>RJWH01002679.1:0-209865 GCA_004363575.1 Solenodon paradoxus
TTTAATTTAGTTAGTTCGTCTTGATTGTTCTCCCTGGTCTCAGTGCAAACCCAGTACCTTGGGATGTGTGTGGACTGCTCCAACCCGTACTCCACCACGGTGTGCATCTTTATCTTTCTTAATTAATGTATTTATCTATAATCATTTGTTTCTTAACTAACATTTTTCTTTCATTTTTTATCTTTATTTAATTAATTGACTGATTATTTTATTAATTTTCATTTATTTCCTTCTTTTTTCTTTTTTTGGTTCATTGTTTTTAAATATTTCATTTTTACTGATTGATACATCCATGTGTTTTGGTCACTCATTTGTTTCTGTATTTCTTCATTAATTTATTTTTTATTTTCTTTTTTCTCTTTTTTCCTTCCTTTTTTCTTCCTTTCTTTTTAAAGCAAAAGTGAAGGAGAGCTGAGGCAGGCAGGAAGAGAGAAGAGGAAGAAGCACTTTATTTTATTTAGTTGTTCATCTTGGTTGTTCACCTCAGTCCTGGTACATGAACCTGGGACCTTGGGATGCATATGGTCTGCACCAAACTGCTACTTTAGCGGGGTGTGCCTCATTCTTTATTACTTTTGTTATTTTCTAATTTCTTTCTGTATTTCTCTTACTTTTTAAACTTTTTTTTTAAGGAAAGGTGCAGGCAGGAAAGAAGGAAGCAGTAGGCAGATAGGAGGAGAAGGAAGAAAGAAGCACTTTATTTTTCATTTTAGTTGTTCACAATTGGTCCATCCAGACCTGAGACTAGAACCCAGGGTTATGTGGCTTGTGTCCTTTGGAAGTGACTGACCTACCCTAATCACTACTCCACCAGAGTATCCCTGTTTCTTTCTTTGCTAATTATTTTTCTTTCTTTCACACTTTCTTTTTTTGTTGACTTCTTTCTTTTTTTTTTCTTTTTTTTTTTTTTTAAAGTAAAGTACAAGTCAGGGAGAGGAGGAAGTAGCATTTTATTTATTTTATTGTTCATCTTGGTATTCCCCTGACCCCTGGACATGAACTTGGGTCCTTGAGGTATACTTGGACTGCGTGTAACTGCTACGTCATCAAGGTGTGTCTTCTTTCTTTATTAATATACTTGTGTATTTACTCATTTATTAATTTTTATTCATTTGTTCTGTTTTCTTTATGAGTTCACCTATTTTCTTTTTTGTCTTCATTTCTATATTTTTTTTTCTTATTTTTAAAATTAATTTCTTTCAATATCTTTAATAATCTATCTATTCATTCTTCCTACCATTTTTCACTCCAGCCCTGGGTCACTCACCTGGGTCTTTGTGCTTTACATGATCTGCGTGCTAGTGTCTTTTCTTAGGATTTTTGAATCATCGAGAGAGACATTTAAGCAATTTCCCTATTATTGCCTCCCTTCCACTCAGGCTTTAAACATGTTCATGTCTCTGATTATAAAAGCAAAATTATTTTTGAAGTCTGCAGGTGACTTTATTACTTCAAAACTCAACTCACTGAAATTATGTGAATGGCTGGTCAGTCACCATACTGTTTCAGTATCTCCTATGCTCTTAATTAAGATCAGCTTTTCCATCCAAGCACTATACTATGTTTTACCAACTTTCTTAATTGTAAATCTGATTAGTCTTCTTATTCATCCTTCTTGACCTTTCTAAACTTTTATCATTGTTCCTTCTCCATTTCAAACTCTGTTCTCCCTTGTTTAGGCCATGTCACGCTCTAGGAGAGCCTTGTTTACTTTTACTTTTACTTTGCAGTTTCTTCTTTCTGGGTCTTTACTTTTGAATATTGGCATTTATAGGTTCATTTCTATGTCCCGTCCCACTCCTGCTGCCACCCACCCCTTCCACTATATTCTTTCTGGGTGTTTCCATCTACTCCCAGAGATTTAATTACCTAGAATTGATCTCAAAACTAGGTTCTAGATCACATTTTTACTTATCCCCTCCTGTCCCCATGTCTCAAGTCCAGGACCTTAGACTTTATATGGCCCACATCTTAGCTATAGGGTATGTGTAGATCTTATATTATTATTTTAAAGAAAAGATACAGAAGGGAATGAAGGTGAGTAGGCAGGTAGGCAGGGAGGCAGACAGGAGAAAAGAAGCATTTCATTTAAAAAATTTTTAGTTGTTCATACTAGTTCATACATGGTTTCCAACAGAGCCTGGGACTTGAACTGAGGGTATGTGGCCTGTGGTCCTTCGGAAGCAATTGACCTGCTGCTCCATCAGGGCATGCCTATCTATCTATTTTTTTAAAGGAAAGATGAAGGTAGGAATGAAGGAAAGCAGGCAAACAATCAGCGAGAGAAGAAGCAGCATTTGTTTGTTTTATTTATTACTCATCTTGGTTGTTTCCTCTGACCCTGGACTATGAAACAGTATCCTTGGTATGTATGTCGACTATCCTGGCTAGGGCGCACCTAGATCCTGTTTTTAATAAACTCTAAACTTACAGCTGGACTTAACTTTTATGTCTCCCTAGTACCTCAAACTCTCCCCACTGCAACTTTGTACCTTGTGTTGTTACTATCTTACTGTCCGAATGAGAATGGTCATACTTGATTCCAACCTTCTCCTAACTCCCAATGTTCAGTCTGAAAATTGTTACCTTTACCTCTCAAGTGCTCTGAATCTGCCTCCACCTCTCCATCCCCATATATTTCAGATGACCTTATTCCTCTCCAGAATTTTAACAACCTCAGAACCATCTTCCCCAATCTACATGTCCCTTTTCAATTAAATGTATTTTCCAAATAATGAAGTAATTTTTCTCGAACCCAAATAAAGGCCTTCACGTGAACTAAGACCTTAAGTGAAAACCAAATTCCTTAGACCTTTTTATCATCTGGCCCTGTTGATCTGTTCTTTTCTACCACTCTTTGCAGTTCTCCAACTTGTCATGAATGATCTCATGTCTTGGCATGTGCTTGGAAGAAGTCTCTTTTAGCTTTTGTTTTTCAAAGGAAAGCTGCAGGTAGGAAAGGTGAGCGGTAGGCAGGAAGAGAGTTCTAGCAGCATGTTATTTTGTTCACCTTGGTTATTTTCCCCTTGGCCCCAAGATAAGAACCCAAGTCCTTGGGATGTATGTAGCCTGCACTTGGCCAGAGGTGGGAGAACCAACGGCTTCTCCACCAGGGTGTGCCGTATCTTTAATTTTTAGCTTAGGGATCATCTCAGAAATCAGTTGTAATGCTGAAGGTGCCTCTTCTGCATTCCCAAAGCATCTTGAGTTTTTAACATAGCACCCATCATGTTTTCCTGTCTTTTCCAATAGGTTGAGTTCCCCTAAAAAATGTGGCAGTAGCTGTTATTTTTAGCATTCCCAGCACCTAACATGGTAAAGACCTGGTATTTGTTTTCACTTGAATGATGCTGCTGCCTGACATGTTCCTCTTTTCCTTTCCCAACAGTTGTTAGCCCTGAAGGTCGGGCCACCCCAATAGGAAGGCTAAAGGTTTCCCTTCAAGCTTCTGCCGCCTTCCAAGCTATTTACAAAGAAATGACTGAAGATTCGTTTTTGTGATGGTACATGTGCTATTCCATTCTATACTCGAGGGAACCATAGTAAAAAGTCTCATATAAAGTAACTTGCTATGCCACACATCTGGTTTACTGTCATGTCCAGTCTCTCAACCTAACTGATGGAAGATTAGAATGACTGGTTGATGTTTGTGATACTAACTAGATAAAGCCATTATTCTCTAAGGTTCTAGCACTTTTCCAGGCAAGAAGCAGGCTTGTTTTCAGGAACTGCAAAGAACTGTCACAAAAGGTGAATTTACACAAACAAAACAATAACAATAATTTAAAAAAAACCCACAGTTTATTTATCTTTTAGTTCTTCCAAAATTGAAAATATCAAGTCCTACTGCTAAGGAGAAAAAAACAAATAAAATTGGAGGCCCCTCTCCCTCCCCTCTTCTCTTCAAAGCCACAGAACACAGAAGGAACTGTAGTGGGTCAGGTTGGTGCAGAGAACCAGGAGGGGGAGGATGGCAAGATAAACTCCCCAAATACTTAAAAAGTTGTTCAACAGAAACTGTGATAAATACATGACAATGCAAGACAAGTAAAAATAAGGAGCAGCAGTGATGAGAGGCTGTGTCGTAGCTGCGGCCTCCTTTCCTCTTCTTTTCTCATAAAGGTATTCTAGGCCCAAGGCATGACTTGCCCCTTCCAGATATAAGTTGACTTTCACACCTCTTTCTAGATTTCACTAGAATATGAGGCACAACCAGATAGCTCAGAAAAAAAAACTGGTAATTTTGCTTCTACCATTGTACCATGTGTGAACTTGTAAGGAGGATGAAACCAAGCCAAGGAGTATCACTGCTTTGTGTCATCCAAGGTAGCAGAAATACCTCAGAATCTGCATGAGGCAAGGAAGCAGAAAAACTCAGACGGTGGTACCAGCCCGATCTGCTAATTGTACGGTTTCTCACAACCATTAGCAAATTCCAACAACCTGTTCTTGAGGACTGCACAGATGGAACTTAAAGAGATGTGAGGAAGGTCATGGCAGCTGGGAGGATGAGGACTGAATCTGCTGGTCAAAAACCTCGGTACAGGTAGTTAAGGTCACCCTATACCAATGTCTTGGAAATTTGGCTCTGAGACATCAAAGAGTAGGATGCCAGAAGCCATCGATGTCCTGGTAGAAGGTGACAGGAAGAGGAATGAACAATATTTTATTGACAGCAGAAGCCTCTGGCCTTCTTCAGGAATACCTCCTCCCTTGCCATCTGGATGGGGCCATTGGCACGTGTCCTGGTGAGCCTGGAATTCCCCGAGTAGGTTGGTCCACACAAATGGCCCCCTAAACCCATAACACAAATGGCAATATTTCAAAAGAAAAAAAAAAGGAAAAATACAGTTTCTATGTCATGTAAAATTTTCAGGGGTTGGTTCGAGGAAGAATGGAGCTGAGGGCCAAAGTTCAGAAGTTACTTCCTCTTTTTCTTGGGGGGTGCAGAGCTGTGTCTGGAGCCACGGTTAGAAGCACGGCCTGAACTGTGCACAGATGCCTTCCTCTTCCGGCTCATACTTCGACTCTGTTCTTCCTCCTCCTCGTAACGACTTTCGCGGTCCGCTAAACAGAAGATGGAGGTATTACCAGTGAGCTACAGCTAGCTTTAGGCACCTACTGCTACTGGACAGCACGAAATAGAACAGAGAATGTGCTCTGCAGTCAAGCCTAAGTTTCACACTTACTAGCTGTGTAATCTTGGGCACTTAATTCTCCTGAGCCTTGGTTTATTTACTAATAAATTAGACAACTGTTTTAGGGTTAAAAAAGGTAAATTACGTCAAGTACTTATCACAATGCCTGGGATATAGTCCGATAGTATTTCCTTTTAATCTTCCACTTATATTTGCTGTCTGGTTTCAGAGTAACTAAATGAATATTACACAAACATCCCTAACCTGGAAGAGGAAGAGGTCCAGAAGTTAGACACTTAATACAACTTAGATTTGGAAAATGAACAGCCCATCTGGAGATGTACAAGACTGTGGCTATCATGGGTCCCACTGGGACTTGAGCAGATGGAAAAAGCATCCAGTTAGGCAGCCATCCATTTGGAGAGTGTGGACACACTCTGACCTCCTTTCTTCTCTGGTCAGTAAAGCTATAGCTGTGACTCCATGTCAGTTTCAGAGTGTTATTTATTTTTTTCAAAGAGGAAGGAAAGGAGAAAGGAGTGTGGCGAGGGAGGAAGGGAGAAAAGGAAGAAACATCTTTATTTAGTTGTTCATTTTGTTTTTCACCTTGGCCCCTAGTCTTGAACCCAGGTCTTTAAAGCTGTATGCATCTCAGCAGCCTAAGCCCAAAGGGTGCCCCTATAGAGTAATTCCGTTACTCATTAGACTTCGAATATCTCAAAATACTGACATCTGCTAGAAATTTGTGCCTCAAAAAATAAAACAAAGCAACAAAAAAATATACCTTTTCGGGCTTCTTCCTCCAGTTCATCCCAGTCCTTTCCACTCTCTTCTTCACTGCCCAGTGACTCCTTGGAATAGTCTGAAAATTAAAATTAAACATCAGTCTTAGACAGGAATGGAATGAAATAATAGAATTTTTCCCCTCTAAAAAAGGCAGCTTCTAGATAGGACACTAGATTAGGAAGCCATGAACACGTTTCCTTATAAAGACTAACCAGATTCTTCAGCTTCTGATGAATAATCTTCATCACTGTCCTCCTCCTCTTCTTCGTATTCATCCTCTGAAGGATTAAAAGTCTCATCTTCGATTTCAGACTCTGAATCCCCTTCCTCAGCATCGCTCCCCTGGTGAATTGGAGAAGCATAATACTATTTACTGGTTGTTCTTATTTTTTCACATTCACTCTATTTAACATAAAGAGTTAAATCAACCCATTTGACAGACCAGCATTATTTCTATTTTACATGAAAAAATAAAGCAAAAACCTCAATGATCAGGAGATAAAAGGACTTGAAATTATTAAAATGGTACAATTATTTAGAAACGATAAATATCAAATTCATATTTCTGAACGATTCATTTCATTCTTCCTTAGCCAGGAAAATTAGCCAAAGAAATACCACTGGTAAGAATGTATTACACAGAAATGGGAAAAAACAATTTTCATGAAATGCTCTAAATTTTTTTTCCAAATGCTAAGAAACTCACTGAAAGAACAGTTTTGGTAATTTCAACGTAATCTTGTCATGGTTAACACTGTCTAATTAAATTTTTTTTAAGTGCTAAGTTTTTGTTTTCATTATTTATTTTCCCGGCCCCAGGTTTATAGGCTTTACACGGTCTGTACCTTCACTGCCTGAGCCACAGGGGTACACCCAATGCCCAATTAATTGATCTTTTACCTGTAAACCTCATTTGGAGAGATTGTGTGCAGAACTTTCCCCATTTGGTCTGGTCCCTTATGTAGTATTTATATGGCATTCTCCTACTGTCCAAATGATAGCAACACTGTGTACCAGAGAAGGAATCCCACACTCACGCACCTCACCCTCAGGCTCCAGGAAAGACCAGCCACCTTGTTCAAAGAAGCCCTCAGGGTCATCAACAATTGTCTTCATGATTTTAGTCCAGTTGAGGGACTGTACGCCTTCTGTGTACTTTAGGTCACAGGAACTAGAAGAAATGACATTGCAAAGTCAAAAGTAATCCTCTACTTCCTGACACTGTTCTGTGTCATTTTTATCATTAGCATCTCTGAAAAGCAGATAACCTTTTCTTAAATATATGGGAAGAGGTATTCTTTGCACTGTGCCACCAGAACAAACCCCAAAGGGCTGCTATTTGGTCTCCCAGAGCACTAGCACTCAAGACAGAGCAGCACTCAATCTGATGTAAGCCTTGTCTCAATCAAGTTAGTCTGCGCTCACCCTTTCCCTGTTTTCCACTTTCTTCCTCAGCATCACTTTCCTCAGTCAGCCTTCCCTGTTACTCACCCATCCTTCCTCTCTTCTGACTCCACTCTTATTTCCAAGGAGTCTCAATTCATAACCACTTGTGTGATTCTTATTTTTCAGTTCTGATCATTCATACTACTGCCATTAAGAAATAGCAACAATTTTCACTGGCCCTAGCTTTCCTTCCTCAATTTTCCTATTCTTAGATTATTTGATGCAAAGTCTATGTAGAGATAAAATTTTTTTTTTTAAATATCTAATATGCCCTGTATTAAGATGTTGAAATGACTCTCTCTTATCCATTTCCATTGAGGAGAGCAGAATCAATTAAAGTGGTCAGGAAAGAAGAAAAAAGAAAAGAAATGACAATGCAAGGATGACAACGATAAACTTTCAGCATTACATCTGCCTGAGCACGACTGTCGTAAATCATGATAGGCACTATCACTTACACTGAGACTCCTGCTTCTAGTCATGCCTTTTTACTTATAACAATCAGAAAGAAAACCATACAAAACAGAAAATAACAGCTTTCAAACTTGGATAAAAAGCAGTACAGGACTACAGTCCACAAGAGAAGGAAATCAACTAAGTTTTGTTTTATAATTGTTCAGTTTTCTGCCTGTATGCAGTTCCCAGACTGCAGGGAGGAAGAAGCTAACCAGAACCTAACTGTGTTCTGCAGCTGAGAGCGAGAATAAGACTTGGGGAGCAAAGATAGCTAGAGGTAGCGTATTAAAGGAGATGAAAGAGAAAGCTCTGGAGAACTCTGGAAATTTGCAGAGGGTTCCCACAAGTCTTTGGCTGAGGACTGATCTGCACACACGAGAGGAAACTATAGCTGGGCAAAGCAGCATTGGAAAGCAGCGGTCAGACAATTCCCAGATCTCAAGACAGAAATGGAAATGTTCGATTCCCACCAACACTGTTCAGTGGAAAGATCTCACAGAAAGTGGAAAGACCACACACAGGGTAGCAGGAAGAGT
Source organism: Solenodon paradoxus (assembly GCA_004363575.1). NCBI lineage: Eukaryota > Metazoa > Chordata > Mammalia > Eulipotyphla > Solenodontidae > Solenodon > Solenodon paradoxus. The sequence goes on from RJWH01002679.1 coordinate 8,363, forward strand.
CCTCAGAAGAATAATGCCTCAGGTCAGTTAATCCTAAAGGCTATGCTGAACCAGGCCTAATGACACGAGAACAAGCCTTGAACGAGGAAATGGAATCCAACTAAGTCAACTATATATTAGAATAAAGTGTAAAGAATTTTACATGTCAAAAATCTAGCACCTAACAATGGACAGTCACGATGTTTGGTGAATAGTCACAAATTACCAGGCATACCAAGAGGTAGGAAAAAAGTAACAGAACAGATTCAGAAAATACAAGGATGAGAATAGAAGTAGTATATAATGATTAGAAATAAAAATACATGCTACATATATTCAGGAAAAGGAGGCTTGAAGATGATAAAGAGAAAAATGAAATTTATGTAATTTCAGAAAGAAGGGGAGGTGGTAGGGAGGAGGAGTTAAGAGCAAACATATTTGAGGAATAATGCCTAAAACATTTCCAAATGCAATGAAAACTAAAACCTCATATCTAAGCAGCTCTTGCACACCAAGCAGAATAATCCTAAAAGAAAACTACCCCAAAGCACCTAATAATCAAATTGCTGAAAACCAATGATAAACAAAAAATCTTAAAAGTGCTTGAGGAAAAAAGAAAACCCATAAAAAGAGAGGAGCAAAGAATGAAAGGAGATAATCTCATCAGAAACTCTATAAGCAGGAAGACAATGGAACAATATTTTTAAGTACTCAGTCTGTTAACTTAGAATGCTGTATCTAACAAAACATCTTTCTGACAGGAAAGTGAAGTAGAGACTTTCAAGAAAATAGTTCAGACAATTTGTCATCAGAAGACCTGTATCTCAAATGCTAAAATGTTTATAAGGCAAAGGAAAATTAAAGCAGACAGCAGCTGGAACTAACCAATGGAATAAAGAGCACTGGAATGATAAATCAGTAAATATAAAGGATGCTTTCTCATTTTCTAAGTTAAGGAAAATGGAAATACAAGAATCTTCCAGCAGTAAGTAGCACATTATGTGAACAAAGACCATGATTAAGTTAAAGATGTATATGTACCTTAAGGCAATCATGAAAAAAGTAAAACAAAGAGGTATAGCTACTTATTAGCTATACCTTATTACCTGTATCAAGTATGAGGATAATACAGATTTATAAGAATCCAAAAGAGGACCTAAAAGTAACAAATAACAGATGAGAAAATAAATAGCAAGATGTTAGATTTAAACCCAACCACACTGATAATTATATTAAATGTAATGGTAGGTTTCCAGTGAACCAGTTAAAAGGCAGACATTTTCAAAACAATTGAAAAAAGTGATACCTAAGAATATGCTATCTCCAAATAAGTCACTTTAAATACAATGTAAAAGGAAAGAAGACACACTATGTAGACATTAACCACAATAAAGTTAAATGTCTATAGTACTATCCCACCAAGTAGGTTTTAAAACAAGGAATATTACCAAGAATAAGGAAGGACATTTCCTAATGACAAAAAAATTTCATAAGACTGATAAATCTCTACTTCAACTGACCAACAAAAAAGAGGAAACATAAGATCAAAATTTATAAGGAAGAGGGACATCATTACAGATTGTCAAATATGAGTTATAACTTAAGATGAAATAGACCAGTTTATCGAAAGATACAAATTGACTCAAATTTTGAAAAGGAACAATGGTGGAGTACTTTACTACCTGATTTCAAGACTTACTAGAAAGCTAAAATAGATCCAGATAAGTTTAAGAAGACACACCAACGGGGCAGAATACAGCCCAGAAACAGACCTTCTTGTACACTGTCACTGTCTTTTGCTTGACCCTTACAAACTGAAAAAATTAACTTGAAATAGGTCATAGTGGAAGACCTATATATAATATTCTAGAAGAGGACAGAAATGTTTATGACCTTGTGTTAGGCAAAGTTTATTAAATAAGACATAAAAAGCACAAATAAAAAAAACTTTGATCAAACTTTTGATCAAACTTCATGAAAACTATACATTTCTAGTCTTTAAAAAACACAAGTAAATGAAAAGGCAAAGAAACACTGTAAGAATATATATGCAAAACATTTGATGAAGGAGTTATATCACATTTAAAGAATTCTTAAACCTTAGTAATAATTAGACATCCAATCTGATTTTTAATATCAAAAAGAGGATACTTTTATCCAACAAATGAAAAGATGCCACCAACACCAGTTGTAGAAATTCAAAGTGAAACCACAAAATAGCACTACATACCCATAATAAAGGCTAATAATGAAGAAAAAAAACAAATATTGGTGAGGATGTGGTGCTACCTGACTAATCACATATTGCAGATTTCCTACCCAATCTGGAAAATGATCTGGTAGTTTCTTATAAGGTTGAACATATATTTAACCACAGGACCCAACAACGACCTGTAATGTTTACAGCAACTATTCATAAAAGTACCCCCAAATCTGCTGATTTATAAGTATGGAATACACATTAAGTAGACTGTTACTCAGTAATAAAAAGGAATGTAGTACTGATGCACCCAACTAGGATTATTTCAAAAGCATCATGCCAAGTAAAGGATGCAAGATACAAAAGATTACACACTGTATGATTCCATATATGTGAAATTCTCTAAAGCAAAACACACAGTGATAGAAACCAGGGATGGAGTTGAGTGGAGGCCGCTGACTTACACAGATGTATGCAGTTTTCAGGAGTGTAGAAAGCATTCTGTATTTGATGATGCTACATATGATTGAACACATTTGTTAGACCTCATCAAATCATATAAAATGGTGAATTTTATTACATTCAATTTGTACCTCAAATAACACCAACTGGTTTTTAAGTTAATACATTTTACAGAATATTTGTGATCCTGTATCACCAGCTATATGTATTTCTTACGAAAATTCTCATGGAACCGGAACCGTATTTATTTCTAAGCTCTCGATTCGTTTCTTAAAAGGTTTACACATACAGCATGTCCCCTTCACAAATAATTTGGAGTGGGATGGAGAGCAAAGTAAACAATACCCATGGCTGCCCAAGCCTTACTCTTTATCTGGGGAATGTCATCTCCCTGTTTACTGGGGTTTGGTACTTCCATGAAAAATTCTTTTAATTGACGTATGACTATATCTATGCCAAAGGCTAAATTAAAAAACAAAAAAAACATCTGATTTCACCTTTCAGTAAAATAGGGAACTAGTAAGAAATACGCCCCACTTTTTCTAAGTCGTCATATACATCTAGATCTTATTATACATCAAGTATAGACTTTGTAAGTATCCCTAAAATAGGTGTTGGAAAAATCAAGTGGTTCTATATCCACAAAATTCCAGAATTTCTAGTCCTGGTCTCTAACTCAATCCAAAAACAATTTCACCTTAAATACATTAATAGATTTGATGTACAACATAGCACACTTATATTCTAATACACAGGATTCAGGAGGTAAACGGGAGGCTGCTGGCACATTAACTTACTTCAACCACTCTTTGATGGGATCAAGAGAGGCTACAGGAATGGCATTGATCATCGTCACTTTCTTACTGTAGTCCTTGTAGACAATCACCATATCAAAGTTCTTCAGGTGAAACTGGACCCGCTCAAAGTGAATCAGTTCCACTTCATCCAAGGTCACCACAAAAGGTGGCTGTCAAAGAAATGGGATCTTTAGCATATAAATGCTTCCACCAAAGCACTACCATTTTCAAATACTTTCACTGCACAAAGGACTTATTTTTTTAAAGACTAAAAGCAGTACAACATACTAAGAAGTCACAGTAAAAGGACTTGTTAAATTAAAATCTCCCTTCAACAACAAAAAAATTTTGGAAAACAAGGAGCGGAAACTTTTTTTTTTCCTTAAAGGAAAGGTGCAGGCAGGAAGAAGCATTTTATTTATTTTTTAGTTACTCATCTTGGTCATGCCTCCTAGCCATGGGTCTTGAACTGGGGCCTTTGGGATGTATGTGGATTACATCTGGTGGCCTTATCAGGCCACCAGGGTGCATCAGAAACTTTAAAAACTATTAAAAGAAGCTTTTTAATAATCATTTGTTTAGTAAATTTTATGTCTAAGGTAAATATCAAAAGTGAAAATCACAAGAATTCAGGATCTAGTTTTCAACCTACTGTCCTGCTTTCTTTAACAATTTTCTTACTGAAACGAGGTTAAGAAATACTCACCCATTCTGTAGCATTTACCAGCGCACTACTAGTGGGCTGAAGGAGGCAGGTACTCCTATAGGGAGCTCCATTAAATCTGAATGCAAGGAAGACAAGAAACTCAGGTAAGTCGGGACTCATCGCAGGTGTAGCTGCTGTCGTCACAGCTCCAGCAATCTCCCTGGAGACTCTTTTCTAGAGGAGGACTCCCAGGCTTAGCCAGTCAGCCCAACCCTCAAACTATTCAAGAAGAAATGTGTGTCTTTTCAAAGGTTATCAGTTATAGGAAAAAGGACATCTCTTAAAATTACTATTAAAGGAAAAACAACCAGGTTTTTAAAAAGGGATTAGTATGAAACTTCAGGCCAAAAAAACAGAAACAAAACCATGAGATATATTACCCCAAGTCCCTAAAAGGCACTTCAAATTCCAGTTCCTCCTTAGTTAGAGCTTCTACTTTCTCAATGAAATTTTTAAAGGCTGTTTTCAGTTTGTGCCTCATTTCTCGTTCCATCTGTAGAAAGAAAAAAACCCAAAAACAAACTATAGCTGTCACTTAATAGTATATCCCTTCAAAAAGCTTAAAAGTGCTTTTGCAGTCCCTAATTCTCATAACTGTGATACTGGCACATATACTTTATTACAAGCTACCTGACGGTTAACTGTGGATCTAAGACTAGAAACTAAGTCTGCTCCACAAGTCACTGACCACTCCATCCCAGCAGATACCTGGGCTGGTCTGCAGGTAGATACAGGGGTTGTTGAGAAATTACAACAATTATAAAGCTCAGATTTGAACCACACCTCCCCTCACTGTTCTGCAAATGAAATACATTTCAAACCTGCTCAGCGTAGAGGTCATCTCGGTCATGCATATGCTGATGCTTCCCCAAGTCCGTCGTAATCTCGCCCACCTCTGTGTAGAACTGCACATCTGTGTGCCGCTTCTTGCCAAACATGATGGCATTCTGCGGAGACAACAGGACAGGAAGTCAGGAGACCTGGCTATATATGGAAAAAGGTAGCAACAAATTGTGAAAATATAAAGATACCTATGCTGGAAACCATTGCATTTATGTAAAAATAGTTAAACTGTCCCTGGTATCATAAATAATACCACCTAGGAATGTGAAAGTATAAAGTTTTCAAAGTACTCCTATTAGAATGGACTTTGGAGATTATATTGGCATAAAGCTGTGTCTAAATCAGAAGTTTTCTATTTCAGAAATGGGAATTTGGAGAAGACCTATTATTTTAGTGGTTATAATCTATCACATCAAAGGAACAAATATGCTGGACACCTTCTAGATGTCTAAATGGTGCACAGTGGACATTATTGATATTATTTTATTCAATCCTCTGAAGATCCTATATGACAGGGACTATGTTTTGTCACTATAAAAGGACTGACAGAAAGATCTCAGCTACTGCGTAGAAAGGCGCACCTTGAGGTGAAAGTGCAAGACAATGATCATTTCTCCATCACAGGGCTGGAATAAAGCATGCTTGATGTTATTGTAGAGAATGTCCACTTTGTCTCCTCGAACAGATGTGAAGCGGAAACCTGGGGAGAGAAAAGGAAGCAGCTCAGAATCAGGCTGAATTATTAGGTTAGGCCAAATTGCAATGCCTCTTTTCTGCTTCACTGGAATAGGGTCAGAGAAAATGCCAATAATTACAGTTTTCCTTTCCTTCCAGCTCTAGCCACATTACAACGTAAGTGGATCCCTCCCAGAATTTCCTTGTCATATTATATGTAATCTATCATCGCTAACAAATGTGGCCCCAGGCACGTGGGAGATTATTCACACCATTGACATGGGCCTCCAGCGAGCCTTGCATCCTCTTCTGAGCAATGTTTGGGCGAATGTACAGATCTTTGAGTTTGGGATTACTTCGGTTAAGATTGATCACCAGTGAGTCTTGTTTCACAATGCCCTAGGAGCAGAATAAAAATGAGTATTTGAATCCTCGCGTATCTTAATGGCCCCCAAACCCACACATGTCAAAGGTGCTGTGTGTGTTCAAGCTCACCTCCTTCTCTTTCTCTTCTGCTTCCCGAGTCTTATAACGCTTCTGCACTTCTTTTATAATTCGAAAAGCATTTTGAAGATTCAAGGCTGGTACTGTTTGTTCTCCAGGTGCCTTCATATTTGAAGCTCGGTACGTACTGTAGAAAAGTGGAAGACTTAGATTTCAGTTTCCTCATCAGGCCAGGTAATCAGCACTCGTTGCTACATTTTATACCTGGTTAATACCCTTCAGAAGAACAAAGTACACTGAATGATGGGACAATGTCTGCAGAGCTTAAAAAAAAAAAAAAAAAATCCACCTCACTTTTTTCTCTCTTAGAAAGAATGTTAAAAAATATGTACTATTACCTAAACAGAGGCTGTTACGAGTTGGTCAATCCACTGGGTGGAGGAATCACACTTATTTTTCAAATCTAGCATAACTTCCCCAAATAATCCCACTCGACACCAGGAAAATGCAGACTATAACGTGGCACATATTCCCTTATTTAACATTCTACAGCAAAATATGTGTAATAACTATAAAACATCTTACTGGGATTCTGAAGTAGGTTGCATCCTCAAAATAATAAAGCTAGTACGATGATCCCCAACAAGTACCACCAAGGGAAGGCCACACCATAGAGGACAGCCAGCAGGGATCTGGGGGTGAAGGTTTCCTGGGACTTACATTTCCTTGACGAAAGTAGCTTCTGGGTTGGGGAAGATGTTGCCCTCATTCCTTCCCAGAGCACTGCCTGGGCAGTAGAAGTTGATTCGCAAGTAAGTATAATCTCCTTCCACGGACATACTTATATTCTGTTCAAAGCAAAGTATGAACTTAAATAAACCAACACACAAACAGGTTTCTTTCCTAGGTAAAGTTACATAGTTACAGAGAGCCTAAAATTAAGTTAGGAGTCACAACCCAGCCTATAAATCTTAATCTAGAGCTCACGAATGGGGTTAGCTACCCTTTGACAACAGAATGTCTATTTCCAAAAGAATCACTGAGTTCGTGAAGCACGCCTTGTGCCATGTCCAACTACCTGTTAAAATACGCTTAAATAAAGTTCAAGGAAAGAAAGGCAAACTATTTCTAGACTAGGGCATTTAAGTTTTAAAAACTGGAAAGGAAGGAGAATGGGAGTGGGAGGTAAGGGAGAAAGGGGAGCTCAAAGTGAGAAGGGTAGAGTTTGAGCAGAGTGGGAGAGGCGATGCAGACAGAACAACAGTCCAGGGGAAGCATCATTTCGATTTAAGAAATAGTTTGGATGGAGCCTAATTTGACGTTAGTACCTTGATCGTTGCGATGTGAAAAGGTGTCGCAATGCCGAACACAGGCATTATTACAGTTTCATATTTCTTATCAATATAGATCTTCATTTCCCGAATATGTGGTTCCTTAGGCATCAAAGATGGGTTTTTATAAGACACATTAGACTTTCGAGCTCTAGAGTGGGGATTAAAAAATATGCTTTAGGGAAATTTCTGCAAATCACACATAAAACTAAGACAATCTCACTGCTCCATGCAAACTTACTTCTGAATCTGTTGTTCTCCTTTCTGTTCAGTCAGTCGCCTCTTCGCTTCCTCATTGAGTTGAGCCGCTAGTTCTTTTTGATGCGCTCTTCGCTTTTCTTCAGCAGTCATCTCATTCTAAAGAGAAAGCACAAGTTATTAAAACATGTGAACCAGACTTGAATGTAAGACCAGAAACCACAAAATTCTTGGAAGACAACATGGGAAAGACATTCCATGATATCAGCCTCAGCCTCTGAGGACTCAAATCCAACATAAAGGAAAATAAACAACTCGGACAACATTAAACTAAAAAGCTTCTTCACAGCGAAAGAAAATATCACCAAAACCAAAAGGCAACCTACTAACTGGGAGAAGATATTTTCTTTTCTGACAAGAGCTTAATATCTAAAACATACAAAGAACTCAAAATTCAGTAACAAACATAGGCAATGCAATCAAAAAAATGGGAAGAGGAATTGGAGAGACCTTTTTTTCAAAGAAGATATACAGGTGCCAACAGGAACATGAAAAGATGTTCCTACTCACTGGCTATTTGGAAAATGCAAATCAAAACAATGAGATTTCCTTACACCTGAGAGATCGACTATTTTCCAAAATTCTGGAAACAACAATTGCTAGCGAGGATGTAGAGAAAAAGGAAAGCTTCTATACTTTCGGTGGGAGTACAAATTGGTGCTGTCCCTTTGGAAAACAGTATGGAATCTCCTCAAAAAGTTGAATATGGAAATTCCATAGGATCCTTCCATCCCACTTCTGGGTATTTACCCAAAGTATATAAAAGCATGAATTTGCCGAGATTTATGCACCCCCAAGTTTACTGCACTCCTATTCACAATAGCTAAGAACTGGAAACTACGTAAGTGCCCAACACCAGATGAATGGATAAAGATGTGGTCCATATACACATGGAATACTACACAGCCCTTAGAAGAGATGGAATCCTGTCATGTGAATCAACATGGATAGCTCTAGAGGGGGTTACACCAAGTGAAATAAGTCAAAAGAAGACAGATCAACATCAGATAACCTCACTCACAGGTGGAACATGAGTAGACAAAGGAACAGATGAAACAAAACCAAAGCTTGGACACCTGCAATAGAACTGAGGTCACCAATAGGGACTGCCAACCAGGCGGGAGATGGGAGGAGAAGGAGAATGGTGGCGGAACCCACTGGACAATGTTCTTGGTGGCTTGGTAGAGGGCAGGGTGTGTTGACATATAAGTGAGGAATGGGCAAACTGCATATATGGGGAACCTATACACATGAGTTTATTTTAATGTACAGAATAAGTTATTACAATTAAAAAAAGTAGACCAAAAAAATAAGACAAAAACATGTGAACCAAACAACAGGTCTGACATCAATGATTAAAGCAGTGAACTCACTCGTGTTCTTTCTGTAAGTAATGCTGCCCGAGAACCTCTTCCCAACAGGTCCTCAGCCTCATCTTTCTCTTCCTCCTCTTCTTCCTCATCCTCATTCTATAAGAAAAAAATCAGAAACACATTTAAATTTTTTTTTTAGCCAATGCCATTTATCTTCTTCGCCGTACCAAACATCTGTCGCCCCTCATTTATCTTCTTCCTACCTTTAAAAAAATCCCCACATTCTTTACTTTCTTCTTCACAGAAGTGAGAACAGTCGCTGGGCCATCCTAGTACAAAAAGAAAGTTACACAGCTGTAAAGACAACTTTCACTTTCTCACCTAGCAAATAGGTAGGCAATGTCTTAATCTTGTGGATACTAAAGTCTTTGACAATGAACAAAGTTTCTATTCTCCCAGGCTCTTATAAGAAACTATCATCTGGGAGGCAGCATTGAGATAATAATTAAAGGCTTGGCATGCCCCAGTGTAGTGGTTTGGTCAACTGCCTCTGGTCAAAGTGTAGTCCACATACATCCCAAGGACTTGGGTTTGCATCCCTAGCCGGGGAGAACCATCAAGATATACAACTAAATAAAAATAGGATGCTGCTTCTTTCTCTCTTCCTGCCTTCTTTCCTACCTGTGCTTTCCCTTTAAAAGAAAAAAACAAAAGCAAAACGAAACAAAAAAACCGGCTTGACTGAAACCTGGCTCACTTCCTAGCTTTGTGGCATTTGGTAAGTTACTTCAATTTCTCTGTCTCAGCGCGCCCTGGTGGAATGGTGGTTAAGTCAATCACCTCTGAAAGAGCAAGCCACGTATCCCTGGGTTCAAGTCCTGGGTCTGGGGGAAACAATCACTGTAAAAACTAAACAAAAGTAAAATAAAATGCTTCTACTTTCTCTACCTTCCATTCAAAACAAATAAACAAAAACAAAAAAACCCCAGTTCCTGCCTAATGAAAAGAAACCCGTCAGAAAACCCCAAGTGCCCAGAATAGGTGAATCCTTACAGACAAAAAGTAACTTAGGCCTGAGCGCCTTGCGGGGATCAAAGTAACTGTTAATAGTATAGGATTTCTTTCTGAGGTGGTGAAAATGTTCTAAAATTAGAAGTGATGACTGCACAACTATGAAGAGACTGAAAACCGCTGAACTACATACCTCACAATAAGCAGTTTGAGCTAAACCATTCCCTGTGCTTGGACTATACACTCTCTACTCCCTGCTGAATAGGTCAGGCTGTTAGATGGATTTCTCTTCTTAGCATTTAACAAAGTTTTTTTTTTTTTTTTTTAAGGAAAGGTACAGGCAGGAAGAGAGGAGGAAGAAGCACTTTGTTTTATTTAGCTGTTCATCTTGGTAGTTTCCCCGATCATAATGAGACCCCAGGGATTCCTGGGGACCTTGGGATGTATGTGGACTATGCCTGATGTAATAAACTGCTAGGCCGTCAGGGCACGCTTAACAGAGACTTTGGAAAAAAACCCAACTGAACAAAAATGTGCCTCGAAAGTCAGTTCATGAGCACTCAGACCTAAGAAGCAATACACACCTCATCCACAAGCACTGTGTCCCCAATGAACAGAGCATAGGTTTTCTCTTCTGGCTTCTTCCCTTCTTTGTTAGTCAGGTCTGAGAATCCCAAATTGATGCTGAAAACCATCCCTAAAACATCAAAACAGGAATCAGTCAGTGACTGAAAGGATGGAGAGTGTAGATTTTATGCAAAAAAACCAGGCAGATGAGACGAAAGAAAATTATTTTAAAAATTATTTTCCTGCTGCAAGCAAGTAAAACTCACCTTTCTTCAGTTTGTACTGATTTTTACTATTAATTACTAAAGAGCCTTCACGGAATTCGATTCCCATTCCAAACCTAAAAAGGAGATGAGAAAGTTCAGATTAGGCAGGCAAACACGGTGAGTGATTTGCCCCTGCCTAGTCAGTCAGTTAAGGATGAGGATTCAAGGACAGCCTTTGGGCTGTTTGTTGAAAACAGTTTGTTGAAAACATTTATTTTATCAGTTCATCCTTATTTTAGCTTATTCACCCACATTTAAATTTTAATCTTCAGCGCACCCTGGTGGAGCGGCAGTTAGGTCAATCGCCTCTGGGGAAACAAGCCACATACTCCTGGGTTGGAGTTCCGGGCCTGGGGGGGAAACAGCCAGTGTGAACAACTAAATAAGAATAAAGTAAAGATGCTTCCTTCTCTCTTCCTGCCTGTTTGCTACTTGTCTTCACTCCTGCCTGCACCCTTCCTTTTTTTTAAAAAAGAAAAAATTTATAACCTTTTACTATGAAATCAAATTAGAAGTTTTCCTATAAACATCTTAGCAGTGATTGTTAAAGGGTACATTTCCAAGACAGCAAGATATATTAAGTGAGGCTATTTTATTCACATTGGAATGTGAATAGCAAGTCATTAAGATACCTGGGCCAACACTTGGTCAATGTATTTCCTCTTGCTCACCAGCGAAGTCCAGAAAGTAAGTATGTACTGGTGAGTTTCCATCTAAGGATACTGTTTAGAGTTTTTGTTTTCCCAAATGTCTCTCTCTCTAATTTTTTTTAAAGAGAGGAAGGGAAGAAGCATAATGAAGAAAGGGAAAGCAGAAGCGTATGTGTGTATGTGTGTGTGTGTGTTCGCGCGCGCGCGTATATATATATATATATTTTTTTTTTTTTTTTTTTTTAATTTTTTTCACCCTAGGTAACTTGGGCTTTACATAGTTTGCATTCCAGCATCTCAGCCTCCTGAGCCAGAGGGTGTACCCCCTACAGATGTCTTTTATTCTGTAAGATGTTATTAGGTATTTTTAAGTCATAAATCTGAGAAACACAGAATTAAATAAAAACTTAAAAAGATAAAGACATCTCAGATTTTTAAAGTGTGAATCAAAGTGTTCTAAGAAAGGAAATATATAGCACGTAGTGTTTACTAGTATTTGTAATTTAATCCTGGGATACCTATCTACTACATCAAAATCTCTGGAACAGAAAATCTCCACTCCATCCCTTCAAATATAATTTAAATCTTTGTCACATCTCTGACAGTATTGTGTTTGGCACACAGTTGTTTAGTAGTTCATAAATGTTAGATGAATTGCTACAAGAGTATTTTACCTGACCACTAACACTTATGAAAACTGATTAAGAATGACTGTGCATGATAGCATCTTACCCTAGGTTTTTGGTAATTTTGTTCAGCAGTTCTGGCTTCTGTTTTTTAACCACATCCATGACAGCATTATACACATCACATATCTTCACACCTAATGAGAAGATAGAAAGGGAACATTAAAATTAAAATTTTAGAAAACAAAAACTCTAAATACATTTTTTAAATGTGAGAACTGAAGGTGCAGGAGTATATGGCTTAAACATGCGCATTAAAAAAAATAATCTACCTAGTCATTAATCATCGTTCTCACTCCCACCCCCGACCCCAACGAAAGGTGCAGGCAGGAATGCAGCAGAGCAGAGGCAGGTAGGCAGGCAGAAATAGAGGAGGAAGCATCTATTTTTATGTAGCTGTTTATGTTGCTGGACCCTCGGGTCCTAGGAGGTGAACCCAGATTCTTAGGATGTCTGTGGACTGTGCCCAACCACTACTCCACCAGGATGTGCCTCCATCCATTCTTAATGAATGTTAAGAATTAATCATTCAGCATGCCTCTGTAGAGTGAGGGCTCAGTGCAGCACACACACACATCTCAAGGTCCCTGGTTCTAGACCTGGGAAAACCACGATGAACAACTAAATAAAAAAAAAAAGTGCTGCTACCTCTTCTCTGTCTGCCTGCCTGCCTCCTCTCCTGCGGTGACCAGCTGGTCTTAGTGAAATAGCTTCTTTTTTTGTTTTTTTCTTTTTTTACTCTTGGCCCTGGGTCTCAAAACTAGGTCTCTGGGTTTTATATGGCCTGAATCTTAGCTGAATCAGAGCCAAAGGGTGCATCCTGAAATAACCTTTTAAGAGTGATAAATGGCATCAAATTAGTTATACATTTTGAACAACAGGACTATTAGTAATTAATATTAAAAGGACTCTGGCCTTAATTTTTCAGGTTCTAGGATATGAATAGATATTACAAGCTGAAACAGTTTTATCTTCATTAAACTACCTCTGATTATGCTTTCCAATTAGATTTCTCAATATTGGTTTATCAGAGGTATGGTGTCTGGAAGTTCTGGGTAACGGATGGGATCACAAAATATTAAACGTTTAAATGTGGTAAAAGTAAAGTTCCACTTAACCAACTTGGAATATACAGTCTCAATGCAAAAAAGAGGTGTCAAGTAACTAGCATTCTTCTGAGGATATAGTCTCAGTGCCAAAAAAGAGGTGTCAAGCAACTAGCATTCTTCTGAGGAGGGTAAATGCTTGCTCAGCAGGGTTTTTATTTCTACTCTGACACTAGAATTCTTGGTATCCATTCACTGTAGAATTAACATTGCATGTTCTGTTGGTAGAGATACTAGTTCTCAGAATTTTCTAGCTTAAAAAAGAAGTATAATATAGTGACAATATTTTATGAAGATCTAGACAGACGCCTAAACATCAATGTAAAAACCACAGTAATTTCACTCGTGCCTAAAAGTAGACTCAAGAACTAAATGCTAGGACGACTCGGGGTTAGTAAAATCTGATTTTACTTTTAATGTGACAGCCTCAGGGATATAAACTCATACCAACACCAATGATGTTTTTACTATATAATTCCCAAATCTTTTCTAAGGCACCTCTCACCATGTCTTAATTCCTTTAGTAGCTCCTCTTGAAGTTGGAGCAAAAAGTTGTAATTTTCTTGAACTTCCTGAGAAGGATCAACCATCAAAGTGCGAACAAGATTGGAGCAGTAAGATTTGAAGCGAATACCCATGGCACAAGTGATGGCCCCAAAATGCATGTGATTCTTGTCACTAGAGACCAAAGAAAGAAAGCATGTCACTAACAAACTAGTACCACTGGTACAGAAAATCTGTAATCACTACCTTTCCTGCTATATTCTCAAGAACATTTAAACAACAACAAACAGTTTATAAAGGCTGTAAAATTAGCGACGAAAACTTTTAGGATAAATATTTAGTGAACAGTTGGGTCATATCCTAAATAAGCAATGGACATACTGAGTTTTATTCATTACAGTGGTGAGAAATCATTTTCCATCTGTCTACTATAAACGACTCCAGACTGACCAGCAGTATTTACAGTGTCTTTAAAAATCAGAAGGGGAATGACATTATGGTATGCCTAATAAGACGTTAACGTTTTTGCTTTTCCCACCATGTTTTACAATCTTTCTTGGCACTTTTAATCAGGAAAAATGCTCACAATCAAATACTAAAGTAAGAAATTTATAACAATGTGATATAAGATAGGAAGACATATAGGACAGGACAAGAAGGTAAGGAGAAGGGTAACTAAATGACTGTTCTGTCTTCTTTTCTAAGCTCCAAAGTAAGTCAAAGACAAAACAAGCAGATGAATGGTTGACATGCTCTAGTGGTTGTTATATTTTGATGTTCTTATACTTACCTCACCACACTGAACTTAAGATTATAATTTCCACCACTCTGAATAATAGGAGGGTAACACATTTCCACAGTGGAAGGGTCTGCCCCAGCTAGATATTTTTTCTCTTCAATGGCCTTTTCCACAGATTCAGCCAGTTTGCTGTGTCTAACTTTCTGTAAGTGTACCCAGAAATAAAACAGTTACTAGAGAGTGCAAACTGTTATGTTTTTAGAAGTTATTATCTAAAGACAACATATCATTAGGGATATTATAAAAATCTTAGAAAATGGGGGACTGGGGGGGATGCACCAGCTAACATACTGGTATACATGAAAAGCAATTTGAGACCAGTATGTGGAATTCAGAGCTATTCATGGAATTCTTACGTCTAATACTAGGCAACCTAGTGCAGTTTGTAGTTAAGTTTGAAAGAGAGCTGGCATAATTACAGACCAACAACTTACCTACCAAAGGCTTAATTTCAAAGGAAGTTGCACACACTGAAGATCACTGCATGGCAGAGACTAATTTCTGCTTCACTGAAACGGTGAAAATGACTTTCCCCTTTCCATTTACCTCATCTGCATCAACGATTTCCATGACTCTTTCCTTGAAGAACTTGTTAAAGACTTCGGAGGTGATGCTGGCGGCTTTTTTCATCAGGTTGAGCTCTCCATCTTCCTTCACGGCAATGGTATACGCCACAACTGCACTGATATCTATCTGCGGTCAAAGAAGTAAGAGTTTCTAACAGGCAACCTTTGCTGAAGAATTTCTCTCAACTTGATTATCAGTGAGTTTATCTGGTTATTTAGCAAATAATTCATCAGAAGTTTGTAGAGTATCTAAATATGCTCTTCTTGGATAAAACAAAGATTTGAAATAGCTCTTTGCCAGATCACTGCATATATCTTAAGAGGCATTAAACTAATGTACCATTTAAAATGTAAATAAAAATGTTCCCTGACTCCCAAGGTTTTTAAAAGGCTAAAAAAGGAAAATAGGCAGGAGAGCAGGGGTTGGGGGCGGGGACGGGGCGGAGGGGGGGTGGGGAATGCAAGGGGGAAAAATTTTTTTTTTTTTTTTGACAAATTTTCCTCAGCATCCCTCTGAAATCATTGCTAACTGAAAAGTAAAACTGGCTTACTGCTCTGCCAAAGGGAATAAAAAATGGAAATGTGAATGAATATTTAATTTGTCCCCAAACAAATTCTCTACACTGTCTTCTGAGAAAGTCTGTCACACTTTTGTAAGAGCAACTCTGAACTTGTTTCCGGGAGTATTCTTACTTTGTCAAAGCCCTCTTTGCTGAGGCAGTCATTCCAGCTCTTCATGAATTCTCCAGGGAATTTGTCTTTGCTGAACACTCCAATCTTCTTGCCATTCTTGCTTTCTTTAATGGCCTCAATCATTTTGTCAAAGCTGCTCTTATTACTTTCATTCTACCAGTGCCATGGGGAAGAGAAGGGATTTGTTAATTATTTTTAGAATTAAGACATTTATTTCTAGTAACCGGCAGAGACATATATTCTAAGCTATGGAACGAATAAATTCTGCACCCATGCTCAACCTATTTCTTTAGGACAGACTGTAGAAAATCAAAAGTTAACACTAAACTTTGGCTATTTTTATATACTTAAGTGCCATGTTAAGTTGACAAGACTTTTTTTTTTTTTTTTTTAAAGGCATAGCTAAGAAACTCAAACACCTGAGTTAATAACAGTCAGAGAAAAACTGTCACATGGGCAGTGTGATCATAAGATCACATATGATTAAAAACTTAAAATGAGATTATCTAAGTTTCCTTAAGGATATCTAAGGTTATCTGTTATCTAAGGTTATCTGTTCTAATGAAGTACTCAGATGGAAAACAAGCTGACAGCGTCCGTGGGAATGGAGACACAAGTCAGTGTTCACCAGATTTTCACACCTACTTATTTTGGCAGAGAAATGATGGGGTTATTGATCAACTCTTTTTTTCCCTCAAATAACAATGAGGATGTGAGAGCTGTGTAAATGCAACCAGTCAGCTAAAACTTCCCTTGATAGTCTCTTAACTTCCTAGAAGGCATTTCTGTTTATCACTTTTAAACATTATTCGGCATTTATGGGACATTATGAGTTCTGACCTTTTCCCGGATCAGCAGTGTGATGGCAGGGGCTCCATTCGCATTCTCATTGCCCTTAGTGTTGGCAATCTGCTTCAGGAACTCCACTTTTTTCTTGCTGGCCATAAAGATGATTTTTTCATCACAAAAGACCATGATAGTATCAGTTAGTTCATAACCAAAGAGCCATGTCTATGGAAAAAGACAACCATGACAGCATCTATAGTATTTTTTTTTTTTTTTTTAAAGCAGTTACACAGGTGTATTTATAAAATCTGTGGAACTAACTTCAAAATAATATGGAATGGCGGAGCCTGGATATGGATACAAATAAAATGAGAATGGCTAGAGGCTGACAATTTCTTGGAACTAGATAATGGGTACATGGGAGTTCAATATAGTATGTTTTATATGTTTGAAATATTCTATGAAAAGACTGTCTGATCATGAGGATACTGTGTTCATCAGAACAATATTACTGTTCAGAACAAAAACGCAGAAGTGAAGGCAGAGGCGCACTTCAGGGAACTACATTCTACTGCCTCCAAGAAGCTAGTTGCCTACCAACCATTTTCCACGCTTTGTTGCAGCTAATAGTCAGTAGATTAATTTTGTAATAAGTAAAATAATGAAATCAAAGTATTTTCTTTTGTCTTTCTGAAAATGAAAGTGTATAATAGGTGGAGTTCCAGCCATTTCTGCTCCATGAACACAAGTCTATCTACTCCGTGGATGGGAGAGCGGAAAACTGGAAAAAATCCTGGGTTCCTGATGATCATATCACAGAAAAAGAAATAATTTGTTTAACGCACTACTGTTTTCCGTCACACATAGTAAAGCCCACCCTGATTCATGTATTTCCCTTTTTTCCCTTATGTTTTCAATCAGTGTTGTCAACTGAACTTTTTGTGATGAAAATATTCCATATCTGATGTAACATGGTAGTGCCACTATCGAGTACTTGAGACTTGGGACTGAGGAATTAAATTTTTAATGGGGTCAGTGGTTACAATATTGAATGTGGGCAGTCAATTATCCACTCTCAGGACTAGATTAAAACTGCTGGAAATCGCTTACCTGTAAAGCAGTTGATTTGGCATAAACAATTTCTTCATCAACGCCCACGGACACAACAATGGCATCAACGTTGGCATACTCATCCTCTCCTTTCTGAAAAAAAGGGGAGGCAATTTGGTGATTTTCTTTTTATACTAGCAAAGCAGGAATGCAGAATATAGGTTCCAATGATTGTTTGGAACAGGTATAATTTTTTCGTAACAGAATTTAAAGCTTAAGGTTGCATGGCAATTGCACAGTCATTATTCATTATTAAAAATAGCTTGATAGAATTAACATACAGTACATCCCACACATTTATAGTATAAAAAGCAACTTGTTTAATATCATCACAACATAACTTCAAAACATTTTCATCTCCTCCAAAAGAAATACATTTGCAATCATTCAACTCCTGTGTCTGGCTTCTTTTACTTAACATGCTTTTGAGGTTCACCTGGGTTGTAGCATGTATTCCTTTTAATTGTTCAAAATTATTCCACTCTATGGATAGACCATTATCCATTCATCAACTGCTAGACATCTGAGTTGTTTCCAGTTTTTGGCCACTCTAAATAATGCTGCTACGAACATTCATGTACGTCTTTCTGTGGATAGAGTTCTCAAGTACATACCTGGTAAGAAATTGCTGGGTTCAATGGTAACTCTATGTTAAACTTTTTGAGGAACCACCAAACTTTTCCAAAGTAACTACCCTATTTTACTCTACATCCTCACCAGAAATGTATGAAGGTACCAATTTCTTCACATGCTGCATAGCACTTTTTATCACACATCCAAAATGTGTGAAGTAATATCTAACTGTAGTTTTGATTTGCATTTCTCTCCCTGAAGACTAAAGAAGTCCAGCACCTTTTCATGTGATTACTATTTGTATGCCCTTTCTTTGAGAAGTACCTATTTCAGATCTTTTTTTCATTCATTGTTTGCTTGTTTTTAAAAAGGGCAGGCAGGCAGAGAGGAGAAGCAGCAATTTTATTTATTCGTTCAATTTTGGTTGTATGAATCCAGGGGTATGTGGCCTGTGTCCTTCCGAGGCGACTAACTGCTATTCCGCCAGGGCAGGCCCCCATTGATTTTCAATGAGAAAATGTTTTCCTTCAGGCTGGTGCTTATCATGAATCAGGGCAGAGGCACCAAACTATTTCTTCACTATCACACACTTAAAAAAAGGAGAAGTCAGTTTTGCTAAAGAATGTCCTAGATGCTGTAAAAATTATTATCCCAATCCTTGGCTGTGTCTTTTTAATATTTTGTGAAAAGAAATCCAAATAAGGGGCACACTCTTGTCACTCAGATGCTTGAAACACTGGTGTGCAAGCCATGTAAAGCCCAAGGACCAGGGCTTATGACCAGGGGCTGAGGTGAAAAAAAAAAACCATCCAAAGCACTTCTGTGTATGCATTGAAGGATGTCGGCTGTCTCAAGGGAAAGCACTCGTAGACTTTGAGTTTGCACAAGTACAATTATTTGAGTTAACAAGTTAAATCAGATACTTCAACAAATTTGGGTACCAGCATACATTTTTTAAGAGTATGATATGAAGCAAGCCCACTGCTTTAAGGAAAACAAATGGCATTTGTTCGCAATGATAAAAATCGAGTTTTCAAGCAAAAATTCAGAATTTGAAAAACTGTACCCATCACTGTGAACCTGACAGGCTCCCTCCTTTCTCAAGACTTTTCTAATGAGGTTGGCGGTGAGAGTAACACACATGAATCTTTGATATATATTTACACTAATTATAAGTAACCTTTAGAAGAGCTATGCAACTGAGGGAACTACCATTTTCCAAATAAGCATTTGATAATGTTACAAAGTCATTGATGGGTAAAAGATTAAAGGCACAAAAAAGAGGAGTCATTTGTGTGAAAGCTTTGTTGTTGTAGTTTCAGATTCCACATTACTAATAACTTGCAAGAGTTTACCACTTCTAGACTTTCAGCATAGAACAAAGAACATCCATAATTATCTAAAAATTTTATTAAAATATCCTCATCTTCCAGTTTCATATATGGGACCAGATTTTCTCTATATACCTGATGTAACCTCTAGAAAGGTTCTTTGGTGTCCTAAAAATATTTTTTTAATCTTTTTTTTTTTTTTAAAGGAAAGTATAGGCAGGAATGAAGCCATGCATGTGAGTAGGAAGGGAGAGAGAGGGAAGGAAAAAGCATTTTATTTCATTTTTATTTAGTTGTTCACACTGGTTGCTTTCCCCTGGGTCTGAACTCAAACCCAGAGTATGTGGTTCGCTCCTTCAGAGTCAACTAACCTAATAACTGCTTCATCAGGGCATGCCTGCTGTCCTAAATATTTTAAGCATATGAAGGTCTAGTGATACCAAAGAGCTTGAGAACCACTGTGCTATACACACACACACCTATATGTATCTATATATACATTATCTCTTATACACACACACACACGACTCCCATGACACAGTCACACTAACTTTGGCATCAAATATTATCACTACTATACCTTGATATCTCCCAGTAAGCACTCCTTGCAGTTAATGCATATGTGTTCTAAACAGGTAATTTTCCCCCTACTTATCTACAAAAACACTAAAACTGAAGTCCCTTTTAGTATCTTTTACATGTGAAATCTGGGTTGAGTGAAAAATTTTCAGTCAAGAAAAAGATACCATGTAAAAAACTGAAAACAGGCATACCCTGGTAGAGCATCAGTTGGGTCAACGCCTCCCGAGGAATGCAGGTCACATACCCCTGGGTTCGAGTCCCCAGTCTGGGGGGAAACAACCAGTGTGAACAACTAAATAAAAATAAAACAGACGCTTCTTCCTCCTCTCTCTTCCTGCCTGTCTGACTGCTCACTTCATTCCTGCCTTCACTTTAAAAACAAAACAAAGCATGAATACATTTTTTATAGTGTGGCATATAGTCACGAAACTCAGTCATTAATAATGTGGGAAAATTATCCAAAGAGATCTCAATGCAATTTAAAATAGGGGCACACCCTGATGTAGCAGCTAAGCTGGGTGCTTCTGAGGAGAGCAGTCCACATACACCCCAGGGATCCACCACCAGTGCAATTAAATAAAAATAAAGAGTGTTTTCCTCCTCTCTCTTCCTGCCAGCCCGCTTACTTGCCTTCATTCCTGTCTCCACCTTCCCTTAAAAAAAGAAAAAGAGGAAAGAAAGAACAAGAGGGACAGAGATGGAACGCTGTCTATATTCAACTGTTTTATGAAGACAGACCCCCAACCATCCGCTGTGGCTAAGGTGCAGGCGATGAAAGTCTTGGGCCTGTATGACAGGGGAAACAAATCCAGTAACTCCCAAGGATTTCAAGTTATATAACCACCTCGGTTTCCACTGCTGATCAAAACGGTAAGAAGATGAATCCTAATTCCTTGTGGAACCCACTTGTTCTGACAGGTGGTCTCTAACCTCAGAAGAAATAAAACAGAATTTAAGATATCTAAAGACAATGAAAATTTTTTCTTAAAATGTGATTCTCAGAAAAGGACCGCAATAAAACCAAGTATTTTGGGCACTGTTTTATATTATATTTTCAAACCTGATGTACTGAAGTGCCTTATAAAGAAGACATCTAGGAACTCTGAAACTGTGGAAGATTTTTAATAACCTACTTGTAAAAATTTACGCCAAACTAACATTGCATATAATACTGAAATATTTCTAGATTATATCTTGAAATTGATGTAACATATTGGAGGGGTAGGGACTGGTGAGGAGAGCCAGCAGCTACAAGAGGCAGCTGGGGCCTAGCTCTGTTACTTAAGCAGCCACGGACTCCTGCTGGTTACTTCTGCTGGGCCTGGTCTTCAGAATCTGAGCTTTTGTCAAATCTCAACTGGTGATTCCTGCGCTCCCCTTTCTATATGAACCATTGTGCAGCAGTGACCCCTACCTAGTCCGTGCACTCTTGAAATTCACCCAAACCCTTTCTGTCTCCAAATTCTGCCACCTTCCATTCTGATTCACTTGACACCCAAGTCTTGCGGAAACAGGTGTTTCCAACAGGAATAACAATATTTACCAAGCTGCCACTTTTTCTATGTGCCTTGAATTTATTATCTAATTCTAAATAAAACTTGAGGTGTAATACGCATCATCATACTCAAAACCCCAAATCAAGACCCAGCAAACTCAAAATTCCCATACAAATACACAGTCCTCACACTAGTGATGACTTAGGTTTTTTTGTATTTTGTTTTAAATGTGCTGAAAGTAAAATCTAAGTAAAATGCACAAGTTTAAAATACATTTTCTATTAGGATACAACAGATAAAACCATTATTCTACTATTTTTAACTCTTTCAGTTATCAAGTGAGAAAATACTTCCACTAGGACACTAAAGAGAAAATAAGTTTCTTTGAAAATTTCTGTCTTTTATAAGAACACTTAAGATTATTTGACAAACTTCTCAGTTTAGTTGTTAGCATTGGTTAACTTCTTAAATGTACCAGAATTGTTTTCAGTGCCGGCAAGCAATATCTATGAAGGTCTACCTTCTGTAGAGACACTATGCCTACTGGCAAGAGCTCACTCTGAAACAGAATTGCCACACACTTGTGACCGAACCTCCCTGTGCTCTAATCTCCTCAACCTTCCCATGTTTAGGTGTTGCTGCAAGAAGTGAGTTAATGTGTAAAATACTTAGAAGAGTGCTCATGGCAACTACTACGTCTGCCATCATTATTAAAGACTGCAGTTGACAAACATTTACCATGTATCATACCACTACTGTTTCTGATGTCAAAGATCAGCTGTTGGCACACCCTGGGGGAGCAGCGGTTAGGTCAATTGCCTCCAAAGGAACAAGCCACATAGCCCCGGGTTCGAGTCCTGGGTCTGGGGGGAAACAACCAGTATGAACAAAATAAAAATAAAGAAAAATGCTTCTTCCTCCTCTCTTCCTGTCTCTCTACTCTCCTGAATTCCTGCTTGCAACTTTCCTTGAAAAAAAAACAAAAAACAAAAACAAAACTGTTGATCACATCATCAGTACAGAGTATGTACAGCAGATGGTTTTCTGAGTGTGTAGAACTTACATATTTGGATGATTTTAGGAGATCCCAGATAGGACTATAATATTTAATAACAGCCTCGACCCCCCCCAAATCATATACTTGTCAACTACCTGTGAATACTCTTGAGCATATCAAGAATACTGTCTATTTGGTGTGCCTTGATAAGAGTAGTGGTTTGATCTATTGGCCATCACAGTCCACTACATCCCAAGGACACAGGTTCATGTCCTGGGGCTAGAGGAAATGACCAATGTGAACAACTAAATAATAAAATGCTTCTTTCCTCCTCTCTATGCCTGTCTGCCTCTGCTCACCTTCATTGCTGCCTGCATCTTCCATTAAAAAATAAATAAAAACATACACACGTATATAGTATTCCTTAACATTGCCACAATCTAATAATGAAGTTCTGCTTACATTTTATGTATTTTTCTAGGTCTTTTTTATTTTTTGTTGTAGTATTTATTCTACACATTAAAATAATTTCCTATGCATAGGTTCCCCATTTCTTAGATATATTTCGACATACCATGCCCTGCACCAAATCACCAAGTGCTCTTCCCCATTGTCCAGTGGGCTCCACCACCATGTGCCCCCACCCGCCCGATTCCCTTTTGGTAACCTCGGTTCTGTTACAAATGTTCCAGGGTTAGTTATGTTTCTTCTGTTCCTTTGTTTTGTGTGTTTACATTCCACCTATAAGTGCGGTCATCTGCTACCTATCTTTCTTCTTTTGACTTGTTTCATTTAGCATCATCCTCTCTAGGTCCATCCATGTTGATTCAAATGACAGGGTATAATCTCTTCTAAGGGCTGTGTAGTATTCCACTGTATATATGTACATGATTTTATACTTTTTAATAGCACTTTTTATTTTTGGAAAGTGACACAACACTCTATACTGATATAAAATATCCTTTCAGAATGTATTTAGGTTTAAACTGCTCCATAGATTGGAAGATGAAAAGAGGGAAGAGTGGTAAACGACTAAGCAGAGTTGGAGTAACTACACCCTAAGCACCTGACAAGTATCCTCACTGGAAAAATACTAAGTGGGAATATCTCACAGAGCTGCAACCAGGCACCAAGTATAAGAGAAGGGGAATAGTACGTATATGTCATGGATAAGTTCAAGGCTAAAAACAAAAGGTTTGTGTTTGATCAGCAAGCTTAAGAGTTGAACCCCTTGGTGCACTCTGGCAGAGTGGGCCTGCTGCCTCCGGCTGAGCACTGTCCACATACATCCCAAGGACTTGGATTTGCATCCTGGGGTGAGTGGTGTAGCAACCATGAAATACAACTGAAACAAGAGTGGATGAAAGTGCATTTTCCTCCTCTCTCCTGCCTGCCTGCCTTCATTCCTAACTGCACCTTTCCTTTAAAAGCCAAAAAAGATGGACCCCCAGATTGTGCTATGTGAAATAAATTAGAAGGAGAAAGACAAATACCAGTGATGTCACTAGTACTTGGAATATAAAGAAACAAACAAATGAACAGACAAAGCAAAAACCTTTGGACACTGACAATAAATCTTGAGTTTACCAGTAGAAAATGGGGGTGGGGGTGGGAGCAAAGGGTAGTGAGGGTCCAGTGGATGGTGGTAGGGGACTATCAGAAATTTGGTGGTGTGTTATTATTTGATGAAGAGTGAACCTGCACACCTAACTTTTATTATTCTGTAAATCAATCGCCTCAAAAAAAAGAGAAAGAACCCCTAGCTTTCCTGGAAGACCTGAGACAACTAGTCCATCCACAAAAAGATCTGATTTATTTTCTGGAGAAATGGTTTCAGAACCAGATACCAGGTGTAGCAAAAGGAGAGTACTAACTGTTGGAGAATATAATGTAATTTGAATGATAACTGGGCACAAATGCCCCAAAGACAGGAACTAGAGTATTTTTCCATGCACACCCTTAATAAATTCAGAACAAACATTTTAGACACTGACATTTGGGAGCATATCGGGAATAAGGCAGCCTATTCTACAGTAATCCTTACTCATTGAGAGGCCCCATTCTTTCCAATCAATTTCTCATTGTCTTATTCTTAAGAATGGGTAGCCAAGCCTTATTTTAATTTTTGCAAATTCTCCAATATGAGGGAGACAAAAGCAAACCCAGAAGAAACAGATAGGATAGACAGGAAAAATAAAATAAAATGAAAAATATATATCATATACTCATGAAACAAACAAAAAAACAGGGTAAGAACTCTTTGAAATTAAAAACTGCTGAAGTAAAAAATGCAATAAAAAGTGGGAAAATAAAGAAACAGTATTTAGAAGTAGAAGAAAGATAGGAAGCAAAA
Source organism: Solenodon paradoxus (assembly GCA_004363575.1). Lineage (NCBI taxonomy): Eukaryota > Metazoa > Chordata > Mammalia > Eulipotyphla > Solenodontidae > Solenodon > Solenodon paradoxus. Next base: position 33,447 of record RJWH01002679.1, read on the forward strand.
TTAAAAGATAAACATCAAAGATGCTCACACTTACTAAGCAGGAAGTTCGGGGTGGGATGGGAGTAAATCCTTGAGGAAATGGAGATGAGAAAATGATCAAAGAAAGCAAGATCACAACACTGAAGGACATGAGTCTTGGAATTAAAAGTGCTCAAATTCCCAACTCAATGAGAGGGGAGGGGGGGAAAGACTTGTACTAAGGAAGTGAAATTTCATAACAATGAATAGAGATGACACCAAATGTTTTCCAGAGAATGGACCTTATATATAAGAACAGGAAATAGAATTATAGCAGCTTCTCAAAAATATAACTACAAGCTTGAAAACTGATAAATAATAGCTTCAAAATTCAGAGCAGAATTCTGAGGGATGTGCAATCTTGAATTTTATACCCACTGAACTATAAAATTAGCCAAAAGTTTAGAATAAAACTTTTAGAGACACTTAACAACTCAAGAAATATAAATCCTTTGTGTCCTTTCTTAAAAACTCTTAAAGAGACGTGCCCTGGTGGTCAACCGGATGACTCCAACAAATGTAGTCCATATACATCCCAAGGACCTGGGTTTGTGACCAGAGCTTGAGGAACAACCAAGATGGACAACTAAACAAAATAAATGTTTCTCCCTTTTCCTTCTCTTTCTTCCCACCGTGCCTTTCCTTACCTTAAATAAAAATAAATAAATAAATAAATAAAAGCTCTTAAGAGGAAATACTCTAACAAAACAAAGGAAAAAAAAATCAAGACAGGGATCTGGGATATAAGGAACCCAATAATGGAGAGTCCCAAGATTCAACAGGCCTGGAGAAGAACCTGGATAGATAGAGATGATAACCTAAGGGTGGTGATGGCCAGGACTTTTAAAAAAAAAACACCAAATTAATAAAATTCTGAAGTGCAAATTTTAGAAAAATTGCTAAGATCATGACAGACCTGTAGGAAAAAATGAAGACCAGGGAAATGAAAAGACAAAAAAAAAAAAAAAAAAAAAAAAAAAAAAAAAAAAAAAAAAAAAAAAAAAAAAAAAAAAAAAAAAAAAAAAAAAAAAAAAAAAAAAAAAGAGGTGATTATTAGTGCTAGAAAAAGTGGAAAACTTTAGAGAAAAGATAACTATAAGTTACTTTACCCAACAGTAAAAATATTTACATGAGCAAACAATGCAAACCGACTATTGGTCTCAGTAAAAATTGTGGAAAAAACAAAAAATACTTACCAAGAAGGGTAGATGTGTGATAAGGCAAGTATAATAAAATGTTAATTGTATAATCTAGGTGATGGGTACATGGGTGTTCACTGTAAAACTCCTTCACCTTCCTACATGCCTGAAATTTTTCATAACAATGTGTCGGGAAAAATTTTTTAAAATATCAGGAGGTAGGGAAATTATGATGCTATACAGAAAGTTAAATTCAAATTCTAACGCAACAAGTCACTATCTAAAATTGACAGATCAAAAAAAAACTAGGTGCTATTTTAAAACATCAAAATACAGAAGAATTTAAGTGGTTGCTTTTGGGGCAGTTTTTTTTTTGTTTTTAGTTTTATAGTTTTTAGAGCTCTTTCTAAAACCTATTGTGTGTACTCCTGATTAAAACATTTTAAAGTGCAAGGTAAACAGTCTACGTGGTAAACAAAGAATTGGCAAAAATCATAATGGTAGTATCTGAATGATAAAAGTTGAGGGAATACTGTAGGAAAGGAACAACCTTCTTTTGAACCAAATGGGTGTTGCATTTAAAGAGGAAATATTTTTCAAATCTCTAGTCAGGAGACCTAGACGATTTATGGTCCAAGCTGAGACAATTTTAAGAATAAAAGGAGTGACATTAACTATTACAAAGGGACCCCAGACGAACAGTTTCAGGAAAGGTGGAACTTACAGTCACTCTAAATATAGCTGGACAGAGGTATTTTCAATTGAGATGCTGAAAGCTCTTAAGAAATCAAGTCACCATTGTTCACTATTACATAGAGTATTACACTTGATAATAGGAATAAAAAAAAATATATAAAAAAGCAGATGACCAGGGTAAACTGTAAAAGAATAAAAAAAAATCCCTACTTGTCCACACATTTATTTCCATCTAGTCTTCCCCTTTACTTAAGAGACCAAAGCATTATTTAACTTTTCTCTTACTCCAGAGGTAATGGAACCATAAAGACCTGAGATGGTAAAGTAACACACTGTCCTGCTGAAAGTAGTGTGGAAACCACTTACATTTACAGAGACTCCCAAGCCATAGAAGATAGCTGCCAACTCTCGGAGAGCAATCCAGAACAGGAAACTTGTCCAGGACAAAAGTTAGCAAAGAGAAAGTGGCACCCAAGAGAAGCACTGACACTGTAGCTTATTCTTTTCACCACTGGCAAACTTTCTTTTGGGGGGGCGGGGCTGGAGTCATCTACCAACTCAGTCCTGACTTGTGGCAGAGTGTCAAGTGAATGAATGCTTTGGAGCAGCATTCCTTTTAAAAACAGCTGCTATTCTGACATTTTATGGAATTCTTTTGGGACAAAAGGCAGATAACTGCAGTCAAAATTCACTCATGGTAGGATGATGCCCTAAGTGGTAGGTTTCAGATGAATCAGATGTTTGCCTGGATATTGTATTCCTCAGCTCTTAAAGCTGCTGGGATGGTGGGTAACCTCCCCACTCCTATCTCAGGCAATACCAATCACGTTACCTGGTTAAAAACGATTACAATCATGAAAAGGCCAGGAAGCCCTGAATAAGGGCACAGTGAGGATAAGAGAACAGAGAAGCCCACTGCCCATTCTCATGACTGACCCATCACTACCACCTGCGGTTTGAAAAAAAAGCAGCTTTTCGGTTCTCTACAAATCTATAGCTGAAGAGAACTGAAATTACCACAAGTGATGACACAATTCTGAAATATGCTTATGGGCATCTAAAACTAAAAAGTGGACATGGAGCCCAAACTAATTCTTCAGTTGGCTCATTTTTCACAACAACAGAGATTTCTTTGAAGATGGGAGATGCCAGCACAAGACTTGGGATTTACATAGTTAACTTCAAGTTATCCTATTTCAACAGAAACTAAAAAAGGAAAAAACTCTAAAAGAAAAACGTGTATATGGCATGCCATGGTGCAGTGGTTAGGTCTTCCAAATCCGAAGGAGTGCAGTCCATATACATCCCAAGGACCCTGGGCCTGGGGGCAGGGGCAACAACCACCATGAACCGAAAAACAGAACGCTCCTTCCTGCCTACTCACCTTCACTCTTGACTACGCCTTTCCTTAAAAAAAAAAAAAAAAAAGAAAGAAAAGACAAAGAGGTATAGGATGCACCTATTTCACTATCTTCCTGCTACATACTGTTAGGAGGGATAAGCAGCCAGAACTTATAGAAAACTATTATCTTTGCTTACACAGATCGGAATGCAAATACACTAACTCGGAAAAGCTAAGCATATAGAAATGAATTCTACAGGTGGACTCTAGGCATAGTTATTAAAATTTAAATTTACAAAGAAGCAGAAAGCTATTCACTTAAGTTTTTCATAATAATTAACCACAAGTTTTGGTAAGGAATACATTTTATATTGGCTTGGTTCACGTTATAACATTAGAGTCCTATCAATATCTAACAACCCCCTCAAAGAGAAGGCCAAGATAATTTTAATGATTTTTTTTTTTTAAAGGAAAGGTACAGGCAGGAATGAAGGTAGGCAGTCAGGCAGGCAGGAAGAAGAGGAGGAAAAAGCATTTTATTTTATTTTTATTTAATTGCTCACACTGGTTGTCCAACGCCCCACCACCCCCAGGACTCGAACCCAGGGGTACAGGGCCTGCATTCCTTTGGAAGCAAATGACCTAACCGCTACCCCACCTGCCATGGCAATTTTTATGAATCTTGAAAAACAGAAAATGGAACAAGGGTGGTAACTTAACTTTCATGAACTGAAACTGTCATTTGATCTGAAGTCTGCTAATCTGGGGACATGCCCTGGTGGCTCAGGTGCTAATCCCTGACCATGTAAAGTCCAAGGATTCAGGTTGTGGGGTGGGGCAGGCAATCAAAAATAAACAAATAAGAGTCCCCGTTTTTCCTGTTAAAGAAAAAAAAAGTTTGCTTATCTGTTAGCTTAATGCTTTGTACTTATCTATCAAGTAGGGGAATCTTAGCTTTCATGAATGGCCCAGAGAGGATGAAGAATAATTTGATAATCTAAATCGAGACTAATAACCTCATCAAAGGTGTATAATTTTGGGTTCTAAGGGAGAGGAAGAAGAGCTTTTGATTATTATTACTTATTAGCACACTAGTATACATCTTTAAGAAATATCAAGCATTTTAGAAAGTTTTGTCACATGGATCTCATTCCAATTTAAATGTAACTGTGAGAAGGTCTAAGAAATATTTGGTGAAAATTAACTAAAGTTAAAAAAAATTATTCACCTGGTATAAAGTTTTATTCTTACTTTTCATAAAATGCAATAGAGAAATCATTTTAGTTCCAATTATCTAATGCATTTTTCTTCAAAGGATGAAATGTGTAGAGGAAACTTGAATGGCAAGGAACAGACCTATTTTAATAGCTTGGTTTTTAGTAGATCAATTTGAAAGTCAATTTACAATGCTAAAATTGTAAATTGAATGCTCATTTTTATCATGTTGTTGAGATTTTAGACTCTCACTCGTTTTCTCTTCCCTAGGTGACAGTTTATAGGCCAGACTTAGGCGGCTCAGAATACACCACAGGATGCAATCAAGCGTTTGAATGAATTATGATAAAAATAAATGTTAAGAGTGGACGCTTTTTAAAGAGAAAAACTGCCCCGTCTTTAAAAGACCGCAACAGCCTTTTCTGAACACGTGCCCCGGATACTCTATAATCGAGGGTAACTATTAAGGTTTTAGGCATCACATCGTTTTTTGTATTACTAATGGCAGCAGGTTTTCTGCGTTAGGTTTCTGTGTTAGCCACCGCAAGGCCTAGAACGTGCGCGTTAGCGGTATTTCTTTTTTTAACTCCAGCAAAAGCCCTGCAAACAACAAACGCAGAGAACACGATTCACATCCTCCGAGTCCCTTCATCCATCCTTTACGAAGATGGTTGAAATTGTAGTGGGACCTAGGGCGGAATACTGTGGTTCTGGAAGGACAGAGCGAGAGCGTGGGTGTGTGAATACTGCAGGAGGGTCAGCGGGACGTGATCACGGAGTGGGAGGGAAGGACCGTGCCTCTTCTAGGGCGGGAAGACTACGAGGTGGCTGTTATGCATGACGGGGGCGGGCACGCAGGGAAGATGGTGGTGGCCCACTGCAAGGCAGAGTGATTGCGGGGAATTCCTTGTGATCAGTGGGGCGCTCAGGGCCGCTCGCGGTGAGCGATCCTGGAGCAACGAACCCGGAGCTATACCGAAACCGGGAATTCCCGACCGAACGGGAAAAAAGGGCGCCGAGAAACGGGGTTATTATGGGATGGCAGACGGGGTCTCCCTAGGGAAAATTACGGGATCCATCTCACCCGCCAATTGCTGTACAGTCTTTTCACTCGCCGGTAATAAGCGTCTTTGTCCAGAGTCACAGCCATAGCAGCCACAGACGCCGCTCTTCCCCGGGTTCCGAGAATCACGCGAGGTCCCGGATCCGCCACCCGCTCTCGGCCCCGGAATCCCGCACTCTTCCAGTGACCCGGAAGTATCGAACTTAAAGATGCCCTTTCCGCTTCCGGGTCCCGCCAGTGTTTGGGATTTTTTGTTGTTGTTGTTGTTGTTGTTTTTAATCCTCTTCCCGGAGTTCAGGGGGAAGGAGAGGAAGACTGGGGAAATCAACAAAAGTGCAAAAAGCCTGGGTTTCGCGGGGTTTTGTCGATTTAGCAACAGCCGCACGCGACTCGACGTCATCACGTGACGCTTAGCCCCCGCCTTAACTCTCCGTTGGGCCGCGGTTCCCAGGCGCGCCGACTATTTCGCTGCAGCGGCCGGGCGCAGCGAAAGGGAATCCGGAGCCCTTAGTGCCTGCCCCGCCCCATACGAATACCGCGCGCGGGTGCTGCGGCCCCACCCGCCGGCTGAGGAGAGAAGAGGTTCTGGCCTGGAATCGGGGTGGACAGACTGAAGTCTAACTGGGAATGTTCCCCTCCTCGGAATGCTGTGGAAGCAAGACTGCTGCGCCAGGACTCGAGGAATCCTCGGAGCCGGTCTGCTAGGTCAGAGCCTCCATGTGGATACAGGGAGCTTACGCTAGGGAGACAAACTACGATCCGAGTAGTTTATGGAGGAAAAACTTCGCCTTAGGAGGAAGATCCCAGGCTTCATCTGAGTGATGAATTTGGTAAGGCTTGAGCTGCTTCACACGACCCGTTCCCCCATGCCCAAGTAGTCGATGTTCTTGTAGGCAGCTGGTCCCCTTGCCAGCAGTTGATGAAGTACCATTCCCACAAGCACCATTTCAGTAAATTAGAAACAAATGTCCATTTTCTGCACCCCACCCCACCCAACACCCCGTGGGTCTTAAAAGCTAGTCCACGGCTTTCGTGGCCTGGGCCTTAAGCCACTGGAGCCACCTGAGGCACAGAGGGATAAAATGCACATGGCTGTTGCAGATATACTCCATTCTCTCCTAAGAACTTGGCGTTTGTATCTGGAATATTTTGCATGCTATTTAGATCATTCCCTCACCTTTAGCAAGCTGAACAGCTTATAGGCGTACTTTCATGGGGTACAGATGGTTTGTCTACCCTGTCCAGGGTAACTGCATGAACAGTAATGAATTTTAGGAAATGTTGACAGTACCCATGACGAACATCAACTCTTAACATTTATATTGGGTTTATGCAAATATAGGACAAGGGGAGAGTGGAAAAGGATTAACTTAAATTTATTAATGCCAAGGGGAAGGAAGGTAACAGTTCCTGACCCTCCAGCTGTATCCACAGTTCGGCCAGGAACAGGCTCTGCCAGAGGCTAGGGCCAGCGCTACATAGTCTGTAGTTAATGGAGGCTTCTAGGGAGGGGTGAGCGCATCAGCTGCTCTAGTCTCCTTTCCTTCCCCAGAAATGAGGAAGTGGTCATGTATTATTTTAGGAGTACCCCTGCCCACCCAATCCTCTCAAATTTGGAAGCAATCAGGTACAAGCTTTCTTTTTTTCCTTTTCACCTCCTGGAGTCCTGGGTTTTCCCACATCTTCCCTGTCCCTCCCAATTTTCCATAGTCCAAGGGCCAGAGTTAATGAAAGTACAGCAGCCACCCAACCAATGAGGACCATGCTGGGGCATCAGTCATCAGCATCTTCACTGGAGTCTGAGTTGGCTGGCATCATAGGATCATCAATAAGTGAGAAGTCCCTTTCTGAGCTATCATAGCCCTGAGATAAATCATCATCGTCATCTTCATCTTCCTCGTCCTCATCCTCCTCAGGTTGCAGTGGTGGCAACCTCAAGGCAGTACCAGAGGTGGTAGTGGCTGGTGAAGGGTAGCCAGTGGCTCTCAGGCCTGGATGGTGATGGTGATGGTGGTGGGGGTGGGGGTGGTGGTGGTGGTGATGAAGCATGGTGCTGGAGTCTACATGAGGGGATGATGCTGCACCACCCATCACAAACGGCATAAAAGGCAAAGATGCAGAAGTGGCACTGCTGTGACCCAGAGATGACACTGATTGCAGGCCACTACTACTGTGTTGGAAGGTATTGTGCAGAGACAGGGACCCAGTGCCTCCACCCTGCATCAGGGCCATCATCTTAGAAAGGTCTGGTCGCATCCTCCGGGCCCGCTTCTTGCTGCTATCTGGTGCAATAGGCCCTGGCAAAACCCGGTTGAATATAGTATCAGCATGGTGACCCTGGAATGATGGAACAGAAGAGAGCAAGAAGGGAAAAAAGTGAAGCGGAAGTCAACACAGTTTGCAAATGCTTTTACATGGACTCTGTCTTTAGGAGAAGCAAAAAACAATGTATAGTCTGATGCTTGATGGTGGTTTTAACAGGGAGGAGAAAATGCTGGAAGTAGCTGAAACGTTATGCTGCTGAAGCTGAAATAAAGAATTTGATATAGTCATGTGAACCAGAGTTGTTTTTTACCCCCATGACTTGACTTTGACTTACACCTTTACTCCAGTAAACTATTTCACAAATGCTTTACACCTTTGTTAATAAGGGATCTGAGAGAGAACGTGAAAGAATCAGTACTCACACAGTTTAATTTACTGACAGCAGGTTTTTCACAACTATTTGACATCTACAATATGAGCCTTCATTATTGCATCAGAGTGGGGCAGACAGGTCAGATTAAGACTTCTGGATGGATAGAACACCAAAAATATTTTGAATAGCTCCTCACCAAATTTAGTACTTTTTTTTTTTTTTTCTTTTTCACATTTATAAACTGACATCTGAATTTTAAGTGGTTTCTTCTAGATGTTCTGTCAAATTCTAAGTTCACTGACGCTTGAACTTAAATAGTTTTAGTACCTCTGCTGGACCTAAGCCATTGCTGTGTCAAGTGGCATTAAGCTCAAGACAACTGGTACTTGAAAGACTCTAGGAATCTAAGTCAAACATGTGACATAGGAATATACATTTATGATTTGGAAAAACAAACAGTTCAGTCCTCTTTGTGTGGACTTTTTTAACATTTTCTCCTCATTTAAAAAAAATACAGAATGCTTTGTGAATTTTTGTGTCTTCCTTGAATAAGTGCCAGGCTAATCTTTATATTGTTCTGATCTATTATCACTGGGTACTGATATATTATCACAGTACTAATATAGTGCTAGATTCACGCCAATTCTGCATTAAATATCCTATACTAGTCACATATCTTTATGTGACCTCTTATATTTTCTTTCCTAGTTATCAAATGACTATGAGTAGCAAAAATAGATAGTAATGGAAGAAAAGTCTATTTCATAGGTAGCTCTATAATGTTAAATTCAAGACAGAGCAGGTACCAGCCTTCTAGCCATTAGTCTTTCCCATGGAGGGTAAAAGGAAAAATTAAAATCATCTTCCATGCTAATATCTCTATGAAACCACTTTTACCATAAATAAGCCTCAAATACACCTCAAAACTTCCTATGTATATATCGCGTATAAAATAACGTTCTCAGAATTTGTTAAATGCAAAAGATTGTTCATCTGGACATCAACTTTGTTAAAAAAAATCTTTATCTGAAAATGGAATAACCTAATGACCAAAATTGTTATTAAAAGCCAAAATACATGGGTTTCCTGTCCTTTCTTCCATTGTTGGTTTATTATTAGTGGTTCTCAACCTCTTATATGTTGGGAATCCCCATAACTGCATTAGTAGGCCTCCAAATCATTTCTAAAATATAAAATAAACTTTCAGTTTATCTGCTCGCAAACCCTCACTTTTTAGGATGTGTACAAACTGAAAAGGTTAAAATATTTTCCAAAAATCCTTAGTCAATAGAAGAGTAGGATAAGGCTGAATGTTTAACATGCCATACAAATTGTTTTATCTTAACACGTTTCAGGTACTAAGTTGGGTTTTAGAAGTTCATGCTCTTCTAGAGATGACAGTGCCTAAGTATGACAAAAATACTCGTTTCCTTACTGGGGAAATGAAGACAAATTTTTTCAGAAGCATACACTGGAAAAATTTTAAAAATCAAGTAATTTCCAGTCACAAACTGTTGAAAGCCTTGAAGTATCACATCTAAGGGGGGAATAAGGTGGTAATGTCTCAGTCTCACCTTTTTTCCATTCCTAGAGTTAACTGTCTGTACTGGCTCCATTCCCAAATAGTTCAATTCTGCCTTATTATTTTTTTTACATCTCTGCCACTTCTGTTTTCTGCGATCCTCCATATACTGCAATAGAAAAGTGCCAGTTATCCTAGAGAAATAAAAGTCTCCTCTGGAATAATTATCTTGGTACTAGTATCTAGTATGACAATAAATGCTTGCTGATGGATGGATAAAGGATTAGTCCCTAGTGGAAAGTGACATTAAGTGAATCTCCAAAAAATAAATTAAAAAGTAGGTGGTTACATGATAGTTTAATAGTAAATATTTGCCTAGCATTTAGTTTAAGCAAGTGCCTTAACATTTATTTTTTATTGATCGTCATGACAACTCCGGAAGATGGAAAAGCAACTAGGTATTACAGTGCAGATGCAGAAACAATGACATTATATGGCATGCTTCCTCCCTCTCACACAGCTTAACTACAAAGGGAATGACTTTAGATCTTGCTGTATGGAACTGCCACTCACCGCTAGAAATCGGGGATCGACAGCGAACTCTGGATGACCCTGTAACCACATCTCCAGTTCAGCCCGGCGAGGGGCATCCTCACCCACCAGCAAAGTACCATCCACCTTATTGATGACAGGGATCCGGGTCTCCAAGTCCACATCAAGGTGATTAGGCTCTTCCATGCACTCCACCTCCAGCTGCAAACCCAGAATCCACCCCCATGAGCACAGACTCTTCTTTGGAGCAGGGAGGGAAGGGGGAGCAGAGCCATAAGGTAACTTTAGTATCTTCTAGTCCCTCAATCCCAACTACTTTCATCAATTACTGGGAATAAAAGGATCATATATAATCATATTAAAAACTTTATCCAGTACTCACCTCCACTAGCTTCTTTCTGTTCCCTTTCTTCTTATGAAACAGCGGGTGTCCATCTCCCATTACTCCATTAGCCATCAACTTGTGCTTCTGGAATGTTAATTTCAAACCTTCCTCCTAGGAAGACAAACCAATCCATCCAAGACATTATATGGCAACTTTTAAAGATTAATCTTAAGGGGACTTGGGTTAAGGGTCATCCTCTGGCTCAATGATGGTGACAAGGCATCTGACTAAGGGTAGAAATGAGAAATATAACAAAATTTATATATTTTCTCCTTAGAAAGATTTCATTTCTTGACTTTAGTGCCCCTCAGGTTGATTCATGAGAAGAAGAATTTATCTCAACAACACCCAGTGCAGGATAAAATCCCCTACCTGGTATCTTATTATTAGCATGGCAGCTCATCATCAGGGCAAATCTGACTATTTCTGGTCACATAACTAAGTTAAAATGTTTTTCTGACTAAGGACTTACTGACCAGTTAATAGGCCTTAATAAAGAAGAGGAGCCAGAAAAATTTAATTTTCCATCTATAAAATAGTAACATTGAATCAAATTTCAGTAGGAACAACTTCTTTTAATTTTTAAAACAGAAGATTCTTAATACTGAGGTGTCACTTTGACAGCTTTTCTACTATTTGATTTCAATTTTTAAGAACTGTGCTTGAATCTAGAAATAAACCACCCCAAAGAAGCCTATGTTAATTAAATTTCTTTCAAATATGTGGTTTCTTTAAATTAAGTCCCCAGGATCAAGATCCCTTCCCTTACTTCAATTAACTTTTTCTAAAGTGGTATGTGTGAGCTCTAATTTTTTTGCTCTTTTTATTTTTAAATTTAACTAACCAAATGAGTTTAGTATCCTGTTAGAGGAACCAGTTACTAACCAAGCAGTAGACTCCTTCCCCACTTCCCAATGCCTAAATGCTGAACGTACATCTTTAATCTGAACTGTGAACTCCTTCTCATCCATGCCTCGGCGAAGTTTGGTGAACTGAGCGGCTGCTGTGGTGACGGCTGATACTTCCTCCTCTGCCATGGAAGCTGCACTGCTACTTCGTGGTGTGGGGACTGGAGAGTCACCATATTCTCCTGGAGTTAAAGAGGGACTGTCTAGCAAGTGGTTGCCAGGCCCCAACATTCCTCCTGTTACCATTTCTTGGCTCCGGCGGCTAGAAGGCCACTTCCCTGAGAGTACAGCCTGGCAGACGAGGTCAATACGGTTTATCAGAACACGATCCTGAGTGGAAAAAGCAATTAATACCAGTTTTAGGGCCTGGTTACTAGTTATGTGATCCAGTGACAAACAACAGTGCCATCATTTTCAGGACAGGTAAAAATCATAAGGCAGAAAGGAAGAAGGTAACACTATAGGTTCCTATGTCAACTGGGAGGTGTTTCATGAAAAAAAATACATAGCAGTAAACAATCAATGAAAACCAGAACCACCTGTCCATCTAGATGTTTCTTGTTCTCTGCATATGTTACACTATATTTCTAAGCTCTGTATGTCTAGGAATAAGGCTGTTACCTTGGGCCACTCAGAGGCTCTTTGTCTTTCTTGTAGCAGCAAAAGCTCAGGGGTCATTTGTTCTCCATCTTCATTTGGGAATCCATCTTGGGACATGGTGAGGGACAGGAGACTCTCTTCATCATAAAGCTTTGAGCGGGACCTGTCAGCAGCTAGAGATCATATATAATGTTTGAGAAAAGATGGAAGAACAAAGTTATATAGAAATGGGCTTTAAACAAAAACCCAAAGAATAGCAAATCTCTCTTCATAGTCTATCAAATCAAAATCAAAATCGCTCAGAGAATGCGATTAGAAGACAAGGGAAAGAGCAGAGAAAGGGGAAATAGGGAAGAGGGCCAAAAGCCTGTCACATGCACTCTCACGTGCACTCACTTAGCTTCTCTTCCTTCTCGTCCTCACTCTCATCAGTGCTGGAGCTGGAGCTGGATGAGGATGAGGAAGAAGAGGATGATGGTGACAGCTTGCTCAAATCCAGCTCAGAGTCTGAATCATCCTCATCCTCCAGTTTGACTGGTGGGACACTCCGGGAAACCAGAGGGGTAGTATCAGAGGGGGCTATGCGCATCTCATAGTCTTGTGGGGTTGGTCGGCTCCTGGCCACCACCTCATGCTCTAGCTTTAAAGTCAGACTCTCCAGACTGGAGACCTGGGCAGCTGTCTCCTCAGGTGGCTTTTCAACAGGAGCATCTGGGCGCAGAGGCAGTGGTGAGGCAGTGCGCGAGGTATACTGCTGGTGTAGCAGTGGAGTAGAGCAGCGTGAGAGGGATGGAGCTGGTGCTCCCGCCTGATGGTTCTGCATGTAATTCATACGGGCAGCCAGAAAAGAGAAGTCTGGGTCCTGCATGATGTTGCAGTCTGTTTGGCTCACCCCATGGCGGGCTGCCCCTCGCAGAAGCTCCCCATCATGCCGAATGGGCTCCCACCATTTGGGCAATTCAGGACCTGGAGGCTGACATAATGCCAGCCGATCTTCCAAAAGGGGGTGGCATAGAACTTGTTCCCGTAAGCGCCGAAGTAATTCAATTCGGTAGATAGTCCGTGAGGCCCTCTCCTCAGTGATGGGCTCAATGAACAGATTAGGGTCTGGGGGCTCTGCAAGAGATGGGGTAGGAGAAATGAATCAAGAGTTGGTTGTGGGGCATACCCTACTGGAGTAGTGGTTAGGTCAACTGCCTCTAAAGGAGCTCAACCCACATACCCCTGAGTTCAAGTACCAAGTTCGGCAGGGAAAGAACCAGTGTGAACAACAAAATAAAAATAAATGAAATAAAATGCTTCCTCCTCTCTTCCTGCTTGTCTGCCTATTGCCTACTCGACTTCACACCTGCCTACACCTCTCCTTTAAAAAAAAAAAAAGAACTGGTTCTGTCACCATAGCCACCCCCACACACCCACTCTCCAGTCTCGCTTACCATCCCCAGCTGCAGGGGGAAGGCGGCACACTTGGCGGCACATGGCTACAAAGCCATGGAAGTACTTGGTAAGGCTTTCATCTGTTTTTTTGTCCAGTCGGGCAAAAGTGCGGAAGCGATCCCAATGGAACTGCATAGTATCAGGGTCATACTCCACACCAAAGGTAGATACTACTCGATAGAAATCAGTCTGTTCACGCCTGGTCCATCTACAGAGGAAAGCGGAATTTGGCAACAGTGATCAGAAGAAAACAGAGACAGGTTATTTCTTAGTGTGGTTTAAACTAGCTGAAAATACAAAAGCCTAGGAGAAAGTTGAAGAGGTAGTAAGAGGTTACGCACACAAATGAGGTTTTACGTCATAGAAGTGTAATAATGGCAAAAAAAGATAGTTCTTCTGTAGGTAATTCCAAATAAATCTTTTCTAAGATGCTTTTCAACATAGGGTCCACAGGTGAAAACAAAATTCCTAGTCATGTTTTACCGTTGCTGCTTCTCCCGCCGCGCAATTTCTTTTAGCTTGAACGCTGCCTCACAGCGCCGCCGTCTCCGGTCCCCTCGTTCTGCAGCCTCTATCTTCATCTGTTCTCTCTTATAACTACGCTGATAGGCTGTTACTAAGCGCCGAAGCCTAGCTGTCAGAGCAGAGCCTGGAGGCCAGAATAGATGGCCTGGTTGTTGAGTCACCTGGGCTGGAGAAGCAGAGTAGAATGAACAGAAAGTATAGAAAGGTGGTAGAGATAATACTGGTATTTCAACCCACCCAAAGGCAAAGCTCTTAGAAGATCCAGGATAGGATAGAATTTAGTCAATAATTCCCAACCCACCCACCCCACATAAAGTTGTACTAGTTGACCTAGAATTTTACCTTCATCTCCATCAATCACTGAGATCTCCTCATCCATCATCATCAAGGGATCACCCTAGAGAAGGAGATCCACCCCATAGGATGGAGGGGGGAGGGTAAGGGGTGCAAGTTGGCACTCTGAAATCATTTTCTTGTGTGTGTCCTTTTAAGGTACCAAGAGATCAAGATAAACTTCTAATGAAAGGAAGCCTCATGAAAAAGTGGAAGCAATAACTAAAATAATAACTGGAAAAGTCAGTTCTTATTAATGGCTGATGACAACGGGACTCAAGAACTTAGTGGTCAAATAATACACTTCAGTATCCACCTTAGGTCCCACCTCCTCCACAAAGCCATCCCTTATCTCCTCAAGTTAGCATTACAATCCCTTGCATTCATATTTTATTTTCTCAAAAATATATTTTCCATTGAAAATTCATTCAATATACTTCAGGATTCAGGGAATGGGAGAATTCTTAACTAAATGGTTTAGTATGACAAGAAAACTAGACTCAAATGAGAACTCCTCACCTCATCATCTTGGTCCTTCGGTGGACCTTGGAGTGGCTTATATTCAGGATCTTCACAATCCTTATCAAAGTCAACCCTAAAATTATCCAGAGGCATGACAAAATGTTAACAGTGTATGTTCTTTCACTAAGAGGAACCTAAGATGAAGACCTGATCTAGCATACAATGCAAGCATGGGATAGTTTTTACTTTCATGCTCAATGGAATGGCAAGTCAGGTATTTATTAACTTTGAATAAGTGAGGAACAGCATCCAACAGAACAAAGAACTAGGAGAAACTGACACAGTGTCATTGTAAATTGTTTAAATCTGTAATGAAACATTTGAACAGTTTGCTTCCTTTCTCTTGATTGCCCCTTTTATAGTTTAACCTCCCCTAACCCGCCATTTACTTTGATTCTTTCATATGAATTTCCACATCTGCTTTTTGTTTATTAATTCTTTGCTCTACTGAGTAGGAGTGTGACATTAATAAATGCCACAATAAATGAATTGTAATAAACGACCCAGTTTCCTTTGAAGAGCCAACACTAAGCAAACTAATGCTATCAAAGAGAAATCTCTCAATCGCAAAGGAGTAGGTGGGTAATCATGAACTAGTAAGTCAACTATCTCACATGCCCCTCAGATCTCCATATGAGAAGTTTTGTTAAACTCACTGGCACCCAAATTAGGGCAATACTGCCCTACTTGGTGACTCAGTATTAGCATGGCAACTCATCATTGAGGCATGTATCCACAGACAGTAAAAGCCTTTCTGTCAGCCATTACGGGGAGAAGATATAAACCAGGGTTAAAGTTCCTTGAGGTGCTACCACGTAAGTGGCACAGAAGAGCTGCAAGGCTGTTATCTTTCAAGAGAACCAGTTCTCCTCTCAGCCACTTTTTACAGAAAAGTGTTACAGAGGAAATTGAACAGTACATCAAGTAAGTTATTAGGGAGTAACATTAAACTTTCACCCTCAGTTACTCTTATGGCAATGTGTGGATTTTAGCCAATTTATGGATCTCTTTTTGCTTGTGCAACTCTTTATTAAGGATTTATCATTCATGATTATCAGTACCATTAAGAACCCTCAAAGGGATTCAGTCATGGCTTAGAATTATGTTATCTCTTAGCACGATCAATTAATAGCCTTCATAAGGCAGACTCAGAGCTTTAAGAGAACTAAACAGCAGTACTTACCCTTCCACTATGTCAGAGAAATTATCCAACACTCGATGTTCTGCTGCAATGGCTTTGTCATCTGGTCGACCAGCCTTTTCTAGGAAGCATAAGGCTGGGTCTGCCCTCATAGTATTATATTTCTCATAACCTAAAAGAAAAAGGGCCATGAATTAAAGAAGATTGCAGATTCATCTTTATTTAGCCTGACTTTGTATGCTATTGTAATAATTAGAATACATGGAATACTTTGTTCATAATGCGAACGATACTTAATATTTTAACTTGGATAGCTGTTTAGTTATCTTACATTTCTAGAGTAATTTAATCAGAAAGTTTTTTATCATAAGCTAATGAGAGTTTATACAGAACAGTGACAGAGCCACATAGCCATTTAACTAGTATCATTCTGAGAACAAAGATGGGGAAATTGAAAAAAAAAAATTAAATAATTTAAGACTAGTCCACACATTTTCAAATGAAGGATAAGAAACTTATACCTGCAAACAAGACAATGAGTGTTTGATGAACAGTGAATGAAAGAATGAACTCAACAATGCAGGATGTTTGGACTCTATTATTTCTTACAAGCAAATCTAAGTCTACAAATGGTCAGTTTCTCTTATACTATTAAACTTTTCAAAATCACGTAAATACTGTTACTTATATTCTATAGAAGTAAATGGTATAGTACTTATAAAAAAAGAAATATATACTAATTTACTAAGTCCCTGGGTTGGCATTGGAAGTTAGCACTCATAGCTTTTAATGCCTGGCATTTGTTCTTAGGTAGATGAAAAAGGAAGTATTATCTGTTTTTTATTTTTATACTCTATTATTGTTTGACTAAACACTGCTGTTCACACCTTCATCAGAGTGACTGCTGGACATTTTGACAAATGGGGATGTTATACAAGTAGAACACTTGCAGTAAAACATAGGGAAGTCATAGCATGGCTATTATTAAAAACAGTGAACATATTACCTTCCTTGATTTGCAGGACCTTAAGAAAGAAGTCACAACTTTAAAGACCGGTAACAGTGAGTGGAGAACAGATGGAAGACTTCCTACATTTGGATTTAATTATCATCTGATCTTACTTGAACATCTATTTATAGGAACTAACTGCTCTGTGCTCTTGATATTTAAGAAGTAGTTTCCTACCCAAATATAAATTTATTATATAAAGTTCAATCAGAGAATTCAGCTATTGATCATGAGTATTTTGATAAATATTCAATCTATGGACATAAATCTAAAAATAGAAAAGGAATAGGCTAAGAGAAGGTACCTACCATGCTTAAAGACTCCAATGAGCAGGGACTTGTCAGCCTCACTGTCCCACCATGTGGTTGGAACCTCCAGCTGATCCACTACTGGGAACCATATATCAATCTCACTAAAGGTATAAGAAGGCAGAGTCAGCACAGCAATGCAGGAAATTAAAATGATAATGCTTGGAGAGATTATTACAGGTATCTTCTTTTATCCATTCATTTAAATATTTATGCATCTACTTATCTTTTTCCACTAGTATCAAATATAAGATTAAAGACCTGACACGTAGATTTTAATTATCAGGTATTCCAAAGACAGTTAGGAAGAAATAAGTAAACCAATCTTTTCTGGAGTAAGGTAGAACATAAAAAGAAAAATACAACTTAACTTTACCTGGCAATGGCACCCCCTAACACCTTCTCTGCCTGGTCGCCAATAACCTCCTGCCTCAGATAGTACAGCATTCGTACCCGTAACAGCACCCTAGAAGAAAGCAAGAGATGACTAGATGACTCAACAACAGTATAGAATAAAACTATCTCTAAAGGCACAAACATGTACCTAAGAACCTTCAAATATCTGGTGAAGTAGTTTCTTTAAGAAATTAAAATATAGGGCTTTGATACTGGTAAACTATGAGAAATCTCCTTTTAAATTAAACAAATGTCTTCATGTTACATAGGAAAATAAAAACCTCCCAAATTTTAGAGAAGAAACACAAATTTTATAAATTTGTCAAATGATTAAGTCTGTTTCAATTGCTGAGTAGAAAATGCTATAAAAATAATTTAAGGATTATGTAGAGTATAAACTAATAAGGAAGATTAAATGCTAACTCATAAGACTTTTTAAAATAAGATTAGAGGAAAAGTAAGGGTTTTTTAAAAATAAAAAATATTATAGTTGATTAAAAAAAAAGCATAGAAAGTCTGAAATGCTAAATGCTTTAGTCATTGCCAAATTCCATTCTTACTTGTTACACTGATGTTTCAAGTGCTTCTTATAACTCTCATCTTGGAACAGAGTATCAGGGTTATATTTCCGGATCCAATCTGCCTTATGGATATCAAAAGTGCTTTGTGACTTCACTTTTTTCCCCTTGCGTCCACGGGGTACAGGGATAGACAGACCTGGGAAAGGGGAGACATCAAGGACTTGGATTGAGATAAACCCTTGAACCTGAAAATAATTAGGTAATGTATAAAAATAACGAAAAGTAAAGAATTGATAATTACCTGAATGATTCTGCAATTCTTTTGTCTTGCCATTTTCAGCAGGGCTGATCAAGTCCCAAATAAATCCTTTGATATTTTCATCCCCCCGATAGTGTAGGAGACAGTACACAAGAATGGCTCGACAGATTGTCTCCACATCTCGTTCAGTCATACGTCGCTTGAAGCGTCCATGAGATAAGATATCTCGCCACCGCCCCCAGCTAGAAAATCGGAAGGGAAAATTGTATTAATATTTTCCTTGGGACTTTAAATCAGTGCTATTACCTTTTTCCCCAGAATCATATTTCCCAAATAGTGGGAGACAAAAAGATCTTGGGAAACACTGTTAACAGAATAAAACTCTTCAAAGTAAAGAGTTTTCTACTATCCCTTCTTTGTTGATAGACTCCAACAGATTCCAAACGGAAAGGTCGAGTATCAGAATTAACAGGTACTACTGCAAGTGGCAAGGTGGGTTCTTACCCGTACACCAACAGGTGCTTTTCCACCCGAAAGCAGTCAGTGCGCCCATATGTATGATGACGGTCATGTCGGCGAGAGCGGGGTCGCTCGTCATCTTCACTTTCCAAATCAGAGAATTCCACCAGGTCATCATCTTTCAGAGTGCTGAAGTGGCGGGTCTGTTTTCGTACTCTAGGTGTGTCAATCACCAAGTTATTCTATGCAGAGAACAGAAGGAGAAGTAACTCTCTTCATGATATGGTCATGGGAAACGAATTAAGATAATTATGGATTGAAACATTCTTGGATGTAGTATTTACAGATATGCAAAGAAAAGGCTTTTTTGTTTTTTTACTGCAAGCAAAAATAAGTGGTAGGCACCTAAGTGCTTTTTTGGGGTCTCTTACATAGAAATTTTTTACGATTTTTATACATAATACACCATGAGAATAAACCAAGATTAACATCAAGGAATCAGGGCATCTCTAAAAACTAGAAGTGGTACACTCTGGTGGTCGAGTGCATAAGGCCTCTGGACAAAGTCCACATACATGGCAAGGACCCAGGTTCAAGACACAGGGCTGGCGGGGAGCAACCAAGATGAACAAGTCAATAAAATAAATAAAAATGCTTCTTCCTCTTCTCTCTTCTTGTCTGCCTGACTACTCGCCTCCATTTCTGTCTGTACCTTTCCTTTAAGAAAGAAAAAAATAAACCTCCTAGAAGTAAAGCATCTTCTATAATACTTCCTCCTTGAAGAAAGAGCAAGCTCACCTTGCTATTGAGTAGATCCATATCCAAGTCGGCCTTTTTGGCCCATTTTTGCCAGAAGTTGGGGTCATCTAAAGAAATATCTGTCCGATTTTCAGAAGCAACAAAACTTGCCTAGAAAAGAACACACAAAGAGAGTAAAGTTGACTTTTTCATTTTTTTAAGCAATTACATATATATACATACACACATATAGATACATATATAAATAGATGTCTCTCTCTCTCTCTCCCTCTCTCTCTCTCTCTATATATATATACACTAGAGATTTCTGTCTCTACTTTTCTAGGTTCTATTTAGCAAGACAAAACATACCTTGGCAAAAGTAGAACCCTTTCCTTCAGACTCAATGGTGATGGTTGTGGTCCGTCTTAACAAGATCTGATCAATGTCTTCTTCACAAAATTTGGAGCCCTCATCATCTTCCTCCATTATAGCTGCATATGCTCCTTTTCGTAACAGATCTTCGATCTCCTTCTTGGAGAACTGTTGGATCTACAAAATGTAATACAAAGATAAAAAGACTACCAAAAGAACATTATCTATGTTAGAGTATTTTAGTTTATTATATTTTAAGGAATAATAATTGAGAATTCAAACAAGGTGAGTCAGATTCCTGTGCAAAAATGACTTTTGCCTCATTCTATCACTATGACTTGCTATAAAGGCATCAAACTAAAAGGACTCACTCCAGTTATGTGGCCATCCCGGCCACTCATGGACTGAAGCACAGCCTTATCCAATCCCAACTTGAGGCTAGCCTTATCAAACATCTCTCTTTCATAGGAATTACGAGTGATGAGACGATACACCTTCACAGCTTTGCTCTGCCCAATTCGATGACACCGTGCCTGGGCCTGGTTAAAATTAAGTAGAAAAAATAATGTTTAAAATTGTGGGAAAGAGGGCAGAGTATATAAAACACCAATGTAAAATCTGTAAGCAGACATAAGATACACTCGAAATCAGAAGTCAATGTACAGGTGGAATTACTGGTCCATCATGTAGATCAGGTGGTCAGCAAATATGGTCTGAGTGACAACTTGTGTTTGTACATAATGTTTTACTAAAAAGGGTCTGACCCATTATGTATAGAACATCTGTGGCTGCGTTTTTGTGCTACAAGGGCAGAGACCTAGCTGCAACAGAGAATGCATGGTCTTTAAAGCCTAAAATACTTAACCATCTGGTCTGTTTCCTTTATAGAAAACATTTTCTAACCTGTGATCTAGCCTGCTACGTTTAACTAAGTAAATAATTCCATACTTTCTGAAAGAAAGTTTTTCTAAGAGATCCGAATCCTGTTGAAAAACCTCTTAGATTAGATGCTTAGTTCCTAAGACAATGATTTCCTTTACCTGCAGGTCATTTTGTGGATTCCAGTCAGAATCAAAAATGATGCAAGTATCAGCAGCTGTGAGATTAATACCAAGTCCACCAGCCCGGGTGCACAGCAAGAAGACAAAGCGGTCTGAGTCAGGCTTGCTGAAACGGTCAATAGCAGCCTGTCGAAGGTTGCCTCTAACTCGTCCATCAATACGCTCATATAAATACCTGTATAGGAGTCACAGAAAAAAATTTTAATTGTCTAAGCAGGCAAAGAGACCAATAAAGCAGATAAGTTCCCGCCGAATCTCTAGTTGGCCAAAAACTGTATCAGAAAGTTGAGGGCCTTAAATACTTTTCTTAACCAGATCCTGATCAAGTTTAATTAAAGGCAAGCCCTCCAACTCTTTGTGGCTTTATGAGGATAAAATAAACAAAAAAGAAGGAAAGACTCTTTCTTACCTCCTCTGGATTAGATAATCCTCTAAGATATCCAGGCAGCGTACCATCTGGGAGAAGATTAGAACTTTATGGCCACCAGCTTTAAGTTTTGGAAGTAACTTGTCAATAAGAACCAATTTGCCAGCTGAACGAACCATGGCTTGCAGGTGGAAGTCATGAGGTATAATATGACAAGCTTCTCGAAATTCTGTTAGGATTTTTTCTTCTGCACCTGCCCCGCAAAAACAAAAGCAAAAAAAAAAAAAGGAAAAAGAAAATAAAACAAATTTGATGGCAAAATCCAGAAAAACATACTAGGATTATGGTTTATTTAAATGAAGTAAGGAAGCAAAGAAAGTCATTTGACTTGAGATCAACATTTCTCACACCAAAATTTTCAGTGCCTCTCAAATCCTAAATAACCTTCAGTTGTGTTAATCAAGATCTTCTAAGCAAATGAGGATTAGGATTATAATTGCACAAAAAATAATTGCATAAGTAGACAAGGACTAGGACATAACATGAAAACCCCTATTTTCACCCTAGCGGCACCCAAAAGAGAACCAGCAAAGTGGAGTCTCAGTGAGGACATTTATCCCGAGAACAGAAGGACCTGAATTCTTATTTATGAAACTCTAAGTGGCACATCCTACTGAATTTTGGAGATTATGCAGGATCAAGGTACCCGGGTAGGAAAAACAAGAGAAACGGACTTCACATAATCATTTTGAAAAGAAAAGTACCCTCCACTCTCACGTTAGTTTAGATCAGTCAAATGCATCCACTGTTCTGGAGGAATGTCATTTAGGAAGCAAACACAGGTAGTATGGAAATTCAGGTATTTTCCAGAAATGCTCTCACCATTAATGAGATATGGGTGGTTGCAGCATTTGCGTAACTCCATCATTGTGTTGAGCAGATTAGGCATGTTAGTATGACCTGCCCCTTTGGAAAGGAAGGAGAAATTTTTCTCTAAAATAGCCCGGTAGTATTTCTTTTGAATGTTGGTCAGTTCTACTTCAATAATAGTTTCCTGTTTCGGTGCCAGATTTTTTTCAACATCCTCTTTAAGTCTTCTTAGCATCATTGGCTTGAGAATAGCCTGTAACTTCTGAACCTGTGTCCAATACATGGAGAAAAGAAATCATTAACATCATGAACATACTCAGACTATGTGGCAATATAAAGAAAATACAATGATAGTTTTCCAGTATCTGAGAAATTAATTTCAGATAGTGCCACAAAAGATACAGTAAAACAAATTACAAGGAGTTCAGAAAGACCCTTGTTACGTCTGTCCAGTATAAACTTTACTTATTCTGTCCTAGATTAATATCCATCAGATAAGACTTCCTACCTGTTCTTCTGTTTTGAGATCCCCAAAGTCCTTTAGGAACTCTGATTCTGAGGGAAACTGTGAAGGTTCCAAGAAATGAAGCAAGCTAAACAGTTCCTCCACAGTATTTTGCAATGGTGTGCCTGTAAGTAACACTTTGTGTTCCTAGAAAGAGAAAACAGAAGAATGTTAAAACTCAAAAAGACAAAGGACTTCTAGAATTTTATATCACATAAGTCAATTTAGCTTTAATTTCTTTATCTGTATGAGCAGATTGCTTTAACCTTTCTTTCACCTGCTCCTTCTGTTGATAAACACAAAACAATTCACAAAAACCTGGTATTATTGAACATGTTGATTTAATTCAAACATTATAAGCAAATAAACAGTAATTCCGAATGTAGCAGAGGTGATACTACGTGAGTTTCAGAGCCTACACCTGAAAGGGTTTTGCAGCTTCTTCCTTTATCCTCCTGTAATGCTGCCCTGACTCCACCATGTAAAGCAGTTCAATCTATCCTACTGAAGAATGACTGGTCATGTGGAAGATGATGCAGGTGACCCAGGCCACAATCAGCACCAATGGACAGTTGCAATTGCATTAAGGACTCCAGACAAGACCACCAAAAGAAAGGCCCAAGTCCAGACCAAATTACTAAGCTAGATAATTTTGAAAAATAAAGTTATTGCTTTAACTCATTAAGCTTTGGGGCATTTTGTTATGCAGTTACAGATAACTTACAAAGCAACCCACCTCTCCAGTTGGCTGAGAACCATTATCCTACAACTATCTTCTAATCCTAAAGTTTGGCTTTTATATGATTTTCAAGTTATCATTCCCATAGGTCATACAAATGACCCAGTATTAAGATCCTGATACTTTTTTCTTCTCTACTACAGTTATTTTAACTCCAAGCTTTTGGGTTTGTATTTTTTGCCCACAAGTCAGCATGAGGAACTCACTAGGTCCATGTGCTTGAGACTATCAAGGAGCTTGCAATTACGGTTTTTCAGTCGATGGGCCTCATCAATGATGACACAACGCCATTCAATCTCACGGAGCTCAGGACAGTCTGACAAAATCATCTCAAAAGTGGTGATCAGGGCATCAAACTTGTACGCTCCTGGGATGAGACGCCCCTAAGCATGAAGACAATAAAATCAATAAAGGCTTAAATCTACATAAGGAGCTCTTTTGAATTACAGGTTAGCTTTTCTATACTCAGGCAAGCTTAATAAGAAACACAAACTACACATCTACCCACCTCCACTGTTGTTTATCTCCCTGGTAAACAGTGCCAATCAAGGAATATAAGACACATTACCTCTTTAACATATTCAGTTTCTTAGAAAAATGGCTGACTTTACTGAGCGAAGGTGACATTTTCTACTTCGTTGTATGTATGTTTAGCTTATGTATCTCACCCCTAAATACTGCATTTTGTCATGTATAATGCACATTATTTTGCTCAAATTTGTGAGGGAAAAATAAAGATGCACATTATACATGGGTAGTACTAATTCTATACCTTTATGTTTTTAATTCTTTCATTTATGCTTATGAATTCATAGTGTTAACTGTAGAATTAAGTAATGATATATGCATGCAGAATAATGCTCTAGGATACGATAATCAGCTTTGTTGAATTTATGACAAACTTGCAACAAAAGCAATTGAGGTCAAGGATTCAACAAAATGAGAGGAAGAATGACATATTGTTGTCTACAGAGTAAGAGATTGACTTGCTAAGATTGGGTGAACAGCATGTCTCTTCATATACTTTAGACAAGAGCTAGCAGCAATCTAGCTGATAATTTTACAAAAATACAGACACTGCAAACTGACTGCTATTAAATATGCTAAAGAAAGAATATGACAACAGAGCTGCTGAGAGACACTTTGGACCACCTCCCACAGTGTCATCAGATTGTGGAGGTCATAGGAAGAAAAGTTTCTTATAATTTTCACATATTGTTATGTTTTGTAATTATTTGTTACTTAAAATTTCTTGCATAATATGTTAAAAATGCTGAAGTTCTTTTATAATACAAAACACAAGAATCTAAACAAAAATTATACACAAAAATGTGAATTAAAAAATTAAAATGCGGCACACCCTGGTAGAACAGGGGTTACACGTCAATCACCTCTTAAAGACACCAGTGACATACCCCTAGGTTCGAGTCTCAAGTCTGGAAGGAATCCACCAGTGTGAACAACTAAAACGGAAATCGAATGCTGCTTCTTCCATTCTCTTCCTGCCTGCCTATCTACTTGCTTCACTCCTGCCTGCACCTATCTTTTAAAAAAAAAATGGCATTTTCCTGAAAGTTTGGGTCAAAAAATGTGGGTGTGCATTATATACAGGAGATCATCATACATGATAAACATGGTATCGGTTGAAATTCATACATGTTGAGTACCACTGAAACATACAAGAGACAACTACAAGTAAAAATAGCCAGTCCAGAATGTGGTAATGGTTACTATCTAAGACTGAACAGAAGAGGTGTACCCTGGTGGTGTAGTGGTTTGGTGTGCCACCTCCAGTCAAGGGCAGGCCACATACAGCCCAAGGACCCTGAGCCGAGTATTCAGGGCCAGAAGAAATAACCAAGATGAATAATTAAATAAAATAAAATAAAATAAAATTTGTCTTCCTCCTCTCTCTCTCTGCCTACCTGTCTACTCACTTTTATTCCTCCTTGCACATTTCCTTTAGGAAATAACTAACTAACTAACTAAATAAATAAAGGACAGAAACATCAAGTCATCTTAAAATTAAGGGCAGTAAAGTATGACTTGAATAAATCTGGTTCGGCAGTAATAAAAAACAGAAAACTAAAGACAGAAAAACAATAAAATAGAATGACTAGCATACCCTTGTGCCACAGAAAAAGGAAATGATAAAAATTTTACTAGACTTAAAAGATGACCAGCATAAGGGTCAAGGAATTCAAGTGGCTAAATGTCTTTTATCCTGGAAATTACTTTCTCGATTAAAACTCATCAATGCAAGTAAAATTCTATTTACAATGTGAATATTCATAAAAAAGAGCTAAACTTCCACTGGATTAAAACAGCAAAGTCAAAAAAAAAAGAAAGCCCTCCACAGTCTTCACGAAAATTCCTTAAGTCCCAGCCTCAATAAGTCTTTTATTCACATAAAAGCTTATAATAAGACACCAGATCTGTAGGCGTATTCATTGTAAACCTTAACATTGTCATGACATACAACTCACCCGGGAGTCTTTGCAGTACATTTCGTACTGCTGAATCATCTGGCGGCTGGCCAGACTGCCATGGTACACAATCGTGTTCATTTCTGTCCACGTATTGAACTCTCGCTCCCAGTTAGTGATTGTGGACAGCGGGGCAATGACAAGGAAAGGGCCATGGATGCCCACATTATATACCTCCTGTAAGAAGGCAATGGACTGAATGGTTTTGCCCAATCCCATTTCATCAGCCAGGATGCAGTTCTGCCTGCAGAGTTACCATATGGGAAAAAAAGTATGTCAAAGATATTATCAGAAAAGAAAATAACGTATGCCCCCCCCCAAAAAAAAATTGTCTTGAAAGAAAATTAATAGCAATAATCCCAAACTAAACCTACATTTTATGGGCTCACTCTTTTCCTTACCTGTTATACCAATTAAAAAGCAACCAATTGACTCCTTCCAACTGATATTCCCGTAACTGGTTTCTGTTTTTATACTCATGTGACAGCTCCAACTTCTTCCAGGCACTTGCCTGTGGACGAGTCTAAAAAAGAGGATATCTGAATACATGTGTGGAGACACTAATAAAATTAGACATTTAACTCATTTAACTAAGTAGTCTCATTAGTGGAAGTTAGTTTAAAAACATTATTGCTAAATCTATTCAAATTCATGAGTTCTTAGTGACACTTAAAAAACAAAAAAAAAAAGAGGCACACTCCTATGGCTCAGGCAGCTACAGTGCAAGTCATGTAAAGCTATGGACCTAGGTATAGGAATCGGGGTCAGGGGTTAGGAAAATACAAACAAACAAACAAAAGGAGCATTCTCTATCTTGGAGCAGGTCTGCACACACTTCTTGTGTGTAACTTTCCTTGCCTTGCCGATAATTCTTTTCTTACACTCAAAAAAAAAGGTGGGGAAAGCCAGTGGTCACTTTTGGAAGATGCTAGGAAACTACTTCATTATTTCGATTACTGAGAAATAAAGGAAAAAGAATAAAGCATTTATCCTCCTTTGCTATACCATCTGAACCTCAGGGTAACCAAATAATAAGTGAAACATTTCTTTTTATATAGAAGATTCTAGTTGATAAATGAATATAGACAAAACACCATTCTGAAATCCTTAGAAAGTAAATCTAGGCAATGATGATAAATGACTGATAATAACATATAGACAACATGATAGAACCAGCGGATTTAGTGGCCTCCCGCCCCCATCTGATCCAAGTGTCTAGAAGTGTTGTCTAAGGGAATATTCTACAGTGATAAAAATAATCTGTATCTGCCACTAGTCAGATTTGTAATATGGATAGTGATTACTCTAGTAGACAGCACTGCTCTACATGTAAAATGTAAGGGACAGAGAACATACGAAAAGTATCAAGGGGAATGTAACTGGCAAACTTTAGACTATGGAAAACTCCAGAGATCACACCACCTGGTTTCTTCTAGAAAAAATTGCAAAAGAGGGTGGAAATCAAGGGAAAACTATAATCTCAGAGAAAACCAGCAGCAATATACGGAACTTACTTGAAATCCAAGTCAAACAATTTAACAAAAATTATAAGACAATCAGGGAAATATATATATATAGTGATAAGTTATTTAATGACATTTAGGAATGGGTAAATTTTTTCAGATGTAATAATGGTATTAATTACCTTTAGACAAACCCTGAAACATGTGTTGATGAAATAAAGGAATCTGGAACTTGTTTTAATTTGGGAAACAAGATGATGACTGAGTAGAGAAACATGATACAAGACTTGCTATGTGCTAACTATTACAGTTGCATGAAGGCACACTGTCACACATTTTCAGTTTTCCTATGTTTACAAAAACCCATGGAAACTTAAAACAACATAAACTTTTGTAGTTGATTACATCAGTGGCAAATGGGCTCTTGATACTCTAAATGCAAATGTACTTACCACCCTTTTGAGTTCAGGGTGCCTTGACTGGATCCGTTTAAATTCTCGAATCTTGCCCTCATCAACATCTTCTTTCAGTTCCCAAGTACTGTCCTCATAGGGCAGAGAGCACCATTTCACCAGGTAATAAATTACAGGCTAGGAAAGAAGATGCCAAACCCTTAGTAAAGTAATTACATATTCTCTGCTGTGGTTAATGGGTAAGAAGTTGACTACAGAATCAGATTGTGAAGTGCCAATACCTCCCTCAAATCCTGAAAAAATCAGGGTAAACACATCAACCTGATCATGCACTGTGCTACTTACTTATGGCTTTGATCATTCTTCTAGTCAATATACCAGAATCTGTTCTCAAAGTGAAGTTTCTAATTAGTGCTTTCCAGAACACTTGGCAGTGAAACATTATGCACATCAATCAGGCAGATGAAAATGAATAATAATAACAATAATAATTTTCCTATATTGTGTTGAACAGGCTAAAAATTAAAAGAGAAACCTCTGTTCCATGCTATTTTCCTGACATGAATTTGACACAATGGAAGCCAGGCTACTTTTTGGAGTGAGAAACAGGTCAAACTCAGAAGAGCAGAGCAGCTCCTGGAGCTCTGAAGCAGTGTGTGGCTGTAAAGAGATTTCCTTGTGAGCCTCGGGAAGCAGGAGATAACTACAAAAGGTATCACTGAAGAGAGGAAACAACGTAAAGAGAAAGGGGAAATGCTAAAGCTCCAACCACAATAACACGCTGTCTATGGGCATTCCTGTGAAGAATGGGGTGGCTAATATTAAAGAAGCAGTGGCTAATAGTAAAAGATCTCTATTTTCACTTCTCTCACAATGACAACTTCAATGGCTGCATTTCCATTTGGGGTTGTAGGAAAGCAAGGATTAGAACAGACCTAACGTAATCAACAGGAATTCTCAAATGATAATGTATAAAATACCCTCTTAAAATAGTCAGCAAGCGGTTTGAAAAGATAAGTGACTCTAACATAGTCAAAGATCAAGGAATTCCTAGAATTAATCCAGTTGCTCTTTTACCTTTTTCTTCATCATAGTGCCTAGAGTTACTTTTTAAGTAAAGGCATTTGTTCACATAGATACACACACACACACACATATCAGAATTTATTTCTCAAAAAACTTAGTATTATGTCTATTTCATTAAGCAATGCAAAAAGAATGACAAAGTAAATTCATCTTCAAGAGGGAGACAATGAATATACAGAAATAATATTATACAATATTAGAGGAGTATAAACTACAGTATCAGGGCACTAAATCATCATCTGTCATGCTTGTTTCAACACATTCCAAAGGGGCTTAACCAAAGGTCAGTTTCTTTTGGAAGGGGAAATATGATAGAGAGCAGAAGATTTTCAAGATTGAGAAAGCTGATATCCTGAAAATGATAAGAATTTAACAGTAATTAATCTATCCTGATTAATAACTGGTCCATTTTCCACGCATGTCTCAAAAATTAATGAACTATACTTCTAACCTCTAACCCATAAAAGAGAACATTTTATCTGAGGTATTCTTATTAGAATTTGAATGTACAGTGAACTGTAACAGGCCTTGGACATCTAAGGTTCAGACTATCTAACTGATTCTGAAAATTTACAAAATAGAGTAAACTCTGGAATTATACAGAGAGAAGACTTTGACTTGTAGATCCTGTAAGGATGATGTATGGGTGCAAGTCACATAGCTCATGAGTGAGCCCAGTCGCCAGCTAGCATTGACATCTTAACAAGATTCTGTTGTTCTCTACTGGTCACAGTATAAACTGTAAGAAAGGATAAAAACTTTAAGAAACAAGGTCCTGCAAAATCTAAACCATTAACTACTACTTGAAGTGAAAAGAAAGTGAAGAGTCAAAAGAAGTAAGCCTTAGAGCAGTGATCCAAGAGACTCAAGTTATGCAAGAGACTACCTTGGAGAGTCAACTTAAAAATATACATCAATGGGGTCCTGTCCCCGATCTACTGAATCTGAATCTGTGGTTCATAGCCTAAATAGTTTGAAATAAATTTAAAAGAGAGAATGTTGAATTTACTGTGGCTTAGCTCCATGTGACTCAGCTGAAAAATGAAAAGCGATTTATGAAATTATCATTGTGTTGGTTTTTTTATTTTTGTTTATATTACTATATGGTTTTTAGGATGCTATTTGTACAGCAAGTGTTTTAGCAAATGTAAAATCTGTTCCCCAATCTAAGAAAGCTTTAGAGTAGTGATTCCCAAATCAAGCTATGTAAGAGAATACCTTGGAGAAGCAACTTAAAAATATAGATCTATGGGGTCCCACACTAGACCTACTTGATCTGAATTTATAGAAACGGAACCCCACATCTGTTTAAAATATAAATTTCAATCTGTTCTAATGATAAATGAATTGATGGCAAGTTCAGAAGTAAATGCTTCTCTGCAACAACATGGAGAAAGCTATGAAAATGCATGCTTTTATATTCATAAATTAGAAGATTTGTGAAATATCCCTTTCCCCATCCCTTCCCATCTCTTACCCTCAAATGAGTGTCAAAAGTCTACCATATAAAATTGAAAGAAACTAAGACCAAGGTGAATGACTTTTCAGTACTTATAAATATGGCTCTCAGATGCTTCACTTTATAAAAACTTTACTTTCAGCCTTTCTCTCTACTCCCTTACCTACCTTCCCAGTATGATTCTAGGTTCCCTCAGAAACATTCAAAAATATCTTTTCAATCTAAAAGATTTTCTAGTTATATCTGGAAACTAAAGGATGGGCAAACAGACCAGCAAAGATCATTACGAGGTCTTTCATGTCCTCTATGGTACCAACTCACCTCCCCATTATCCTTGTCAATACTGTGAGACTCATCTAATATCCTGTCCACTTCGACGTAGTCTGGATTGAAAGGCTCTTCATCCTAGAGGAATTATGACGCAAACAGTAACACCAAAAGATCAATCAGTGCATCCAGTAAGCCCCATCAATTCCAACCCAACTTTAGCTAAGTACCTTACTTCAAAATGAAGAAAACAAAGGCAATAAATGGGAGCTCCTCATTTTCATAAGACCACATTGTACAAATGTACGATTTACAAACATATTCTGGCCTACTACCAGAGAAACAGTCTCTTTGCAATAACAAGCTGTTCTCTTCACATATGCTCTGAATCCCATCCCCTCTTTTCCTTGTAGGAATCCTTCCCTACTTGCTCTACTTCCCATAAGCATACAAACATACTCTCCTACTACACACCTTAAAAAGACTTGCCTTGACTCTGTATCACCATGCAACTATTTTGTTTTATACCCAAACTCTCCAAGAGTTTTAAATACAGTATTTCCATTTTTTTTGGTCCATCCATTCCACTCTTCCATTTCCATCACACAACTTAACACTACTCTTGTCAAGACCATTAATGACCTTCAAATAGCCAAATATAATGGAAACTCTTCCATACTCATCTTATTTTACTTCTACAGAGTAACAATTCATTGTTTGCTCTTTAAAGTACTTTTCCCTTGGCTTTTCTGAGACAGCATATCTCTTGGTAACCTCCCCTCCTGCCCCCCACCCCCCATTTTAGTTCTGCTTTTTGTTTTGGCCAATTCTCCATTACCTTCATTGTCTATTTTTCTTAGGTGACTGGGATTCAGCTTTGGATACTACCCCAAGATAAATAAACCAAGGCTCCAAAGAAAGCTCTCAAATAAACCTTAAGAAAAATTCCACATTTGTATATTCATCTACTTACTAGACATGTGTTATGAAATTTAAAGTTTAATATGGTCTAACCTTTTAATTTTCCTCAAACGGATTGCTTCTAAAGTCTTCTGTACTTTAATAAATGATGCTGACACCCATTTGTTCAAACCAGAAAACCATCTGTATAAGGTATTACCAGTCCTGTTCATTCTACTTTAAAATAAATTTAAATCTATCCATTAAAACCACTCAAGTCTAAGTCATGATAAATTCTCATCTAGGAAATTTCAAACTGTCTCTTACTGCTCATTCTACTTTCATGCTTACTCTTCTCCAATACACTGTGCAAAGTCTAGAGTATCTTTTAAAAGCAAAAACTGGGTGCGCCCTAATGGAGCAATATTTTGGTTCACTGCCTCCAGTAGAGAGCACAGACCATGTGCATCCTGAGGGGCTGGGTCTGAGTTCCGGGGCCAGAGGACAATCAAGGTAACTAAATTAAGAATAAATAAAATGCTTCTTCCTCCCTCTTTTCCTGCCTGCCTACTCACTTGCATTCCGGTCTGTACCTATCCTTAAAAAAAAAAGTGAAAACTGCATTATGTCTTTGACCTGTTTTAAATAGTTCAATGGTTTCCTTCTGCATTTAGAACAAAAGCAAAGGTAAAACCAAACTGCTTAAAAGGTCTATAACCACCTGTTTGCCTAAACTTGTGAACTCATTTTAGGCCATTTACTTTCCATTGTGCATCATCAACTGCATTGTCCTTTCAGTTCCTCATCGTGTGTTAGAGGAGTTTTACAGACACTACTTCCCATGCCTGGGACATTGCGTGTGTTCATGGTCTTGCTAACTCCAGTTCATGATTCAATTCCCTGCGAAGTCTTCCCTAATTATCTAAAATAAAGCAGGCATTTTTTTTTTTCTTTTTATGTCTCCTCTTTTTTCCCCTGGCGTTTATCACAATTTGAATTTTTTTTTACTGTCACTCCATCTCTCTCCAATTAGATAGTGAACTACGAACTACATGAGAACACACATTATGTGTACTTTGTTAACAAAGAGATTAACATATAATAAATGATGAATACATGAAGGACTGATTTGGTTAAGCGGTCTACCTATAAAGGCAGATTTAATTGGTATATAAGTTAGTTACTAGAGTTTGGTTCAATGGCTGCAAATTACACCTGCTGAAAAGGATTACAGATTCATCGAACATTTCACAAATCAGGCTTTAAAAAAAAATGGATGAAAAAACAACCCAATTATCACTGTTTTCACATACAAAGAAATTATAAATCTACATTGTTCTACTTGCCCTCTCCAGGTGATATAGAAAAGAATATGCTTACTGGCAAGACTGGTGCTATAGAGTTAGCATTATCATATGTATTTAGACAGAACTGTTCTTTTGCTAAGGCTATATATAATCCCTTCTCTCATTTTTCTTACTAGAACTATTCCCTTTTAGTTTTAGGAAGCTTTGAAAAATAATCCTACTCAACGCAGTACAGCAAATAGAATAAAGATTGAAAAGTGCCAGCTAGGCAAAGGGATATGTGTATTAAAGTTTCAAAGCAAAATGGAGAGCTAAACTATAGCTCAAGAAATCCTGACATAACAGTGGATATGGGCAATTAAAGCTCTTTTTATCACCATTTCTAGTAATGATTGATTCAAAATTTGAGAAAATAAATGTTCTTCTTAATAATATGGTTGCTTAGTCTACAGATGCCATTAATGGCTAAAGATGGATATTAGAAAAGAATATCTAAAGTAGACCAGAGGCTGGTTTATCATCTATTCTGAAAATACTTTACGAATATTGGGAAAGTCGATTTCAAATATCCTATAACTTACAAAAAGATCATAAACATTAGACCTGAAAAAACAAAGGATGAGGCAATTAAGTAAGGAAAGTCCAATGAACAAAATCAAAACTTTATACCAACATATTGAAAGCAACTTTAAGTCTTTTTAACAATCAGTCAAGGTTGATAACAATAGTAATCTTTGTTTTAATGAAAGAAAGGATAGTTAATACCTATTCCTAATTACCTCATGGAAGAAGTGTCTCATCTGAGCCATTTTGGTCTTGAAGCGTTTTAATTTTTGATGGATTCTCTTATCCTTCTCTAGTTGGGAGATGGTAGCCCACTCACAGTGTAGATAGGAGCTGAAGAGGATGGAAATAGCCAGTCTTGGTGTGAGAAAGCAGAATTGGTAGGCTAGTGTTTAAGATTCGGGGATTAGCCAGAAGCAGTCATAATGAGTACATGCATAAACGGAGAAAATCTATTAGGTAAGTGCTTCTTAAACCTGAATTTACACACAAACCACCTGGTCTACTATGGCCTTGTAAGTTCACATTTCTAATAAACGCCCAAAGGAGGATTAATTCTGATCTATAGTGAGGTCTTAGTGCTAGACTAAGGGTTGGAGGACCACAAGGGATTTTATTAGGAACCATCCTCATGCCCCATCTTCCTAGCAGGAAATAGTAAGAGTCATGTCAATTCCTGACCTTCTCTCTGAATAGCCATTTTCCTCATTGAAAACAACAATTTGGGCTAGGAGACTATTAAAAGGGAGCACATGCCCACCCAGGAAGGACTACACAGGAGAACTCCTTTACAACCCTGTGGAGTATGGGGTGAAAAACTTTTTGTAGAGATCACATACTAGTTCTTGTACTTGACAAAAAATTCTTCTGCGTCAGTGTATTGTCCAGAAGGAAGCTGAGAAGAAAGAAATTGCAGTTACTAATTTGTCAAAGAAAGAACCTATACTTTTAATCACATGTGATAGGACTTCATATTGATGTTTCCAGAACATATTTATTGACTAAGGAATTACAGAGGTAACCTGGAGAGCACCCTGGTGGCTCAGGCCAGCAGTTGGGCTGTGGACCATGTAAAAAGCCCAGGCAATCAATCAGGTTCATGACCCGGGACCAGGGAGAAGTACCGAAATGAATAAAAATGCTTCTTCCTCAAAGGAGATGAAACAAAACCAACCCTTGAACACTTGCAACAGAACTGAGGTTACCAATAGGGAATGGGGTGGGAGGGGGCAAATGGTGGAGCCCACTGGACAACGGGGAAGAACACTTGGGAGATTTGGTGGAGGGCATGGTGGTCTGACATATATCAAAGGAATGGGGAACCAATTCATAGGAAGTTATTTTAATGTGTAGAGTAATTACTACAATTAAAAAACAAAACAAAACAAAACCTAAAATGCTTCTTCCTCCTCTCCCTTCCTGCCAGCCATCATTTTTGCCTTTCTTCCTCTTTAAGAAAAAAAAAAGAAGTAATCTGGTACTTCAATACTAGAGACCCGATAGTGGCAGGAAAAAAGTCTTTTCCCATTTTAAACAGATGAAAAAAAAAAGGGAACAAGACAGCTCCTATTTCCTAGCTATCTTTTTTCCACCATCTCTCATAACTAAACTCTAGTTATGTATCTTGAAATGCAAAGGTGCTTGTTAAACAGTTGATCAATGCAGCATTATGGAATGACTTTAAAGATAGGCCTTACCTCCTTCTTCACAATCCGCATTGAAAGCACTTTATCTACAATGGCTGCATCTTCTTCACTGGGATTCTCCTGTAAGCAAAAGATGCAGTCAGTCCACAGACTGTGAGCAGCAGGATTAACCTCACAATGCTTATGTTACCAGCTTACCACAAAAAACTGCATGGAAGGCAAAGTCTCGCCATCAGGTTCCTGCACTGGTTCGGGGAGAATAGGCTCAGTTTTTATTGGACCAGTTACATCCACTTCTTCTTCTTCCTCATCATCTGTGATCTTTATATCCAGATCCTCTGTATATTTTTTTCGCTTTACTTGGCGGTTTGAGCGTCTCTTCTGTAGAGGCAAAAATGATTAAAAATAAATCAAAGAGAAAAACTTTGGGGAGAGCCCTGGTGGTATGGGTATAATACAGGCTGGGAGCAGTCCCACAAATATCCCAAGGTCTCAGGTTCAAGACTTGCGGCCAAGGGAAACAACCAAGATGAACAACTAAATAAAAATAAAGAGCTTCTTCTGCCTCTCTCTTCCTGCCTGCCTAGTCATTCATGCTTGTACCCTTCCTTTAAACAAAAAATAAAATAAATAAATGAAAAATAAAAAAACCTTGAAACTATTTGCCTGTAGGCATATCTGTGGATTTTTCTTCTAAATCTCTATGAAAAGCCACACCAAGGTATGACCTAGTGGAGTAGCGGTTGGGTTAGTCCATATACATCCCCAGGACCCAGGTTCCAGTCATAGGGCTCGGAGGAACAACCAAGACTGAGAAACAAATAAAATACTTCTTCTTTCTCTCTCCTTCTGCCTGCCTGCCTGCCTGCCCATCTTCATTCCTGCCTGTGCCCTTCTTTAAAAAAAAAGAAAAATCACACGAAACGATAAAAATCTTATTTATCAAACCAAATCACAAACCACGTAATTTACTTTATGTACTTAATGTTAATATGCTTAATTTTTAAATGAAAGAAACAGAATCCACCTGAAAAGAAAAGAAAATTTTTAAGATATCTGCATACCAATCCATGATAAACATAGTAGACACAAAAAACAAACTGAGGGAATAAAATACCAAATGATGTATTTCCTATGCATAAAGAATTACTTTGAATAACTAGAAAAAAGATCAATGACACAAAAGAAATATGGGCAAATGACCTAAGTTGTTCACAGAAAAGAAAAGCCTACTGGCAAGCAGCTCTGGGAAACTGAAACAGTATTCTCAACCTACAAGGTACAACAGACTTCACATCAGAAGCAACCCCAAAGTGCAGAGGTGAAAGAATATCATGTATCTAATTTTGTTTGTTTCAGTTCTAAACTTCCTTTGCTTTAGTAAATAGAATCATACTACATATGTTGTCCTAGTGCTTACATTTTTGGTTAATATAAATATTTCTGGGTTTTTTTTTCCAGAACAATCCATTTTAGATCTACCTTTTTTAAAAAATGGTCGAATTAAACATTTTGAATTAAATAATTTAATAATTATAGCTCACGATAAAAGCTTGGAAAGAACGGTGAGATTAAATGATTACTTTTCAATCATGACTTTCTCTGGAAAACCACCCAAAACTCAAATGAGTTACTAGAAGTAAAAATTACTAAAATCAAGCAAAATTTGCATTTTAAAAAATCAATAGCATTTATATATAGACACAGTCAAAAAATAGGAAAGATTCTATTTATGAAAACAAAGACTAAAGGATTAAATCTAATAAGAAATATATAAAACACCATAGGATGTAAGAGTTGAACAGATATTAAAATAATTAGGAAATAAGACCTAATTCTCCCTAATTGAATAAATTTGACAAAACAAATTAATAAGCTTTGTAATTAAATAAGCTGATTCTAAAATTCAAATGGAAAACAAACATTTAGGAATAACCTGGAAAAAATATAGAGAAGTATAATGGGCATTACCAGATATTAAGACCAAACTAAAGCTATATACACTAATTAGCACAGCTTGATACTTTTCTAAGAAGAGATAAACAGGCCAATGAAATTGTCCAAATATAGACCAAAATTCTTAAGATTATGAACATAATAAAAACACTTTTCACTTGAAGTGAGAAAAAGGTGGATTATTCTATAAATGGGACTGGGAACAAATGACTAGTCATCTAGAGGATAAAAGAACCAAACTACAGAGATCAAAGATTTTAAAAATTTTTTAAAAAAGGCAATTTCTAAAAGGAAACATGGAAGAATTTTTTATAATCCTGGAGTACAATGTTTCTAATAAATTCATCAATTTGTCCTGGCAAAATTTTTAAGATATCTGCATACCAATCCATGATAAACATAGTAGACACAAAAAACAAACTGAGGGAATAAAATACCAAATGATATATTCCTATGCATGAAGAATTACTTTGAATAACTAGAAAAAAGATCAATAACATGAAAGAAATATGGGCAAATGACCTAAGTTGTTCACAGAAAAAAAAACAATTTTCTTCTAAAATTTAATTTTTTTTTTAAGGAAAAGTGCAGGCAGGAATGAAGACAAGCAGGCAGGCATAGAGAGGAGGAAGAAACATTGATTTATTATTTTACTTAGTTGTTCATGCTGGCTGCTCCCCTAGTCCTGGGTATTAAATCTGTGTCCTTGGGATATATGTGGATTATGTCCAGTGGCCTTATTCATCAAGCCACCAGAGACAGCTGATAACTACTGCTTTTAAGTAGAATTAGGAGGCTTTCTGTCTTTTATGTACTTCTGTGTTATTATTCTTACAAAATTAATTTTTTTCTTCCTTTTTTAAAAAAAGGTGCAGGAAGAAATAAAGGTGAGTGGGCAGGCTGGCAGGAAGAAAGAGGAGGAAGAAGCATCTTTATTCTTTTTTTATTTAGTTGTTCATACTGGTTGCTTCCTCTTGGGCTCAGAACTTGAAACCAGGGGTATGTGGTTTGCTCCTTTGAAGGCGACTGACCTAACTGCTGCTCCACCAGGACGTGCCTAAAATTATATTCTTAAAACACTAAAATAAATTACTTGAATTTTCCTTAAAATAATGGGGGTGGGGGGGTGGGTTGTGGACTGAAGTGGGAATAAGACTAAATAGTCATCTTTTCTAAGTATTAAAGTGGGAGAATTGGAACATGGGACTTCACTAAATAATCAACTACTTTTTGTTTTTAAAAATCTTCATAATAAAAAAGATGGTAGGGGGAAGAATGCTCCAGATTTATCTTTTTTCCTTTTTTTTAAGGAAAGGTGCAGGCAAGAATGAATGTGAGTAAGCAGGCAGGCAGGAAGAAAAGAGGAGGAGGAAACACCTTTATTTTATTTTTACTTAGTTGTCCACACTGGTTTGTTTGACCCTGGACCTGGAACCTGAACCCGGGGGGTATGTGGCTTGCTCCTCTGGAGGCACTAACCTAACCTCTCCTTTACCAGGGCATACCAGATTTATCTTTTTTGATAACGAATAATCTCTGAGATGTATTGCTGAGGGTGGGGGAAAGCACATTACGGAAGAGTAAGCATGGGATACTAAATATTTGTGGAAGCAAAAATAGAGTGCTTATGAAAATAAAGGTATTTCTGGAAGGAGACACAAAAAATGGTAACAGAGCTCATCTCTGGGGAGGAGAACTAAAGGATTATAGACCGGGGTCCAGCTTGGGAGACTTCCACAGTGTCTACTTTTTTGTGCTGTTTTAACTTTTCACTCATATGCTTAACCTATAAAACAAAATGGTAATGGTCAAGGGGTTAAAAAAAATCTCAGCAATCCAAAGAACAAAACTGATAATACAATAATCATGATCCACATGCCCTTTAGGTCTCTCCTCAAAGAAACATGATCTTAAAAATTTCTTGTGGGTATGATCTGGTGGCTCAGGCGACTGAGACAAAAGCTGGGACACAGACCACGCAAAGCCCAAGGACCCAGGTTTAGAGAGGGAGGAAGGGGAAGAGGAGTCAAAATGAAGCAAACGATAAAAAATGCTGCTTCTTCCATTCTTCCTTCCTCCCTGTCAGTCTTCCTTTAAAAAAAAAAAAAAAAAAGCAACAAGACTTCATTGTTTATTATTCTGTGGCGAGAATGCCTATACATATATGTACATATGTACATGTACAGTGTGTGTCTCTCTCTCTCTCTCTCTAAAAGCTATTAGAGATTATATTCACCCTAGTATACCTAGATCTTTTAATAGGGAGTTTTCTACATTAGCACATGTTAGTGCATTGTTTTAATTACTATGGAGCAATCTAGTGCATGGATTTTCATCAACTATTTTCCCAACACTGCATTTAATTTTTGGACATTTTTGCCACTGCAAATATTACCGCAATACCTACATGACTGCACATTTCTGAAAACATATGTATAAAGCAGTTTCCCGGGTACAGGATCACTGAGTAAAAAGTAACATTTAGAATTTTATTATATACTGAAATACTGACTTGCTAACAACTGTCTCAACCAACATTTCCAACAGATACATGTAAAGTGTCTGTTCTTAACTTCAGACACTTTGATCCTGGGCCTTTAGCCTTTACATCTGTAAGAAAATATATTTCTGTTGTTTAAGTCGCCAGTCTATGGTATTTTGTTATGAGCAGACCTAGCAAGCTAAAGTACCACTTTTAAAATTTTACTAATCTTTGTATTTCTTGTATTACAAAGATATATTTTCAGGTTTTTTTTTTTATTATTTAACGAACACTTTGTTAATGCTTTGTTCATTTATTTATGTAAAAAAACCTACATATATAGCTTTTACTACGAGTTCTCACCATGAGTTAAGCAATGTTCTATGTATGTCATAAATGTTTACATTTTATCTTCCTAGCAATGCCTCCTTGGTAGTTATTATTATCTGCATTTTAGAGATGAGTAAAGTAAGGCACCAAGATGCTAAGCCTGACTAAAGTGACAATGCTAGTAAACAGTAGAGTTAAGATGAGAATCCAGGAAATCCTCCTCCAAAGTCTGTGTTCTTAACTACCACAGTTTATAAATTTGTTGTTGTTAAATGACACAATTTTTATAGTCAAATATATCAATCTTTCTCTTTATGACTTCTAATTCTAATACACTTCTTAGAAAGATCTATCCCACTTAATTTAAACATATTCACCCATGTAGTATAGAAAGTTCATGATTTCAATTTTTACCTTTAAACCTCATTACACTGGAATCTGTTCATGTTTAAAAGGAGTGATGCAAGAAAATTAATTTTTTTCATAAATGGGCAGTCAGCTGTCCTAACATATTAAATAATCTTTCTCTCTAATAATTTAAAGTGGCATTTTAATTCATATACTTAATTTTCAGAATTTTTTGAGCCTACTTCTAGATTATTATTAGTCTGTTACTTCTTTTCTAATTCCAAACTCTTAGTAATTGTTGTTTCATAATATGTCTGTCAAATCTAGTTTTTGCCTCATTTTCCTTTTAAAAAATATCTTGGCTATTTTCACGTTAATTTCCCCCACAAAAAACAACAAATACTGTTCCATCAATGTACTGACGTATATTAAGAATGAACGGCATTCATAGATACTAATAGCTAGAGAGGCACTTAAGGTTAATTTGGTGCAAACCTCCTTATACAGATGGGAGCACAGCTAAATTAAATTAATTGGCCAGGGCCACAGACCTACTTAGAGGTATCACAGTTTAGGCATACCCTTGTGGATCAGGAGGCTGAGACACAGGTGTGCATACAACCCACCACATACAGCCTTGAAGACCTGGGTTTGAGACCCAGGGCCAGGGTGAAAACCTGAAAAAACAAAACAAAACTAAATAAAGATGCTTCTTTCTTCTCTTCCTTCCTTAAATGATTCTTCCTTCTTTCCTCCTCCTTCCTCTCTTAAAAAACAAAAATAAAAAAGCATGCCCTGGTGGTTCAAGCATTAAGTCTGCGGCTCTGGTGTGGCCCCACAAAATGCCCAAGGATCTGGGTTCCCAACCAGGGGCTGGGGGAGAAACAATCAAAAATGAAGAAGTAAATAAATAAAGGGGCTGGGGGAGAAACAATCAAAAATGAAGAAGTAAATAAATAAAAATGTTTCTTCTTCCTCTGTCTTCCTTCTTGCCTTCATTCCTGCCTGTTTTGCTCCTCTAAAAAGATACCATGAGGCTCTTGAATCTTAATTCCAACTTTCTTCTGTGGTTGGAAACCATAGTCAAAGATAGTGCTACATAGCAACAATCAGAGAAAACTGAAGTTCTTCTAACCTGGCTTCTCCCATTCTCTTCCAATGTTTCTCATCTTCAAAATATAGTTAGAAACTTTGTATAAACACCTCAATTTAGAGAAGAAAAGGTAAGGCAAAAGGGATAGCTTTGGACAGTTCTAAAAGAATCCAAAGTATTAAAAGTCATAACAATAATCATGAAGGATGATTTATTATTTGGTGAGTTTTTGAAACACTAGACTCTAAGGCAATTAGTATAGCTCTTTTATAGTAATATACTTTTTACATAAAAAGACAAAAATGTAAGACATGACCATGACCTACCCTCTTTTATCTTTTAGATCTACCTCTAGTTTAGAAAAACTGTTAATAACGTCCAGAGGCCAAGTTTCTCAGTATCTATTCCAGGTTCTCTGCCAGAAGTGAATGTAACGTGATTTTTTAACTAAGTTCTTCAGTGACCCTTTACCTGAATGCTGCTTTCTTCATCTTCCCGGGGTGACTGCGCCGGCATGACCTCCACATCTGAATTATCAGATGAGGTATTCCGCTTTCTCTTCTTACCCACCACAGGAGTAATGGTGCTAAAAAAAGAAAAACCCGTATTTATTTTCAGTGAGGCTAAGAAGAAAATACAATAAATCTAAACTATCACATATGAAACTTCCAAGAAGCATCTAGATCCTTAGCCCACTCTACACACAGCTATTATGTATCAGTTATTGGGATTTCTAAACCACTGGGTTGAACTTTACACTGGATTTGACAAATCCTTGCTACCACTGTATTCACAAATACCTGAAGAAAGGTAGAATAAGACAGCAGAATGAAGACCAAGAATTTACAAGGGCCCATTTTAGTCCATTCTGTCACTAGCTGGATATTATAGTTTCCTTATCTGCAAAAATTGATACTACTTGGCTTGACAGTTATTGAGGATCAAAAAAATTAAGAGATACGAAACTTGCTTTTTAAAAGCTGGGGAAGGGGTTGGAGGATGACACCCTTGTGCTCAGGTGGCTGAGACACTGGCACGCAGGCCACATAAAGCCTAATGACCTGAGTTCAAGATCTGGAGCCAGGATGAAAGACCAGAAATGAACGACTGAAAAATAAAGACAGTTTTCCTCCTTTTCCTTCCTTAAATGCTTCTTCCTCCTTTCCAGCCCTTCCTCACTTAAAAAAAAATGTGGAGGGAAAAATGGTTGTATAAATATAAAGCATTATTATAATTATACCACAAAGCCTGAAGAATGAAGAATCCCAGAGAGAAGCAGCTAGGGAAAAAGGCGTGACGCTACAAGACATGGAAAGGAAAGAGAAAATACTCAATTATGGTAAGAATTATACGATGGTGCACCCTGGTGGCCTAGTGGTTTGGTTCACCAAGGGAGTGGTCCACAAACATAGCAAGGTACCAGGTTTAAGACACGGGACTGGGGAAACAACCAAGGTGAATGACTAAATAAAGTTAAAATACTTCCTCCTCTCTCTTCCTGCTTATCTGCCTCATTCCTGCCTATGCCTTTTCTTTAAAAAAATTTTAAGAATTATGTGCAAGTCATGGTTCTGCAACACTACTTAAGACTGACAGTGGTTGTGGAAATCTTCTCTAGCTCCCAGATGATGTGTAAGAACAGCACGGCTGCATCTCCAGCAGCTCTGCTTTATTGGTGGAGGTGGTAAGGGCAGTAGTGAGAAAGCTCTTTCATACTACAGTGATAAAAATCAGGAAGAATATAAAACACAACCACAGCTTCTAAATGCAGCCCCTAACATAATGACTGGCTATAGTTTCAGTGCCTTACTATAGTATCTCTTTCAAAATGTGTTAACTGAAAATTTCTGCTTAACAAGTCATGTGTTAACTGAAAATTTCTGCTTAACAAGTCATATAAGCACTAGGATAAAGAAAAAGGCTTTATCGTCTGATAGGTAGATCACCTTGAACTACGAATTTGCTAAATGTAAGTGTTTCTCATCACTGATTCTGAGTGTACAGTTCTCAAATGTCCCATCAAAATAGCAAGAGGTGGGGTACTCACTTTAGTTTACTCTTGCCTTTAGTTTTAGAGGTACCAGATGTTTTGCTCTTCTTTGGCTTTTCTTCCTTGAGCCTTTCCCCACTGCTCTTCTTCCTACGTTTCTTTTCACCTTCCTCCTCAGGCCGAACACTGGGCAACTCATCCTCATTCAGGACTCGAGGTATGTTCTGTTCACCCCGGGCACGGGCCCTCGCAATGGCCTCTGCTACAATCCGATTTGCTTTCTCTTGCTTTTTCTGGTGTTCCAGCCGGCGGTTTTCCTCCATGCCTGTCTTGCCCCCTGTATGAGGAGCTGAGCTTGCTGGTGATGACAGAGCAGCCACTTCACTGGCACTCAGAACTTT
The DNA here is from genome assembly GCA_004363575.1 of Solenodon paradoxus. Classification (NCBI taxonomy): domain Eukaryota; kingdom Metazoa; phylum Chordata; class Mammalia; order Eulipotyphla; family Solenodontidae; genus Solenodon; species Solenodon paradoxus. The sequence continues at coordinate 77,281 of RJWH01002679.1, forward strand.
AACTACGGAGAGCCCCGAAGAGGCCCCTTGGGAAGAGCCAGCCTACAAAAATAAAGATACTAAAATTTTAACATTTTTGAACGTTAAATAACATAACTAAAACCCAGACCTGAAGCAGGTCGACTAGAAATTTTCATTTTTCAATTCTGTAAGAGCTAGACTCAGGCATATCCTGGTGGCCTAGCAGATAAGGCTAGTCCATATACATCCCAAGGACCTGGGTTCAAGACCCAAGGGAGGTGGGGGCGGTGTGGTTTGTCTAGATCAACAGCTAAGTGAAATAAATGAATGTTTCCTCCTCCTCTCTTCCTGCCTGCACCTTTCCTTAAAAAAGAAACAACAACAAAAAACTCCAACCAGATTCAGACCAAGTCTTACTGAATCTCGACACATTTAAAAAAAGTCAGAAATATTTTTAGTGAAAAGTGGGTAAGAAAAGACACGAATTACGTCAATTAAAATTCAACATCCTTCATCCATGCTCTTTAGTATCCATACCCATCTCTATTATTCAAAAATAAATTTTAATCAATATAGCTAACATAGGTAATATAGGTTTGTGGGCTAAAAGTAACAAAATTCAAATTCTATTCTTGCTGTACCTTCCTCTGGGAAATAAGAGTGGTGATCACAAGAGCCACTTTTATTTTACTAAAATATTAGGAAAAGATGGAAATGAAACTGCTTAAAGACAAATCCAGAAATATTATCTCTTATCCCACACCAAACAATAACCCTCATTTTTTTTCATAACATACTGAAAACAAAGTTTCCACCAGTGAAGGAAGTAAGGCTGCATCTTAGTTCTACAGCCCCACATTCAACAATGAATGGCTGTGAGGGTAGGATCAAAAGACTAGTTTGCTGCCCTTCCTAAGCTATGAAAATCGCACCTGCGGCTGTAGCACCACCTTGAGTGGTACTGAAAGTCTTTGTCCGGGGCTCTGTCCTGGTCCCATAATCTGAGCCTGCTGCACAGAGGAGAGAGTCACTGGCTGGGTTGAAGGTGGTTGCTGGGGTTGTGGCTGTGATGTTGGAGGCTGTGGTACAATCTGGATTTTCTGCTGTGGCTGTTGCACCTGCAGCTGGATAGTTACTACTTTGGCGGGCTGCCCCTGGGCATTCTTGGCTTGAGTCAGGGCTGCCAGCTGGTTGCCCTGTAACACTATCTTGCCTGGCAGACTCCCTAGCACGACATGCCGGTGTCCTTGGGGACCTCCAGACTGTGGCTGCTGGAGGACCAGGGTGATGCGTTTTGATTCGCCCTGAAGTAAAGAAAGGAAAGTGAAAGAAAGGTACAACATTAAAAAATGGTATACCCTAAGATATTTACACCAATTTTCCTCACCCTAGGTCATAAAAACCGAAGGTCAGAAGATGAGTACAGTTCATTTAGTTCATTCTCCTGTCTGTCCTGAATCTTTTCTATAACAATCTGCCCAGTCGGTATCAAGTCTATTTTTGAAAAACTCCTGATGAGAGGCTCAATTATCTTCTAAGGCAATTATTTCATTTTTTGGAAATCTATTATTACAAGTCTGTACGTTGAAAAACAATCCAACTCCTTGTAGCTTCTTCTCACAGGTCCTATTTATCTTAATATTGCCATCCTCCCCACAAAACTTTTTTGGCTTTTTCATTTAGAGGTTAGAGCCTTTACTTTCTGACAACAGAAACTAGCCTTTTCACTGAGCAAGGTAGGAGGATAATCTTTGTAACAAGAACAGGTGAAAGATATACATAGCTTCTATAAGTTATGTAAATTGATTTTTGCAAACGATTCTTTTTTTCCACAGCATCCTATAATTCTACGATATTACTGTGAATTCTGGTTTAAGGTCTGCCTTCCTGGCAGACTGTGAGCTCTCTAATGACAGGGACTGTGTCTGTTTGTTCAGCACCAGCCAGGCACAGAGTAAAAGGTGTAGTAAGAGCTCAAAAACTATGTTACCACTAACTGCTTCCGCCTAGTAAGTTGTGGCTGCCAACCAACTAGTAAAAAGCAGAGATGGAATTGAAACAGCACTTCCCAGAGACAGCTCTCATGCGTACTCTCTCACACTGTTTTGTCGGGCCCTCTACTAAACCAAAATTCACCTCCCCCTTTCACTCAAGTCACCTGGGTAGGTGTAGAGGTCAGTGTAACTGCAGGCTTCAGTGGGGGCCCTGTGGCCCCAGGGTTTCCAGCAGGAGCTGAACCCTTAACTGGCTGTAGGACCAGCTGCTTTACTGGTCGGCTGGGCTGGACAATGCGCTGAACAGCAGCCTGGTTCCCAGGGACCTTGGCGGCCAACACTGTATTACCAGAGACAATGGAAACACCTGGTCGAAGGGGAGTGCCGGTTAGCACTTTGGTAAAAGTGACTTTTCCACCATTGGCTGTGCCAGCCACCAGGGGCTGAGCTGTGCTGGTGATACCTTGGGCCTGAATTTGTGCCACGTGGGCACCAGTGACTGAGGAGCTTGGTGGGGCCTTAAGGATAACAATCTTAGGGGCTGACTGAGGTGTTTGTCCTCCAGCACTACTGGAGGAGACAGCTGTGGCAGAGACACCCATGAATGGATTCCCTTGGCTCAGGATCTCCTGGCTCTTGGAGACCTGCAAAAGTCCTGATGCTGGCGTCGAAGTCTGTAAGACAGGTTGGGCTGGCTGCTCCTGGCTGACGGGCTGACTGGTATAATCATGCAAAGTTAAAGATTCTGGAGCTGGAGCTGTTGATTCTTTGGGAAGTTCTGTGGGGACTGTTTCCTCTGGTGGGGGGACCAGGTCACTTGCTGATGAACTGCCCACATCACCACCTCCACCATCCTGGTTCATCTGATCCAAGGAGTCCAGAGAGCTTGGCAGTCCAAGGGCTTCCTCAATGGGGTCTTGTGTGACCTGGTTGAAGCTGTCATCAGTCAGAGAGTCCAGGCCAAATAAATTTGGGTCATCAAACAGATCCATGATGGGGTCTGCCATCTTGGGAAAGCAATGAAAGGTATTCCACCAAGGTCTAGGGAGGGAAGGGGAGGGGGGGTACTGGCTCTCCCCTCCCCTCCCCTATTAAGAAAAAAATGTACACAATGGAAGAGGACTACTCTTCATGTAAAGAAGCAAGAAACAAGTGCATGTCAGATTGTCCTGACCTTCATGGAGCAAGATGGCTAGGTCTTCAGAGGAAGATGGTGGAACTCCTGTTACAGAAAGACAAATGAAAAATAAGCAAAGTAGTTCACCTCAGGGAAAATTTCTTCCTAGGTACTACCTTTAATATCAGATAACATCAAAATAATGAGAAGAGGGAAATGTGAGGTAATATGGGGACAGAGACACAGCAGAAAGAACACCCACATTTCTGTTTCAAAACCAAGAAAGAAATAAACCAACCACTGTTTAAGGTTCTTCCACCTACACACTTTAAAGGTCTGTCTGTCAAGAGTATTCAGCTGTTCCTGTCCATTTCTTTTTACAATTACCATTCTTAGGTAGAGATGGGGAAATCTTTCATTCATCTTCTATTTCCAGTTCTCAAGTTGGCAACTTAACAATATACCACAAGCATTTCAGCTAATATAGGTAAGTTTATGGATATACTGTATTTTATAAATTTCTCTTGTTATCTTACTTTTACTTATTGCAGGCAAAAATAGCCACCTTTAACCAAGCTCATAGTACACTCTTGCCAAGCTTATAGTACAATTTTACCCAGGAAGTTAGTACAATTTTACCCAGGAAGTTTGTCAACTTTATCTTAGTTAACATATCAATCAACCTATACATTAGCATTTCTGTTCTGCTATCTCCTGCCAACCTTCTTATATTTTTAAGATCAAAACCTTCCTTTGTAAGGGATTCAAAGCTTTCCACATTTTAGTAGAAACGTGTATCAACTATCTCTCATCCCTATCTCACCTCTCTCATCACTTCATTTCAGACGCACACACGCTTCACTGCAGTCCAGCTAGACTGCAACAATTCCCTTAATGCTATTCCTATCTGCATGACTTTTTCCATTTTGCTGTAACTTCTACCTGAAAATGCCCTGGAGCACTCCCCAGCTCCCAAACATCTCCTCCAGGTGAAATCTGGCCCATCCTCAAAGGTCTGCTACTTAATAAGGTGAGCCTTGAACCTATGTCCCTTTAATTACAGAGCAATCTGTGATGACTTGTTCCTCCATCTTCTTTAAATATCCATAGTATTATTTATATCTTATTTAATGCACTTATATTTAATATTTGACAAAATGAGGAGTCTCTTGTTCATAATCTCCAAAGGTCCAAATGGTTCCTTTGTGCAAAATATAAAAAGCTGCCTGCTCTTCAAGATGTTGTCTGCCATCTGCTGGAAAACTGTCATACTAAACATATTATCAATAATGATCATGAATACATGCAATGCACACTCTTCACAATCCTGCATGGTGTCCCAGCTCCTCTTACCCAAGAGACAAAAAGTTCCTGGATGCTGGGACCATGTTTTATTTATCTGTGGATCCCTAAGGAACCAGCAGGATATAGCATACACATAAACTACTCAAAAGTTGTTTAACAAATTCACATATTCACATATTTGCTTGTAGTATCTAGAATGAACTATTCGTTCCTTACAGAAACTAAATGGCATCCCCCCGTTTCTAAAATGAAGCAGTAGAAAACTTTGTATCTTGAATAACTGTCCTACAAGTGACTGGAAAGTATATTTGATAACTGCATGTCTGGGGCTGTAAGTTCATGAAAGTACTGAAAAAAAAGGAAAAACTATGGCAAGGAATTTTAAGTACATAACTAAACTACTATATGAAAAAGCAGTTATCTGTTTTTGAATATGATGTCAATATCTGACAATACAGGAAAGCCTTACATATTAAGATCATTTCTCCTAACTCGAAAGACACCAGAGAAAATTATCAGTGATACAGGATAGAAATGATGAAGACTTTTCGACAAAACCCCAGTGCTGATTTTTCTGTTCCCTAATCCATTCCAGTTAGCCTCATAAAACAATATAATGTGGGTAAATACCTCAGAAACTCAATCACAGACAAAGAGAACAGACTCATCAGTACTTGGCACATTAGTCAAAATTACAAACTATACATGGCATCTCCACCAATGTTAAACAAGATCTTCTGTGCTTCAGTAATTGTATACACTTCACATCTTACCCAGGTACTTTATCTCTTCCACTCTTGGCTTAACTATTTCACCAGTTCATTCCAGCCTCTCCTATATGAAACATACTTAAAATGGTGATCAGAAAGGTATAGATGTATCTTGATGTGATGAAAATCTACTCAGAAATTTTATAAATTTCCAGCACTACCGTCAGCTTTTTTCTAGTTATGCCCTACTTTGCCACCTATTCTTTCATTGCTTAATCATTTTCAAAGCAATTACACTACATATGTAAAAGAGTTAGGTGTCATACAAAAAAAGTTTCCATTAACTGAAAGTTTATGATAGTTTATAACCTTCTATGGGGTATTTTGTTCTTTTCACCACTCCTTGCTATTTATTCATCCAAATGCTGTTCCTTCCCTCTTGAGCAGCCTAATCTGAAATAGAGAGGTCTCATTTTTAATGGAAGAAATAAGGCTAATAGCTTCTAAAATTCTTCTTTACTCTTATATGATTCTTAAAGGTCAATAAATTGATCATTTATCTCCCTTCTCAATTTTGGGGTCAAATTTCTGCTTCTTCTAGTTCAATCTGGACCCGGTATATTAACCTCACCACTGATTTAATGCCATACCACCAAGTACCACTACTTCTCAATCTCATCCCTTTAACTAATCTCTACAGATCTAATTTCTCTTGTACATATTTTTAAATCTTACACTACTTTATTTCTGCCTCCCATTTTTAAGCAGACCTTGACTCCCTAAAGCTGAAACCTTTTCCCAACATACCTCCAACTTTCTTCACCCTTCCTTTTTTCCCTACTTGTGGGTTATCCTGGCTGTATCCACATCTGGCATACTCTACACCAAGCGCATCTATCCCAAGAATTTTCTTTCCAAGGTTCAAATCCTTGTTGTAAAAATACATAGATATTAAAGCTGGTTTCGAATACATAAAGCACTTGGATTGCTAAGCAAAACACCTGCCTAGATAAAATCACATCTAGACTTTCATTATATTGAGACTGAAAGTCAGTCTTGGCTTCCCATTGCCCAAAAGAGAAATGCATGCTGCTCAAAAGGAAAGACAGTTTAGTGGTTGTGCATAATCACTTTCCATAATTATAAACTAATGACAGAAACTATTAGGGAGTTGGGGAGAAGTAGAACAAACTAGTCACTTAGGTTAAAATTCAAGGCCACTCATGTACAATCCCCAAATAACAAGCCAGTTAACGCTAGAGAAACAATTTAAATAGGTCAATAACCCTTCAAAATTGTTTTTTTTGTGCAGCATTACCACCTTTAATAAATTTCTTGGTTTTTTTTGTTTTTGTTTTTCAATTTAGAGTCCCAAATTTCATCCATATTTTCCATCCTTATTTCCTCACCCTTGCCTTTTTTGGTAACAACTTCTCTCCCACCATAAAGGACTTTGTTGTAATTCTACTCTGGACTTTTTCATCTCAATCTCCCCATACCTTTAGTGGTGATTCTTAATGGCAGAAAGAAGGTATACATGTAGTCTGAAAATGGTATTCCATAAATGTGGAATGAGTTCTTTAGGCAGTTACTTTAGTTAAGGATAACTAAGTGCTTCATATATTTAAAACCTGCTTTAACATTTATTAACGTTTATAACCAGGATTTAAGTCATAAAAATAAAATTCATGGGATAGATGAGCTTGGTAGAGTAAGCCAGATATAAATACAACCAGTATGATCACAAGTAGAAAAGGAAGGGGAAGAAAATTAGTGGTATGCTGGGAGTTCTAATCTTTTGAAAGTCAAGGACAAATTAAAGATGGGAGTTAGAAAAGAAGTATGAAAAAAATCGAAAAAAAAGACTGGAAAAAGAAAATAGCTCATTCTTTAGGTTATTTATATTCAATAATTCAATCTTGGCTAGTGAAGATCTATCAGAGACAACATGGGGGAGAGGATGACTGCAGAAAAGCAGCATTCATGGATTGGAAGGGTTAGCAACATCTCTCTGTTGGTATAAGATTTCTAATAGTCTCTAAAAAGTTTATCATAATTTATTGTTTATGATGGATGAAAAACACTGCAACAGAGATTGGTCCTGTTGTCTGATAGATAAAATTATTATCCTCAAAGGTCAATAAGTTGATCATTTATCTACAGACACACATTCTCCATTTATAGATTTCTCTATACTATGTGTCCTTGCCACGTGGAATAGCAATTGGGTGCAGTCTGCAAGCATTCCAAAGACCCAGGATCCCAAGTAGGGAGTGGGAGAACATCCAAGATGAACTTAATGAAAAATAAACAACATGCTTCTTCCTCTTCTCTCTTCCTGCCTGCCTGCCTCTGCTCCCCTTTATTCTTGCCTATACCTTAAAAAAAAATAAATAAAATTTAAAAAAAAATGCTATATTGACAATTACTGACTTTTTTTTTTAATAACATGCACTTTTAGAAAATACTAGCCATGCCCAGTTAACCTCTTATTGCTAAAAGATCCAGGAAAAAAAAAAAAACCCAACAAACTATTTTACTTCAAAGAATAAATCTTGCTACTGGAAACTATCCTTTCAAGAGGATCGGCAGCAGACAAACATGTGTTATTGAAACACAAGGTACAAACAGCTTAATCTAAATGACACCCTTTGAAAATAAAACAATCAGAAGGCCTAAAATGAAAATCACCAACATAATTTTAAAAGAGAAGGATTTAAAAACTGTACCAGGAGACATCTGTGAAACGCAAAGGATCCAAAATCTTATAAAGAGATGGGAAATAAACATCCAAGGTGAATGTAATCACAATTTAGGGTCAGCAAGCAATCAGGATGAAAGAACATAGACCGTAAGAAATGGAGCTATTAAGTTGGAGTCACTCAGAAGATTTCATCAAGAAGATCGAGATCCTAGTCCATTTTCTTTACTTTCACCATTCTCACTGCCAAATGTGTGACTGTTTTGGTTTTCCCCAATTATCCCGATGAGGGATATGCACATTTGGGGGCAAACATGGCTGGTAAAATGAGCCCCTCTGAATAAATACGGAGAGCAAGACAGGCAAGGCAACTATGAAGGCTAAAAGCAAGTACGTATGTCCAGTGGGTAAAGGAGGAAACTACAGAAATTATGTACACGTTGAGAGAAGGGAAGGGGCAAGGTAAGGAAGTGAGGTTGATGGAGAGGGAAATGCGACTGGGGGTGGGGGTGGCGGGGACCCGGGTACATTACCTGCTCATACTGCCGGGGTTGGTGCCAGCAAGGCCCATACAGCAGAGGCGGGAGGTCTTTGGCACCTGGTGCCCCACAAATAGAGAGGAGGTACATGCACTTGAGGGAGGGAGCCAGCGGGGTGCCCTCCAGGGTGGAGATGGCCAAGACGGGAAGATGCGGGGGGGAGGGAGGGTGTGGATGCCAGGGTAGGAGCAATGTTAGGGCGGAAGCTACAGGCTGGTAGGTCCGACCTGCCCTGAAGGAGAAAAGAAGCTGTGCCTCACCCCAACTGGGGAAGAGAGGTGCCTTTACCTGCAGCGGACGTGGGGGGGGCCGGTTCGCCCCTCTCGCTGTCTCTCCAGCACCAGTTCCCCCTCCTCCTGCGCAACCTATCATGATACTCCTGCCCGCCCCACGTCCTCATTGGCTAAACACAACTGCCACTCACTACAAGCGCAAGAACGCAAACAGCGCAAAGGGTGGGACTACAGAGTTTCCCCCTCCCCCGCCTTCGCGGGTTAGGTTGAGAGCGCACGGAGAGGCCTATCCGGTTTCTAGGGCCGAGGCGAAGCCTGCTGCTTGCTTGAAAAAAAAAGGGGCCTGGCCAGAGGAACGGTCTCACGCTGCGGGAACTAGTTCTGGGATTAAATTCCCTACCATCCACACCAAAGAGCATAAACTGGGGAGGGAGTGTGGCAGACCAGGTCAACTCCACCTCCCTCTGAATCCCCTGCCTTCTAGCAACCTGGTCAACCTTCTGCTATAATGGCTCTACCTTATTCCACTACCCAATAAAAGGGGCCAAAGAGTCCCTTCACCATGGTACTGACCTGCTGGAATACGAAGCCTTTTACTCCTAAAAGATTGAGCACTCATTCTGTCACAACTCACATTGCTGGTTTGACTGACACTTAAACCCTTGGGTCGCAGTATCACTTTCTGAAAAGTAACCCCAGTTGTCCTCCAACGATTCCCAGCCCCATCCCCTCTAAAACACAAGGTTCCGCACCTCCAGAGCCAGTCCCCTGTCCCCACCTCACTGCTCTTGAAATTCAGCCCTCTGACACACTGACCAGGGTCCACTTTGTAGTGCCACTTAAGACAACCTTAATTCCCAGGAAGACTCATGGACTCCAGAATGAGCGCATGCAAGTGGACACTGTTATTAAAACAACTGCTTATGTCTTGACTCCCAGGTCCCCAGAAAAGTAACTAACCATAGTCAACAATGAAATTCTATTTTCTAAACACTTAAAGATACAAATAAGGAAAAAGATCAACTCCTCTTTAGATTTCCTATTTTTAGCCATTCTAGTACTACTTAACATGGCCAAGACCACCCAATTACCATACTTATAAAGAGCAGCGTTGTCTTCTCCTTCACTCAGAAACAAACTTCAAAGATATCTCTGAAACCTCCTCCTGTATGCACCAACCAATCAATCATTTGTCAAATCCCTTTGACTCTCTCGCAATATATCACAGACAGATTTTGGAGTTGACAAAGACTTCAAGTATATCAAGTCAATCCTCTTGCATTGATGAAAAAAGGAGGCTTAGGGAGTAGATTGAATCAACTATAAAACTAGTGGCAAAATAATGATTTACATGTAGAACTCTTCCATTGCTGCTGCCACCTCTTTATGCAGCTGCTTGTATTAAGAGAAAGAAATCCCATAACTGATCTCTCCCCCTACTAATCAATTTTGTCACCAGATTAATTTCCTAAAACATAGGAATGGTATGGCCATTCCTATGGCCATAGTATGGCCAAACCAGTTTCCTGCTTAAGAACTTTCAAAGGTTCCATTATTAAGACATATATTTAAGGCCACATTTTGTATTTCCAATTTTATTTCCCACTAATCTTCTACATAGAAAAAAAGAAAAAGAAAAAGAAAAAAGACAACTTACTATTGGCATTTTTTCCCCCTCATCTCATCTTGGCCTAGTTAATGCTGTTGTCTTCAAATTATAGCTCATTCTTGTTTGCCTTATGAAAATCTTACTTACTCTCTAAAATCTACATCAAATGCCTCTTGGTATCTTAATGTTTACTGAGCATATGACAGGTCACTCGTACTATCACAACCCACAGAGCTGGTGAGCCTTCTCGACACTCCAACACTTGGGCCCTAGTATTACTTTTTGGAAAGTAATCCCAGTGCCTTCCCCTCCAAAACTCACACCCACTCCTCACCTCGAATCCGGTCCCCTGTTCTTATCTCACGTCTCCTGAAATTCAGCCCCTTTGACATACTGACTAATGTTAAAGAGTGTTAGAGAATAGGATAGTAATAGAGAACCAGTGATAAATAAGAAATCCCTACCTACAGAGAACTCACAATAGTTAGGAGTAGATTTGTGTGTACTGTGTGGGGACAGGGTGAAGAACAGGGACTATGACAATGGTGTCAAATATAAATAATTATAATACAAGGTGATACATTAAAAAAAATAAGCTGGGATCTATTATGGGAACACAGATGAAAGAGACAGTAACTCAGGAGGGAAAGGTATCAAAAAGTAGTCTCTTTTTTCTTTTTCTTTTAAAGCAAAGTTGCAGACAGGAATAAAGGTAAGCAGAGGTAGGCAGGCAGGAAGAATGAGGAAAAAAAAGCACTTTATTTAATTTTATTTAGTTGTTCATCTTGGTTGTCGTCCCCTGACCCCTGGCCCCTGGGCATGAACCCAGGTCCTTGGGATATATGTGGACTGCACTGGCTAAAGGCGGCTGACCAAACTGCTACTCTACCAGTGCACGCCAAGGAAGTCATTTCTTAAAGAATGAGAAGGAGTTATGGACAACAGAGAAGACCTTTTGGTAATATAGTGGTGGGCAAGGTATATTATCATACATTCGAGGAATGGGGAACCTGCATACATGGGTTTATATTATTTTATAAATCACAGTTAGCTCAAGAAATATTAATGTTTAAAAAAGGAATGAGGAGGTGAGAGAGCAGGTGGGCTGCAAGAAAGTAGTATTCATGGATCGGGGACAGTAATAGGAAAGGCAAAACAAAGTACCTCAATGAGAAACAATAGGAGGCATGTAGAGGAAACTCTTAATTCAGTTCTGAAGTTCAGTCTTGACAGTGTCAATCACAAAGAAGACATCAGAGGGGGACGGAATGAAGGAATGGGTTAAGGGCCAGGCCGTGGAGGGTCTGAATGCTACACCTAAGTGTTTCCTTAGGTGGATGAGGTGTCAACTGTAACATGGAACGCTACTGTCAGAATCCTGGTTTTGGTAGCTAACTCTGGTTGTTGGGTAAAGAATAGATTTGGGGACTGAGGGGACAGAGGTGGTCACAGAAGCATTTGAAAGCTGCTGTGATAGTCTAGAGAAGAGTTATATAACAGGTACGCGCTGGTTTGTTTTCTTCCTGCTCAGCAATCCAAAGTTCCCTTCCTATGTTGGAGGAACAAACAGCTCAAGGTTAAGTCTTCAGTGGAAAGCTAGATCTTAGCACCCATTAAAGAAGCAGGTAGGCAGAAGGGAAGAGGTATCCCCAGCACATGACTAGGCTAAATTAAGTGGCCAGTTTAACTGCAGAACTTTGACTTCGCAGAAGTAATGCAAAAAACCAGAACCCCTAGTTAGATAATATTCAGCAATGGCAGACAGCAGAGTTCAACTGCAGCATCCTAAATAGACTGTTGAGTGGTGTGACCTTAGCCATGCTCTACTGGCCACAAACTCCATGTCTCTAACCTCTTTTGGTTTCAGGACACCTTTCTAAACCAGGATCTTTAGTATTTCCATTGATTTTGTGACTCATACAATATTCTTCGAGTAGATTCCTTTCTGCTGTTAGCCAAGAGATGATTTCTTTTGTTTGCAACTAAGAATCCTAACAAGATGATTAGGGCCTGAATGACAGCAGTGTGGTCCAAAAAGGTAATGATGGGAAGGGACAGAGGCAAGAAACACTAAGGGAGTAAAAATCAGTAGAACCTGGAACTTAGGGAGAAAGATTATTTGTTAATTAAGTGCATATAGCATGTTAAATAATGATATTCAACAGAAGGCTGGATTTATAAATCTGAACACTGACTTGGTGGTAGATTTAGTTATTCGAATCTAAGTGGTAGTTTTAGGAGTGGAGAACACTCAGGAAGTATGAAAAGCAGAGTGAGTATATGAAATACTGCATTAAAACAACTGAGGAGCCAATACAGAATGTTGGGAACTGTAAGGAACTGGAGAATCCATGTCCATTCCAAAGAGTAGCTTCTATGCAGCTCTGGTTAAGTGTTGCCATATGGAAATGTACCTTCAAGGTTGAGAGCACACTTTAGACTTTTCAAAACCCAGAAATAAAGAATTTTATGCAAATCTTCTATTTTAAAGATAGATAAATAATCTTGTAGAAAAGATTTTAAACACTGTATAGGCTCAACGAAACACTTAGCTGGAAATTCAATTATTGAGATTTTTTGATGTGGAGTGAGAAAAGCTAAGGAGGAAGCCAGGAGATATCAGGGTTTAAGGAATCAGACTAGAAACACCCTGGTGGCTTAGCAGATAAGGCCACTAGGTGTAGTCAACATACATCCAAGGACCCAGGATCTGGGGCCAGGGAAACAACCAAGATGAATAAATAAATAAAAAATAATTTGCTTCTCCCCCTTTTCTCTTTCTGCCTGCATGCCTAGTGCCTTCATTCCTGTCTATTCCTTTTCTTTAAAAATCAAAAGAAAGAAATCAGAATAAGATACACTTACTAAGGAGGAGGAAAAGCCAGGACGCAGAGTGCAATGTTACAGAAGCAAGAGTAGAGTATTGCAGGGGAAAGAGTGATCAATTGTACTGAACAAAGCAAAGATGTTCAATAAACAAGAACTTTAAAATGTTCATTGATTTAATAATTGAAAGGCTTCTTGGGCCCTACTTTTCACTGTCAAGTCATAAGAAACCAGTCCCATATGAGCTTTCACAGAATTTTTGTTAAGTACTTTTGTAGGATAATCATCTCCTTTGTATTTTAGTTATATTAGCACACAAAAATATGATGAGCTTTTAAAATAAGAGGGACTCTGTCCCACTCAGTAAATTAACTTTTTTGGTCTAGTACATTCCTCCCTCCGTAAAAAGGGAGATCAAGTTACAGGCCATTGATGAGGATTAATGAAACACCTAGCAAGGTATATAATCACTATGTTCTAGGAGGTAATCAACAAATGTTGTAGGATAGATAACTGGGGGAAAAGTTTGTTTTGCCAGTGTCTCTAATACAAAAAGATACTAATCAGCCTTATAAAGGATCACTACCCAAATCGATGGGCTCTAAATAATTTGTTTTAGCAAATTATGAGTGTGAATGTACACTCTAGCTTTCTCTTCTTTTATACCAAATTGAAGGCAAACAGAAAGAAGTACACTTTAGATTCTAGCATCTGAAGACTATGTTAAACATCCATCAGCCTAACCCTGTGATAGATGTTCTAAGTCACTAGCATCCAACTGAGTGGTGAGAAGCCTAACTTAGATGCCCAAGGAAAGGTAATAATGATTTCAGAGGCTGGGTAAATTGGGTCAATTGTATGGTGAAGGATGGAATTCAACTTTCAGTGGTGAACATAAAGTATAGATGTTGATTTGTAATATGCACATCTGAAACCTATATATAATAATACAATAACATTACCTCAATAACGACTTCAATAAAAAAAATTTTCAATTACAAAAATTTTTCGGAAAAATCATTCCTAGTCTCAAAAATGTCTGTCCCCGTTGTCGTCTCCTCACCCTACCCCATGGCTTCCAGGGCATCAATCCCACTATTTCTATTTTTCTTCTACCTCTCTGGCCATTTCCTAATCTTCTCTACTGGTCTTTAATTGTTGAAGCCCATCAAGTTTTGGTTCTCTTTTCTTTGGATTCTATATTTTCTTTTCAAGAGTGTCTAATTGCTGCACATGGTCTCAACTATTATTATTTTCTTCAATATATTATCTATATGCTTGTCTCATTTATATCTCTGGCTAAAACATTGACTGTGAATTCCAGATCTGTATATCCACCTACTTACTCAATAGCTCTTCTTTATAGTCTCTCCAGTCTCCTTGGTAGACCCACTTGTCTAACTTTATTACTATAAGGAGACTGCTTCCTTGGTAGTTCCTCTAGTGTACTCCATCCCCAAGACCAAGTATATACACACAGAGTAACTCTCCTCAAGCATCTCCTACCCAATCACGATTGCATAGACCAGAAATTTTCTTTACAACCCATATCCAACATTTTTAAATCCCACCTTTACCTTCTAAACATACCTCAAAACTATCCACTTCTGCCTTTATTGATATTTAGGTCAATTTACCATCCTCTCTTCTTTGTACTATATTGTAATTGCTTTTAACTGGTTTCTCTCTATACTACTTAATTCTTATGTATCTTTCAAAGCTCATTTCATCATCATTTCCAAGAAAAGCTTTTCCTGACCTCATAGAAAAATAAGTCAAATTTATTTAGCGTACATTACATGTCAGGTACTCTTCTAAACAATGAAGATGTATTAACATATTTAATTTTCTTAAGCCTGAAATAACTATATTTTACAGAGAAGAGAACAGAAGCACTGGGAGATAGTTTTCCCAACATCCCATCTAATGAAAAGTGCCAGATTCAAACTGAGGCAAAGTACTTATAGAAATGACTTTTTTTTTTTTTTAATTGTTTTTAAAGGAAAGGTGAAGGCAAGTAGGAAGGCAGGCAGGCAGGAAGAGAAGGAAGCAGCACTTTAAAAAATTTTATTAATTGTTCACACTGGTTGATCCCCTACCTGAACCAGGAGTATGTGACCTGCAGTCCTTTGGAGGCAACTGACCTAACCACTGTTCTACCAGGGCGCACCCCCATTTTTGTTCTGAATATATTTTTTATTGAGGTAAAATTGTTTAAAACAAAACAGTAAGTTCTAGGTGTACAGATTAGATTCACTCTTCCTCAAATAGATACCACACCAAGCTCACCACCAATTTTCTTAATCAACTTCCACCACTGTCCATTGGAACCCTCGCCCCCCACTACCCTCTGTTCCCATATTCTACCCTCTTCTTTGGTAACCTCAGTTCGAATCTCAAAGACCAAGTGTTAGTTTTTGTCTGTTCATTTGCTTTGTCAAAAGTCTTATTCTTTTTTTTTTCAAGTGAGGAAGGAAAAGTGGGAAGCTTTAAAAAAAATTTTTTTTTTAATTTTAAAGAAAGGAAGGAAGAGGAGGAGGAAGCACTTTATTTATTTTATTTTGGTGTTTCCCCTGGCTCCAGGCCACGAACTCAAACTTAGGTTTTTGGGCTTTAAACAGTCGACGCCCCAACTACCACCTTTGCACCTGAGCCACCAGAGTGTACTGAAAGTCACATTCTTAACCTCCCTACTATACTATGTTCTTGATTACATACCCTATTGTAAATTCTCACCAAACATCCAGTATTTCATTTTAGTAGTAGAGATGGAATAACTAATTATTTGAACCCCCTTCCCGCAGAATGCAAGTTCCACAAAGGCAAGAACTGTGTAAGAGTTGTTTATTACAATATTTATTCCTTTGCTTATCAGGTGGTAATGGGCAGTCAATGTACTTTTGTTAAAGTAATGCATTTTCAACTTCCAGTCGAAGGTGTGTGGGAGTGGGGTTGTGGAGGGGTAATGAGGAAGTTTCTAAGCAAAAGCAAGGGTTTCCCTGACTCAAACTGCAGTGGTGTATTTCCCACACCAGAACCATGCAGAAGAGTAATTATAAAATCATAAGTATATTCACTTTTTAGGACTTGTAGCAGACACAGCTTTTACATGCAGCAAAAAAGGCTGCATGCAATACATATAAAAAACATTTCCATAACGTGATTATCAGTGTTGAAAGTAATGAAATTTTAGGTATCTCCTTTAGACTTGGGCCCATAAAGCCTCAGTAGTGACCAATTTAAAGCTGTGACAAGAAGCCAATGGATCACACTATATATACTCTTACATCAAGCTTTGTTGTAATTCTTTTTCCCCGGTATTATCCTGAAGTTTTGGTCTGAGTGCAGAAAATAACAGCCTAATCTTTAAGGATCACTGACCTTAGGTCAAGTTAGAATGGATCTGGAGATGTTCCTGTTCACTGGCACATGGTCACCAAGGTGAAAATAATATTCTGGGTTCTAGCTATGAATTTCTAACTAGATCTATATCCACCTTCCATGATACCACTTTTAAGCATCCAGCATAAGTAACAGTGGTACATAAAATTTTCCTGCTCCTTTTTATTCTGTCCTATACCAATCTTGCATCCTGTACTTTCCTCAACTGGACCAACTACATAGACATTTGCTCAATCTAATAGAAAAACACAAATAATGACCAGTAATTTATGAGGGTATGTTTTCATTGCAACATTTATGGGTTGTTGCTTTTTTTAAGTGTGGCATGTGCTGGTGGCCTAGCAGTTTAAACCAGGTGCAGTCCACATGCATCCCAAGATACCTGGTTCAAGACCCAGCGCTGAGGGAAACAACCAAGTTGAACCAAACAAAATAAAAATAAAGTGCTTCTTCCTCCTCTCTCTTCCTGTCTGCCTACTTGCCTTCATTCCTGACTGCACCTTTCCTTAAAAAAAGGGTTGGGGGCGGAAGTAAGAGTTGGAGAAACACTATCATCACACTTGTGCTTCTGGGTACCAAAAATGACCCCAGTCACTTGAAACTGAAGAAAATGTAGTGGGCTAGTTTGACTTGCATTGCCTAAAAAGTGGAATTATTTGCAAAGACTGACTAAGTGATTTCCTCTGTAGAGCTTAAAGAATTTCACATAATCTTATCTTTAAAATAACCAGGTTAAAATACAAGAAACAAACTACTACTCTTTTTTCCCTTTTGCTAGACATACAAAAAGAAATTTTACATTCTCAAGGTTCTAAAACTGCTAAAGGTACACTTTAACAGACTACTGAATGTGTACTGGTGTGAGCTATGGTTGAAGACAGTTCTCCCACAGGGGTCATCAACTTTTACATGGGGGGAGGCTGGGAAATGACGAGGGCTTTGAAGTCAGACAGACCAGAGAGTCCCGGTTAAGTTACCTAATCTCATCGAGTCTTATTTTTTTCTCTTCTATAAAATGAAGCTAACATCACATACACGTCAGGGTTATTCTGAAGAGTAAAAGATAATATACAATGTTTGATACACAGTAAACCAATGAAAAGTTTATTATTCTCTGGCTATTATTTTAAAACAGTACCACTAAAGCTTTCTCTCAAAGTAAAATTACTCCTTCGAGGCTTGGCAGAGCTCATCTGCTAAGCAGAATGGTGGGTTACTTAAAAAGATGTAAAAGTAACGCAATTAGACTAGCAGGACTGCTGGGCGGTTGAAAGGACGTCAGCACTACCGTGCTGAGAAAGCAGTACAACACTTTAACCTCAAAACTATGGGACAGACTTCAACCGGCACTGGTGTCTAGGGCAACATGCAGGTGATTCAATTAATCATTTTCTGTGTTTGCTAGGAACGACGCCAGTGTCCATCTCCTGGTACGTCACTTAGTTCACAATGTCTGTGGCTGGGAACTTAGAATTCTCCAACCGACTAGGCACTCACTGCTCTGCTAGTTCACAGGCCCAGGCCAGCTGCCTGTTTTGACTCCCACGGCTTTCAGGAGAGCAGTGAATGGAAATGACCATTCCCTATATAAACTTAAGACCTCAGGAAAAAGCTCACCCCAATAGCAGGCAAAACTGAATCGTAGACTAAAGCACTACAGTCTATAGGAAGAATTGAGGTGTAATAACAGAGAGCTAACGAATGAGCTTCACTCCTGAGAAAAGCAAGGGCGAAAAGAAGGAAAAAAGAAAAGCATGAGTACTGAGTAGAAACAGCGAAGAATAAACCACCAACAATTTAATGTTCAGGCAACTTGGTAGCTCCTATTCAAATATCCAGAAAAATCCTTCCAGTCATTCAGTTTACGAGGGTAGATGTAGATTTGATAAAATCATGTTCTTACCAAAAATTCTGTTATGATTTGGACTCTAAATAGGCAGCCAAACAACTGAAATTACTGACTTCTTCTAGAACTAAGCCAAAAGAAACTCCCATATCATTAACGGGACACTGTTATCTCCAAATATCATGTTCCAAAGCAATATCCTTCAAAAAAGTGTGTATCCCCCAAATAAGTAGTGGGACAATAACGACAACAAAAAAATGAAAGCGGGATATTCCAAAGGTTTCTAGATTAACCCTAAGAGTCAACTGGAGAAACCTGGAAGACTTTACAGTTCTTGAATATCCTTCCTCTCAGATGAAATTAAGAATTCTGCGTATATATTTTTTTTTCTCAGAAAATTACTGACATAGTAAGATATTATTACAGAATTACTAATTACGAACACTGGGATATTATCAAAAGGATTGGACTATCACATTTAAGATGCTGACATAGAGGGGAGAAAAGAGGCACGGTCCTACTACTATCTATAATTTCAGGAACATATCATTTTAATTGTCTTTTTAAAAAGAAATAAAGTCTGAAAATACCAAATAAAATGAAGCCATACACAATGCCTATCTCTGGAAATGCATAGAGGAAACAAAATTATAGATCCTTTCATAACAAAGCCAAACCTTTTTCTTAATAATTATACAAGAATAAACAAGTTTTTAAATCCTTGATTTGTCTTTGGAATTTTTTGTACTTTTATTTGAATATGAGTAAGTCTGATATTCTGGGAACTCTTTTCAAACAAACTAATTAGAATATACTTGGATAGTCTGACTGTGAAGAGGCTAAAACACTGCATTGCTCCTGCTGAGAATATGTTCCCGGATCCATCTCTGCCTAAGACAAATGTAAAGGGATGATCTGTGCCTGTCTCCTTTCTGTTTATACCTGCAGGACTTTATATTATCATGTAATATACATTAGTGGGTAGAAACTGTCTTCTTTTAAAAGGTCTCCTGCTCTTGGTATGCCCTGGTGTCCTAGCAGTTAGGTCAGCTGTCTCCAAAAGTATAGTTCACGTACATCCCAAGGATCCAGGTTCAGGTCCCATGTCCTGGGGGAACAACTAATACGTACAACTAAATAAAAATAAAAAATAAAATGCTTCCTCTTCTTCTCTCTTCCTGCCTGCACCTTCTCTTTAAAATAAAGTCCCCAGTGCCAATCTTATGATAAAGTTGACCGTTTTTACTTCATGTGACATTAAATAACCAAGAACCTAGTGAAGGACAGAAAGTAATGGTTAAAAAGGGCAGAAGGAATGTTAGCTACAGAACAGCTTAACAAGCAATCTTCAAGACATACTTTGTAATTTAAATTAGAAACATTCAGCAACTACAATGAGGTGGACTTACTCTGCAATACAAATACAATGAAAATCTTAAAGGCAACATGAAATTAAGAGCTAGAAAAACAAAACAAAAAAGAACTAAATTACAAAATCAAACATATGCCATACACACAAAACTGAGAGGCTAATGGGGGGTGGGGTAGAGATTATCCAAGATAAAAAGAATGAATTAATTTGTTAACCAAATTTTTGGACAATAGTAAATGTTTCACAACACAGTTTTGTTACATATAAATACAACTGTTATGTATATACTACATACCAAAGGAACCACATCTTGAAAACAAGATATTTTTACATTCCTTAAAAGGCCTTAGCAAAACAGAAGAAAAAAAGGGGTAATGTCAATGAATTAAAACAAAAAGCTCAGAGCACTCTGGCCTAGCAGTTAGGTTGGCTGCTCTAGCTGGTGAAGCCCATATACATCCCAAGGACCTGGGTTCTCCACCCAGGGCTGGGGTGGGTGGGGGTGGGGTAACAACCAAAATGAACTAAATAAAATAAAAATGCTTCTTCCTTCTCTCTCTTCGTGTCTGCCTTCCTATTCGCTTTCATTCCTGCCTGTACCTTTCCTTTAAAAAAAAAAAAAAAAGGCAAAATGCGCAAATCTGTAAGGGGATGAAAGACAGACCACTAACTTTGTGAAGAAAAGAAATAAGGAAAATTAAAGAGATATAAGAAGTTAAACTAAGCAAGATATGAAACGACAGTCTATCAAAGAAATAAATGCTAAAGGTAAAATAGTGAATACTAGTTTGGTTGCTATAGTAGCCACGCAAAGGCCTGCAGATCAGGGACTGCAAGTCTAGAGGGGGAGTGACTTTTAGGGGTAAAGGTGGAGAGTCCAAAAAAATATTTGTCTTGTTTATTCCCCTGTTATTAGGCTCGATGGAAGCTCAGAAGATAATATGATGTGTGCAGAGCTGTGGGCAAACCATACTTTAAAAGCATTTCACATGTATCTGAATGTTCTGAAAAAGTTACAGCCCTTCAACAGATACTATCAAATCTTATTCTTTCAGTAAGCAAGCAGTTGTTGGCACCTACAAATTAATCATCTGGGGTAGTTCTGCTTAGAAAAATCTCACCCTTTTCAAAGGAGACGTGTACAATGGTTTCTTTTAAAGAATGAGTCCCCTCTACCTTACCTAATAGAAACTTGACCCTTCACAAAAAATGTCAAATTCTTCCTGTTACAAGCAAAATTCTGCAGTGGTGGTTACCACATGCCAAGATTCTTCCACCCCATTACCTAGGGGTGATACAAGCAGCCTAGCCCCGGAAATACAAGATCTGTGCTTCCTGGTAATTCACGATCAGCTCAGTACATACACTTTCCAACCAGGTCTCAATAGATCCTGTCAGTTTGAAAAATAACAAAATCAAAAGGCAAGAGCTACAGATCAAACACAGGGAAAGTATGAACTGTGCAAGTATCCATCCAAAGCTCACTTAAAGCGCGTATCCCAATCTGTCACTCCTTTGCTATTGCAGTTTTAGACCTTCCCCCACACCTGTCTCTTCACACCCAAACGTTTAACCTTCTCAATGTCCTTCATCTTGCCTTGTAGACCCCCTGGCATACCACTCTTGCCTCTTGCAACACAGATCTTTTTAAATGGAAAGAATCTGTTGGTGGTGGGTAATTTTTTTCCCTTTAAATCATAACTTTTCTTTTAAGAAGTAGATTACAAAATATTTAGAATGAGAAAATTCCTATCTTCTGCCCTATGAGGTTGACCACAATTTGTTCTGAAACTTATTTGTGATTAATACAAAAGAAATTCCTGAGCAGAAAACATTATTTAAATATAACAGAGGACAATACTCAAACCACGGACTCACTTTCTAGCATCTAAAGTGCCCCACAGCAAATAGGATCTCAGCTATAGGTAAGGATAACCTAGTCTGAGAATCCCTGATTGAATCCAAGCCTCAGAACGGTATGAAGAGAAAGAACCTGTGTATGCTGTGGATGGAAGGATGCACAGACACCGATAATGCAGCTCCTCTGGTTTGTTTGGAGGGTTCCACTAAGTCTACTCTTTAAAAGAAAAAACACATTGAGTCCTATGTCTTTGATTTCTGGCACACTCTGTTCAGTCATTAAAAAAGGATTGGTTCACTAAACACCTATATACCTCTTTGAAGATTTTAATCACTTCAGGACTGGCCCTTAAAAAGTAGGAGCTGCTTCATTTGCACAACTGCTGCAATGACAGGGATATTTCCAGCGACTCTAGATAGGTAAATAAAGAAATTGCACTCGCTCCGAGGCAGGGGGAGGGGTCTTTTGCCAGAAAGAGTTTACATAATGCAACCGAAAACCAGTGAGCTCTGCAGACCTGTCAATGGAGATGCAAGACTTGAGCTCCTCTTCCTACCATTTCTAAAAACTCCAAAAGGTTGCTCTTCTCTCCCAAAGACCCGCAGAAATTACACTTACACGCTCACCCCATGCTTTCCTAGCCTTTTTATTATTAAAATGCAAAAAGAAAGAAAGAAAAAAGAACCACCCCCCCAACCTCCTACTTCTGAGTCCAAAGTATGGAGGAGTCAAACGGAGCCGGGGAGTTTTCCCTCCTCTTAAGAGACAAGGAAAACAAGGAGCTGCCTTAAATCTATACCACGCCCAGTAATGCAATGACAAGTCCTAAAAACTCCACAGCGGACGGGGCAGTCCCCTTCGCGTGTCGGCTGGGCTCGGGCCCCGCGGCCCGGCAGCCGCCCTCTCCCCCGGCCTTTCACAAAGGAGAATGGTTCAGTCCAGAGCATCACCCAGCACCTGATCCCTCACAAATGGGGGACGGGCAGGGGCGGGGGAGCGAGGAGGAGGAAGATGTTATTGAAACCATCTAAGAGCCTTTGCTTTTTCAACGACTCTTGGTCCTGCTGTGAGGTGCGAGCATGAGCGGGAAGCCTACCTGAACAAGTTCTGCTGCTTCCTTTCCAGCCAGCGTTTCAACTCACCCTTTCGGAGAACAAGGCGCCTTCCGGCGGAGCATGGCCAGCCCTCGCCTCAATCTAGCTTGCTAGTAGTCCATTCTCCCTCGGCTCCGCCCACCTACGCTCCCACCCACCAATGGCAGGGCCGACGTCCCGTCTCTTCCAGCAGGATAGTGTGAGTGCCATCCAGGAAGTCTCTGGAGGGTGGGAGGTCCTAAAAGGCTGAGAGGGGTACGTAGGCGACCACAGATATGCCTGATTGGGAAAAAAAAAAAAAAAAAAAAAAGAATCCGGAGGTAGCTTGGCTTTGACCGCTCATTTCACTAGCGTTAAGACTTCTCCGCATCTTTTTTGACCCCCGTCATTGGGGGCGCTCTAGACTATAAACATTTAGTTACCTGTTTCTGGGAAGCCATCTTGGATCAGCCCGGCTGCTGCCTGGGGGAAGGGGAGGAGGCTGGAGTGCTTAAAGAATCTGAAACACTTTTCGCGTTCTGTTGGGCTATGTAGGTTCACTCCAATATGCTCTTCTTTATATAATAAGAATGTCGCTCAGTCAGGATGGGAAGAAACTCTGGAATAATGCTGAATGTGGTTAAAGGCAACGACCACCCCCCTCTCAGGAGTGAGGTGATGTGACCAAATCATAGAAGCAAAAATGAATTCTTGGAATGAAACTAGGTTTTCCCAGTTCCTCGGATGAGACTTTACAGACAGTTCCTGCGTCAGGAATACCAGTAAATGCCCGACATAGGTTATGTACCTATTCTAGATGCTTCTAATCCTTATGCTTCACTGGCAAGTTTTCCTGTGTCATAACAGCATAGAGGACAGCGAGTCGGTTGAAAAAGAACATGATTTAGGGAAGAATTTACTTTTTTAAAAAAGGCCTAAATTCAATAGATCCAAACTATTTGTGACAACAGATAGAGCAAATGAAAGACATCTTAGAAATTACACATAAGGAGCGCTCTTAAGGAACAGTCTTAGAAATATATGCTGCAGGCAATACTTTTCTAATAGCTTAAATTGTAAAGGAAGTTATTTTATTTTTTGAAGGAGAGGAGCAGGCAGGAATGAAGGCAAGCAGAGGCAAGAAGGCGGGAAGAGGGAGGAGGAAGACGCATTTTTATTTAGATGTTCATCTTGGTGGTTCCCTCAGGCCCCAAGACCCTAAACCCTGGTTCTTGAGATGTATGTGGACTCGCTCTAGGATGAAGGCAGCACATTAAACCACTACGCCACCAGCTGCCCCAGGAAATAATTTATTGTAGGTGGAATTCTCTTACATCCAATTACCTTTTTTGTTTCCTAATCGAAATCTATTGTTACAACTTGCTACAAGAAATTTGGGCTTTTTTTTTTTTTTTTTAACTTGAGTGAAAGGCGGCCTTCTAAATCATTTAAAGAATTTCTCAAGGAATAACATTTGGTCATACAAGATAGGAGCTCAGGAACCTAAAGGAGTTATGAGATATTTTACCAGAGAAATGATAAATACATTTCCCTGCATATTGAAGTTCTCCCCTGGATACTGCTATCATATCAAGTTTAAGGTTAGTATTAGTATTTACCAGAACAATATGCTTGTCTGTAAATACATTTATAGATATTAAGTTTCTAGGATGAAAACCTATTACCTTTCTGCTTATTTGGTATAAAATCTTATAGCAAAGGAATCAGTTATAGGCATGCTAAAAGGAGAAAGTGTGTACTCAATCTAATAATTTCAGCTACTTGCAATCTATGTAGTAAGTTGATTTAGATTACTATAAATAGTATTATTCCAATGATCCTGGTTTCAAAAATCAGTCAATACCCATATTATCTCATAACTTATCATTCTTCACGGGGGTGGGAGCTCCCCTTTCTGTAATTCTTTGTGAACATTCACTCAGAACATCAGCAATGATCAGCACAGTCCAGCAACTTGCCAGATACTTTTGCTTCTTATGTTTTTCTTATAACTGGTGAAATATTCGAGTATAGAAGATTATGAATGGTTTGGGTAACAGAACTAGGTGGGATTTAGAATTAAAAAGATATAATGCCCAAAACGTCAAAAATTCTATCTTTTAATGATTGTGAAAGCAGCAGCTCTAGGCAGAATGTTTTTTAAAAGATAGGACAGATGGGAGAGGAAGAAGAAACTTTTAAAAAGTTTATTTTGGTTCCCTCTCCCAGCTCCTTGAACTTGTACATGGTCCACACCCGTCTCAGCCATCTGAGCCACAAGGGTGTGCCTTCACAATGTTTTGTTTTGTTTTTTTTGACCAATGCTCTGATATCTGCAATCACGAAAGTTTTGGGGTTTGGAAAAACTCCCGTACAGAAACTATTAAGTTATATTTATTTTAGTTTCATCCCTGGGGTGAAAGGGTAGGTGAACCCCATATTCAACATCCTCAAATCCTTTTTGGAATGAAGTAGGATTTAAAATAACAAAAGCATAATCAAAGCAATACCCCAAATGTCTTCCTGTGGCAGTGTTTTTAACTATTACTACTAATGGCAGAATCTGGTATAAAATGAATATATCTCAAGGAGGCTTCTTTTTTGATACAATTCCCTAGAAGAGTACCTACTTATGTTTGGGATCAATCAGAACATGACACATGAAATATGAACAGCTTGGATACATGCATATTTAATAACGAAACAATAAACAACAGCAAAATTAAAAGAATGAAATGTCAGTGCCTTGGCAGAGAATGGGACATCATGTAAAAAGATATAGCAGCTGACCCTAAAGGCTGCGTGATGACTGAAGCAAAGGCAAATTTGGCTACTTTTATATGGTCTTGGAAAGGAGAATGGCTGGAGAAGTACCCACTTACTGACTGCTTGAAAGCAGGCAGCCTTATTGTATGATGCATGGAATGGAGGCAAAGAGCCAAGGCAAAGGAGAGGAGAGGAAGAAGAGCAATACAGAAATCATATTAAGCAGGTGGAAGAGAGTAAGCTGGAGGCAACAAAAAAATGACTTGAGGCCTTTTTTTCCCTCTGAAATTAAACCTGTTCCAAGTCTTTAAGTATGTCAGTCAAATTCAATGATCACATAATGAGTAGCACTAGACACTGTGAAGGGGTGGTTTACAATAATAGAGGGATAATATGGTTCCTGCTCGCAAGGAGCTTACAACCTATAATGGGAGACTGATTACACATCCAGAAGAACTACAAAACATTTACAAAATAACAAATACAAATAAATATACACCATGAATAAACAACATTTGAAATCTAAAGTGTATTGAATCACTAATTGTTTAAAAGTCCTGAGGTCAAAGAAAGCTTTCTGAAAGAAAAATTTTTGAACTTTGAGTATAATGTTAGCAGAGAGTAGGGCATGTGCAAAGGCATAGAAATGGAGTATCTCATGCCCAATAAGCAGATTAGCTTGATTAGAGTAGAAAAGCTAAATAGGTTAAGTTAAGAAGTGAGTGTGATGAAACTGTAGGGATGTATATGGTGAAAGACACGGTGATGTTAGATCTGGTCCCCAAAACAAAATGAATAGAGAAAGAATGTCTTCTTTAGGTAATAAGTGGCCATAAACCATGGAGCAATTCCACTGCCCTTGAAAGTTTTGTAATTACTCTAAGACAGAGAAACTAGCAATGAGGTGATAAGAGAAGTATTCACCCACTTTGAGCAGTTCAAGTAGAAGAAATTGCCTTCTACAAGAACTTTCATAAAGTGGCAAGTGGACCCCAAAGGCAAGGAAGAAATTCAATGAAATTGCTAGGCAGAAGCTCTATTGTTTGAAGACCTGCCAGATCCCAGTATTCTCAAGTGCTCAAGCAAAATGTTCTAGACCCTTCTTACTAATTCTTGGTGAAGAGCAGATTATGTATGCTTATAAAAGAATGTATTTGTTTTTGTACTATCATGACAATCGACTTTGATCCTAATATTGTAGAAATTAAAATAGGATAAGAGCCCTAACCTATAGGGAATGCTCAAGTCCCTGAAGTAGGACAGGTCAGTAAGAGCCCAAATCCTCCCCTGGTCTTTTTAAGTGAAAAGGCAAAACATGACACCTTGAAAAGAGGCTTTTCTCAGCCAAAGTAAGTAAGACCTCTTTCTTTAAGCCTATGATCTGAAGCTGTTCCAAGAAGGAAACAGAGTTCAGGCCGGACGTTCAGCAGCAGCCAGAGTTGGACCTTATGTTACCAGAGTTCTGATGTGAGGCACTGGGTCCTGCTGATGTTGAAATACACTGCTGGGGACCAATCTTGATGCCATTTGCCTGTAAAAGAAAAGAGGCAAAGGTTCCTACCTCAGCACTAAAGTAAATGAGAAAAAAGAGAACAAAAGAAGAATCATTCGTTGCATTTTCTAGAAGCAGGTATGACCCAGGCAGCTAGCCATGTGCCCTAGCCAGACTGGTGGGGATGAAAATCTGAGGCAATAAGGATGAGATGATCAGCTCTGGTATAAGTATTACAGATGACTAGAAGTGGCTTTTGTGACCATTTTCAAGGTAACTGTTAATACTAAGTTTCAGAGTTAGGTGCTTAGGATGTGACTAGGTAAGAGGAGAAGGCAAATGAACAGAAGTAGCATAGTAGCACAAAATTCTTTTTTATTTTTCCCTACAAGTGACCCTGCTGAGCAGTTAAGAATCACACCTCCTCCATGCCCTGGAATAGTGAAAAACTGAGGTCAAGAAGAGAATCTCCCATATTGTATAAGCCTTTTAGGTCATCAATTAATAAGCTCTTTAAGCATTCTGGGCCTCAGATTTGAGGGGAAAAAAACAGAAAATGAGGACAAGTTTCTGTGTATCCAAATAAAAAATGCAAGTTGAACTGGCAGAGCTTCAAACCGTATAATGTGAAACAGGAATGCTTACAGTTTTCTAAGAAGCTTACAGTCCTGTTTTAGACAAGGTAAAAGTAGCAGCCAAGCCCCACACTCTTTCTCACCTCATTGTGGACATCAAATAAACCTTGCTGGATCTTCCTATATATTTCTTTGGCTGTGTTAATGAAAGCCTAAAGGAGACATAAATCATATTATTAGGTCCAAGTTTAGGTAGCGATATGAGGGAAAGAGGCTTTAAATAGCATTCCTATTTGAATTTCTAAGGTGAATTAGGAACCATTAAGAGAAGGGAGTAAAAATACAGAAGGTTCCCTGAAATCCCCACAAGAGCCATTGAGAGCAGTTTCAAAAATAAAAAAAGTGATTATTTGGGATTCTGGTACTGACCCAAAATGTTCCTAGGATTCTCTGCAAATACAACAAGCTTTCTTTTCCGTTGGTTACTAAAGACAGCAGTCAGCACGAAGTCTAGGAAGGACTACAGTAGAATCCTTTAGATCCTCCAACTAAAGTGATTTCCAAGCAACCATAGTGTATAATCCAAATTTAACAATGACTATTACCCCAAACAAAAGTAAAACCTTAAGAGTTAAGGTTAACAACAACAAAAATTAATGGGACAGGAGGTGTACCCTACTGGAATAGTGGTCCCGCTGCCTTTGGCAGGGAGCACAGTCCACATACATCCCAAGGATCTGGGTTCATGTACAACTGTACAACTAAATCAAATGTACAACTAAATAAAAAGAAAATAAAAATAAGTGCTTCTTTCTCCTCTCTTTTCCTGCCTGCCTCTTGGTTGACATTCATTCCTGCCTGTCCCTTTCCTTTAGAAAAAAGAAAAAAAAAAGGAACAATTCCTTTAAAGGGAGACATATGGTCACTATGACCACAAGACATCTTTTCTTACCCATGTCTTAGAGAATTCTGAGTGAAAGGGCAACGATATGGTGTATCTCTGAAGCGCTTTTTTTTTTTTTTTTTTCCAAAATAGTACCTCTTCAACATTGCAGGCTGTTTTGGCTGAAGTTTCCATGAATATAAGTCCATGCTCCCGAGCAAAGGCCTCTCCTTCTTCTCTCTTCACATCCCTGCGGGACTCTAAGTCACTGCAAGAAATTAATTGGGGAGAAAACTAAAAAAAGATCTAAGTGAAAGAAGAAACTGTTGTTCTAAAAGAACCCCATCATCGTTTCAAGTGTCAATTAATCCATAAAGAGTGTAGATCCTGGCGTGGAGCATTGGTTAGGTTAATAGGCTCTGAAGGAGCAGCCGCATACCCCTGGGTTCAAGTCCCAGGTCCAGGGAGAAACAACCACTGTGAACAACTAGATTAAAATCAAATCAAATGCTTCTTCCTCTTCTTTCTTGCTGCCGGCTGGCTTACACGCCTTCATTACTGCCTGTATCTTTCCTCTAAAAAAAAAAAAGGCATGTAGATTACTCTCTTATACAGGGTTGCTGATTTCAGCAGTCTCTTGGAAAATATTTCTCAGATATATGACAGCTATTGCATGGCTGAGGATTATGCCTTACTCCATTACAGAGAAAAAGGCTTACAAAGGGTTAGGCATGCTCCACAGTCACTCAAGGCTTATGTCTGATGCTGCTTTTCCATTATTTAAATATATATATGAACTTTTTTTTCTCCCCTCAGCCAGGGGTCTCAAAACCAGATCTTAGGCTTTATATGGTCTATACCTTAACCACCTCAGTCCTCTGAACCACAAGAGTATACCTGCTACTTTTTAAAATGAGATTTAGGGAGAGTAAAGGAGAATGTAAAAGAGAATTTCCAATTGTTAAAAGTAGAAAAGTCATAGATGTCACTTCCTATAGTCATGAATCTTACTCTTTTGTGGCAATCAGTCCATAAGAGAGAGCCAGGAAGAAGGAAAACAGTTGCCTTAACTCTCATATCTCATGATGAACATGTGTAATAGCTATTTGCCACCAGGAAAATGAAAGGTCAGAGAAAATTATATGGGAAAAAACAGAGCAAAGGACTAAGGGAATAAAGTGACATGGAAAAAAACTTTACAGAAGGACAAAAGGCTACAGAATAAGGTAAGAAAGGACTATTTGATTTTCATTCTTCTTTCTTCAAATTATAAATTTTTGGCATGCTCTGGTGGAATAGTGAGTAGTGGTTAGGACAATCACCTCTGAAGGAGCAGGTCACATACCCCTGGGTTCAAGTCCTGGGTCCAGTTCTGGCGAGGAAATAGCCAGAATGAACAACTAAATGGAAATAAAATGAGATGCTTCTTCCTTCTCTCTCTTCCTGCCTGCCTGCCTTCTCGCTTTCATTCCTGGCTGCACCTTTCCTTAAAAATCTTAAAAAAAAAAGTTAAAAATTTTCATTTGGAAAGTTTTCAGTTTTTCAATCACGAAAAAAAATTAAGGTGTAATTTCATTAAAGAATAAATCTACAAAATGTGGATTAGCCATCAGCTGTGTGAGACTAAGGAAGAATTTACCCATCTAAATGTCACTCCTAAATTTGTACCTCTAACCCATAGCCTCCTCTAAGCTCCAAATCAATTGTCTCTCTCTCTCTCTCCCTCCCTCTCTCTCCCCTCCCCCCACCTCCTTTAAGTACTACAGAATCTGCCTTTGCACCATTCCCCCTTGATTCAGTTCAACCACACTGGGTTTCTTTCCAGTTCAGGACAGTCATGTAGTTTGTTCCTCCTTTGTTTTTCTAAGAGAAGAAGAGATGGAGGGAGGGAAGGAAGGAAGTAGCATTTTTATTTATTTATTTTGATTTTTTCCCACCAGCTCCAAATCCCAAGCCTGTCATGGGCTTTACATGGACATGGTCCAAAACCCAGCCATCTCGCCCTTGGGCCATAATGGCACACACCCTGATACCTTGTTGTTTAAGGAAAGGTGCAGCCTGGAATGAAGGCAAATAGGCAGGCAATAGGAAGAGAGAGGAGAAGAAACATTTACTTTTTATTTATTTATTTTAGATTTATTTTTATTGTAGTAATCATTTAAACACATTAAAGTAATTTCCTATGTATAAGTTTCCCATTTCTTAGTTAAAAACATTTATTTTTATTTAGTTGTTTACCCTGGTTGTTGAATGCAGAGTCCTTGGGATATATGGGGACTATGCCCAGTGGCCTTAACTGCTAAGCCACCAGGGCGTGCCTACCCTGATAACGTTTTTTTTTTTTAAAGGAAATGTACAGGCAGGGAAGAAGGCAAACAGGCAGGCAGGCAGGCAGGCAGAAAGAGAGAGGAGGAAGCAGCATTTTATTTTATTTTTATTAAGTTTGTTCACACTGGTTGTTTCCCCCGAGACCTGGGACTTAAACCCAGGGCTGTACTCCTTCGGAGGCAATTGACCTAACTGCTACTCTACTGTAGTCCACCCACCCTGATACCTTTTTAAAAAACCTTTCCTCACCCAGTCTTCTCTATCTTTCAGATTCCAGGTTAAATATCACTCTTTTGTTGTTTTGTTTTCCTTAAAGAGGAAGGTAGGCAGGAATTAAGGCAGGAAGAAAGGAAGGAAGGGAGAGAAGGAAGAAGCATTTTACGTAGTTAGCAGGTCATTTTAGTTTTTGCCCCCACACTCCCAGACATACACACACACCCAGGTGCTTTGGTATATGTGGACTGTGCCCCAGGTATGGGCTTAATACCTGAGCCACCAGGTTGTTGTGAATATCACTCAATAAAAATTAGGTACCCTGTGGTAAGACCTGATGGAGCGGCAGTTAGGTCAACTGCCTCCAAAGGGGCAAGCCATATACCCTTGGACTTGAGTCTGGGGAGAGCCAGAGTGGAGGGGAGAACACGATGACAACCAGTGTGAATAACTAAATAAAAAATTAAATTAAAAACCTAAATTAGGTATCCTGTTATTCTCTCTCATTGCACCCTTTTTTCTTTAATTGCACTTATCACACTTTTTAGTTATATATAAACTGTATTATATTTAATATCCATGGCCCCAGTAGATTGTAAGCTCCATGGAAACAGAGGCATGGCTCTTTTTCACTTTGCCAACACAGGGTCTGGCATTGGGTCTAGGATACAATAGGTTTTCAATAAATTGGTTGAACCAATAGACCAGTCCAATTAGTCTGTAACAGCAGTTCTCAGTGTGACTTAGGCATTGCTACCAACTCACGAGGGAGCCAAAGGGCATTTACATTTTTTTAGAGAAAAGCAGCAACACTCTACATCAAAACTCCACATGAATCGCAAGTTTAAGACTGTCTGCAGTGTCAACAGCAGATTACAATGGATTCTGTTAAGTAAATGCACATCTTGATGAAGCTGCGTTTTTTTGGCTGTTGCTGTGCTATTTAAGGATGAAATAAAATTCTTTTCATTTAACTTAGGCTTTCCATTTTTCAAATGGTTACTAAGTTATCATGACAAAAGTACTTGCTATGTTGTTTAGAGTTCACTATTTAATAACAAAGCTGTTATTTCTTTTGGTCTATGGGCACCACAGAAAATTTACTGAGAGTAGCAAATACTGGTGAGGATGTGGAGAAACTGGAACCCTTGTGCATTTCTGGTAGGCATGTAAAATGGTGCAGCTGCTATGGAAAACAGTAAAATTAAGCACCGAATGGTAAGATCCAGCGACTTTACTTCTGGATATACACCCAAATAAACTGAAATCAGGAAGCAAACAGGTATTCCCATGTTAACAGCAGCATTTCTCACAATAGCCAAAGGCAGAAGCAACCCAAACCCCCATCCATGGATGAACAGGTGACTGAAATGCGGTAAGTACATGCAATGGACAACCTTAGAAAGGAAATTCTGACGCATGCTACAATATGACTAAACCTTGAGAACATTATACTAACTGAAATAAGTTAGTCACAAAAGGAATTGCATGATTCCACTCATATGGGGTAACTAGTCAAATTCATAAACACAGAACGCAGAATCCCTTGTGGCTCAGGCACTGAGATGCCGGTGGGCGCACATGTTAAAGTCCAAGGATCTAGGTTCAGGACCTGGAGCCGGGGCAAAAAAAACAAAAAAATAAAGACACTTTGTCCTTCTCATCTTCTTTATTTAAAATGCTTCTTCCTCCTCTCCCTTTCTTCTTTCCTTTTTAAAAAAAGGAAAGTGGAATGGTGGTGGCTACGGACTGGTGGAATGAGCACTGTGTACTTAATAATGAATGGGAACAGTTTCTGGGAAGATGAAAGCGTTCTGGAGATGGATGGTGGTGATGGCTGCAAACAATGTGGGCAAACTTAATGCCAGAGAACTGTACACTTCCCATGGTTAAAAAAGTAAATTTCATGTTGTTACATATATTCTATGACAGTAAAAATAATTATTTTACTATCAACATGGATGGATCTAGAGGGGACTATGCTAAGTGAGTAAATCAAAAGAAGAAAGACAGATACCGGATGACCTCACTCACAGGTGG
This sequence comes from Solenodon paradoxus, assembly GCA_004363575.1. NCBI lineage: Eukaryota > Metazoa > Chordata > Mammalia > Eulipotyphla > Solenodontidae > Solenodon > Solenodon paradoxus. The sequence continues at coordinate 110,127 of RJWH01002679.1, forward strand.
AATTGGACAAAGCAAAGGAGCTGATGAAACAGAACACTTGGACACTTGTAACAATCTGAGGTTACTGATAGGGAATGCAAGAGGGGCTGGAGCGGGGAGAAATGGTGGTGAACAAGGTGAAGAACACTTGGTGATTTGGTGGATGGCAGGGTATGTTGATATATATATGAGGAATGGGGAACCTATACATATGTGTTTATTTTAATGTGTAAAAAAAAGAATAATTAAAAAAAATTCTTTTATGAGATACCATAAATTAAAAAAGCTTGGGAACCAAGAGATTCAGTGTCCATAGAGTACTTAGATGAATTATGGTACTTAATACTTATACCCCACCCCCCAATTTTTTTTTTTTACCTCTTATTCCCAATCAGCATAATAACCATGTTGGAGCTAGAGTGCTGCCGTGCATCCTCTAACCATGATGTCAGATGATTGAAGGTTTCACGCCTACAGCAGAAAAGTTTACAAAGTGGGTCAGAAGCTCATTCCAAAATGCCCAAGCAATTCCAAATGTATGAGGAAAATGGGGAGAGCTACGGGTATAAAGAAAACGATTAGAAAACAAAACAAAGAAAGAAAAAGATTAGAGAGGCCATTCTTATTTAGCATTCTTACCAGAATCAGTAGGTAGGAAAGAAAATGATTTCAAGGACATAGGGAAGTCTCCAGTCTCCCTCCCACCCACCAGTTCTGACTCACCTTGTAATGTCATACACCAGTAGGGCGCCAGCGGCTCCCCTGTAGTAGGAACGGGTGATAGAACGGAAGGATTCTTGCCCAGCCTTTCCCACCAACATGGCAACAACGACAAAAAAATCCCAACAAAACCAGGTTATTTCCAGAAAGTTGACTTGATCACATGCCACTCTAACACAAAAGACTTACGGATTAAAATAAAATAAAATAAAATAACTTCTAGTAAGAGAATCCTACAAAGAAAACATGACTGCCCAGGGAGAAACCCAAGTGAGATATCAGTATTTTTCAGTGGGCGTGCACTTGATATTTTGGGTGGGTCAGTTCTTCGTGTGAGACTGCCCACAGCTGAATGTTTAGCACCCCAGCTTCCCAGTCACTAAACGCAGCACCTCACAGTCAGTGTGACTATCAAAACCATTCCCAGACTGTTGGAAACAGAGTTAGAGCATGCTGTCCTTTCACTCCTAAACATAACACATTAACCATTCCTTTCTGTTCTATTCCTTTATCTATAAAAAGGATCTTAGAATGCCAAAACCCTGAATGGAATGTTTCATTCTACTGGAACTAGAAGTTTCATTTCAATGGATCAATGCAGAAGAGCAGTCAGAGATCGCTAGCACCCCATCGACAGGCAGGACTACCAAGATGTAACTTCCTGGATCATGTCATGAAAATAGGAATAAGGAACAGGAAAAGAAGCAAAGGACCTTGGAGCGAATTTTCCTTAAAAAAAAAAAAAAAAAAATCCAATTGCCCTAGCAGGTTAGTTCATCAGAGGCACAGTCTGCATACATTCTGAGGTCCCCTATTCACAATCTGGAGTCCAGGCAAACAATCAGGATGAAGTTAGATAAATAAAGCACTGCTTCCTCCTCTCTCTTCCTGTCTGCTTGCCCACTCGCCTTCATTCCTGTCTGTACCTTTCCTTTAAAAAAAAAAAAAAAAATCTGGTGCACCCTGATGAAGTAGCGGCTATGTCAATCTCCTCCAAAGGAGTACAAGCCACATACCCCTGGGTTCGAGTTCCAGGTCCAGAGGAAACCACTTGAACTAAATAAAAAAAAAATGCTCTCTTAGTGCCTGCCTGCCTACTCACCTCCATTCCTGCCTGCACCTGAAAAAAAAAAAATAAATAAATAAAAGAACTTTGTTGCTACAATATATTTATTTCTAAGAGTGCATGTAAAAAGATTTTTTTATTCCTCGATAGTTTTATACCTTAAAATTGTTTGATTCCTGCTTTGCTTTTATCTCTTGCTGACTTTTCATCCTTTTTTGCTATTGTTGAAAGCCCCCAACTTCCCCTGGACAACTAGGAACTGAAAGGCAAAGTTTGAGAGGGGCCCATGTGATGGATGAATCATATGGCAGCATTTAACTTTAACGGCTGAAAATAACTGGATTATCAGACAATTCCCTTCATAATCAAATCACTTGACTCTTCAACTCAGTCCACTTTATAAAGCAAAGTTTGTGAGCCAGTAAGTCAGAAAGAGTAAGCGGTTCAACTTGAACTGGTCTGCCTAAGTCCAAAGTACCCTTGTCTGTCCCCGGTAAGAAAAAATCTGAAGCAGCTGCAAACGAAGATGGAGGTTCAATAAGGAGAATGAACAGTTTTCTAATTTCTCTCAAGTAGAAGCATCATCATATAGTTTCAAGATACAGAGTTTGACGCATTAATTCCTACAAAATCAGATACGCTCATTTCCTAAAAATTAAAATGTATTCTAGAATAACACACACATGATTTTGGGTTATTTAATCAATAGTTTATATTAGCTGCGGTACAGTGCCTCTTCATTTAGCATGCATGTAAGGGCAACAATGTGGAGAATGAAGGATAAAAAGAAATATCACTCTCTAAATCTTTATCAATAACTGAAACAGGGACTACTAAAATAGCAAATAACTTGATCTCTTCACAAACCACCTTCACAGTAATTCTTAAACATTTACAAAGAATCAGTTCAGGAGTAAGTGAGGAAACAGGATCAACAAAGTGGGAAGCTGAGGTGGGCAAGCAATGGGCAGGGGAGCAGGGCTGACAAGCAAGAAATGATCAGGCTTACCCAGAAAATAGTAGACAAGACAGATACTATATGATAGGAAGGGATTGTTTAAAATTTTCAAAATAGAAAAATCTCAGTTTTTGTGATATCTTGTATTCCTTTGAATTTCTAAAGATTAATCTCAAAACAATTATTAAAAAGATGCAGAAAAAAACTAGGTTAGCTCTTGTCAATAGAACAGTGGTTCTCAACTTTCTTATTTCATGATTCAACCCTGTCTCATCTTATCACTTAAGGAAAAATAAGAAAAAACTGGCAAACCAACTTAGATACTCTCATGACTATGACCATACCTCTCACTGGCAGCTCACTGGAAATGGTAGATGTTTAATTTAAAGAGGTAGAATCTAGCTAATACCAGTCCTGACAGTTACAGGCTTCATTTTTTGTCACTTTCTCAGAATTTGTCCTGTGGCCTTTAGGGGGCCAACTTTCCCTTAGTGGGAAATATAAAAACCAGGGTATAATAAAAGGGAAACAGTAATATCTTCTTAGATTTATACTGACAAAGAACCCTGGAACCCAAGAATGAAAGGGAAAGGGAATAAGTGGCAGCTGTTTACAATGTATGAACTTAACCTTGGCAGTAGATAAATGCTTTAGGCTTTACTGGGAGGGAAAGGCTACAGATAAAAACTGGTCAAAAGAAGCATGTTTGTAAGTTTTAGGGATATCTGATCTGGCTAGTACTACCACTACCAGAAATGTGAAGTGATTCAAATTCATATAATAATGCAGTGAGAGAGAAGATCTAGAGAAAAGAAAAAAGGTTATTAAAATGCTTGGGAATACAACAAACAAATGTACAGAACAGCAAGCTGTTAAAAGCACTTCATCAATCAGTGCATCCAAAAGTGGTAACAGTCTTGAAGACCACCAGAAAGTACTATGCAAAAAAAATCCTAGGGCAGCAAGTCACTACTTTTAAGAGATGCCTGTGTGTGTTAGGGGCTGAGGGTGGCATAAAGAGGAGAAAGAGAGAAAAAGAAAAGCAGGAAAATCACTTGAGCACTACTTGTAAATTGTAGTTTTATTTCTCATGAGAAGAAACAGGATCAAATGATAACAAGTAAACAAAAACTGAAAGAGACTTTAGGTAAATATTAGGAACTAATTGCTAGTTCTCTTTAAACAAGATTAGAGTCAAGCATATTATTTTTCTTAGGGAAACAGGGACAAACTGAATGAGATAATGCACATGAGAGCAATTTATCTGGATGAAGCAAAATTACACCTGAGTCAGGTTAAATTTTGGCAGTAATACATTCACCAAAGTTTTAATATATGCATAATTGTTGGCCTAGCATTTCCATTTCAAGGCAGGTATTACACAGAAATTCTCAAATATCCATATAAAGAATGTTCAGTGTACTCACAGCCTACATCATACTCAATTGTGAAAAACTGAAAGTGTTTCCTCTAAGATCAGGAACAAGACAAAGCTGTCCACTCTCACCACTGCTATTTAACATCATACTGGAGGTCTTAGCCAGAGCAATTGGTAAAAAGAAATAAAAGGAATCCAAATTGGAAAGGAAGAAGTAAAACTACCACAACTTTCAGATGACATGATTATATATATTGAAAATCCTAAAAACCCCATTAAAAAAACTACTAGAACTAATCAGTGAACACAGGCAGGCTACAAAATCAAATGCAAAATCAACAAAAATCTGTTGCATTTTCATACACGAACAATACAATAGAAGAAAATGAAATCAAGAAAACTATCCCATTTACAACAGAAGCAAAAATAATCAAATACCTTGGAATATGCTTAACAAAGGAGGTGAAAGACCTGTACAATAAAAACTATGGGTAAGGCTTTCTTAAAACAGAGAAAGATACAAAGAGATGGAAAGATATCCCCTGCACATGGCTGGGAAGAATCAACATTGTTAAAATGACCATCCTACTGAAAGCAAAATAGTTTTAGAATGCAATTCACATCAGAATTTCACAGGAATATTTCAAGAAGACGGAATAAAGTTTTTCTACATGTTTTCAAAGGAAAGGTATAGGCAGGAATGAAGGTGAGCAGGCAGGCACAAAGAAATATTTTGTCTTATATTTAGTTGTTCACACTGGTTGTTTTCCCCTGGGCCCGGAACTTGAACCCAGGGGTCTGTGGTCTTGTGCTCCTTTGAAGGTGATTGACCTAACCGCTACTCCACCAGGGTGCACCAAATTTTTTAAATTTGTATAGAACAAAAAAAGACCCCAAATAGCCAAAGCAATCATGAGAAAAAAAACAAAACTGAAGGAATCACACTCCCAGATAATGAGCTATATTACAAAGTAAAAGTGATCAAAACTGTACGGTTCTGGAATAATAACAGTAACATATGGATAGATCAGTGGAACAGAACTGAATTACCAGAAACTGACCCACTCACTTAAGGTCAATTAATTTATGACAAAGGAGCCAAGAGCACATGATGCAGAAAGGAAAGTCATATGCAAAAAAATGAAGTTAGAGCACTCTCTAACACCATTCAGAAAAATTAATTCAAAGTAAATGAAGACCTTTTTCCTCTCTTTTCCTGACAGTCTGCCTACTCACCTTCACTCCTGCCTGCACTGTTCCTTTAAAAAAACTAAAAAAAAAAAGGGAACAGAAATTTAAAAAAAATTAATTCAAAATGGATTAAAGACTTGCACCTAAGACCAGAAACCATAAAATTCTTGGAAGACAACATAGGAAAGACATTCCATGACATCAGTCTTAAAGAGACCTTTGGAGACTCAACTCTGACGTCAAGTTAAAAAAAGAAAAAAAAAACATTTGGGATGAATCAAACCAATAAGCTTCTGCACGGTAGAAAGAAACTATTACCAAAACAAAAAGACAGTCTACTGACAGGGAGAGGATATTTGCATTCCATATATCTAAGAAGGGTTTAATACACAGATTTACAAAGAACTCATAAAACTCAGCAACAGAAAAACAGAAAATCCAATAAAAAAAAATGGGCAGAAGAATTGGATAGACATTTCTGCAAAGAAGATGTAAAGATGTCCAACAGGTACATGAAAAGATGTTCCTCCTCACTTGTTATTAGAGAAATGCAAATAAAGACAACAATGAGGTATCATCTTATACCTGAGATTAGTTATTATCTAAAAATAAGGAAACAACAAATGTTGGTGAGGCTATGGAGAAAAGGAAACAATTTTACACTTGGTGGGAGTGCAAATTAGTGTAATCCTTATGGAAAGCAGTATGGATAGTCCTCCAAATATTGAAAATGGAAATTCCGTACAATCCCATCATTTTACTTCTGGGTTTACCCAAAGATACAAAAAACACTAATTTGCAGAGATATATGCACCCCCATTGTTTACCGTAGCACTATTTATAACAGCCAAGAACTGGAAATTACCTAAGTGCCCATCATCAGATGGATGAATAAAGATGTGGTACATATACACAATGGAAAACTACACAGCCCTTATAGAAGATGAAACCCTGTCATTTGAATCAACATGGATAGAACTAGAAGGGATTATGCTAAGGGAATTAAATAAAAAGAAGAAAGATATTGGAAGATCTCACTCACAGGTGGCACGTGAAGAGCCAAAGGAACAAACCAAACAAAATCAACCCTTTGTCACTGGCAACAGAACTGACGTTACCAGTAGGGTATGGAGACAGGGTGGGCAGGGTGGAGGCAAGTGGTCAGTGGACAACTGTGAAGAACTTTTGATGATTTGGTGGAGGCAGGGTATGTTGACATTTATATATAAGGAATAGGGAACCAGCACATATGGGTTTATATTATTTTACAATGTAAAATTACCTCAATAAATATTTTTTAAAAAAAGAATGTTCAGTGAAACTTTGCAATGGTGAAAAACTGGAAACCACCTACATTTCCATCAATGGGAAAATGTTTAAATAAATAATGGTGCAGGCATTCTATGATTCTATGCAGTGGTTAAAAGAAATGAGGTAGCTCCAAAACCACGATATGAAGTCCAAAACACAGACTGTTAAACAAAAAACCCAAGCCACACAGCTTGTTCTACTCTGACATGGCTTTACACATGTAAAAACTAATAAAAATAAAACCACTACCATACATTTTTATAGAGTTATATTTATGTAGCTGAATGCAGAGAAAACACCTGAAAGCATAAACAATCATTAATAGTGATTTACTCTAGTAAAGTAGAAACCAAGATTGGGAGAGGAGAAATATGAAAGAAGATTACAATTGCTTTATTCTCTACACTTATATTGCTTTTGTTTTTACTAGAACAAACTCATTAGTTAAACAACTTAAAAGAAAAAAAAAGAAGGTATGGCATTCAAGTTTGGTAACTCTCACAGATGGAAGCTATGGCTCTTACCTCTTTGATTTCAATCCCCAACCCTTATCTCCATTAGCCCCACCCTCAGAACACTCTTGCCCAGCATCAGCCTTTACTATTATATTTGGATCATGGCCAGAGACTAAATTATTGTGTCCTCTCTCACCGTATCCCAGATTTGCAGTTTGATTTGTTTTCCATCAATGTTGACCATACGGGCCCCAAACTCCACACCTGTCAGTGAAGATCAAGAGAAAGAATGTGATTCTCATGAGAAACAGCCACCTTGAGTGAAAGGTTTGTGCTTTTCAGTGTGCACACAATGCCACTAAGCCCGTTAAATGCTGCCTACTTGTTCAGTTAATGCTGTGTTCTTTGAGGTTTCATTTTCCTTCTAGAAGTGAAAACTGTTTCAGATGATAAAGATCTTAGGAACAAATGTAACCAAAAGGCACATATGGGGTAAGCTAAATTAAGAAATCAAAGCAAAGAATGAATACATTTTCAGCAATGTTAGTTAATGCTCAATTTGGTTAGGTTTTATTTAATTTTTAAGTACCTTGAAAGTATTTCCTAACATTTTCTTATTCTTTAGTCTTCTTTGTGAAACAATAGTTCTTTTTTGTAATTCTGGAATCTTTTGTTTAAGCAAAGAGCCTATCTAAGAAATAGGTTCTCAAGAATGATAAATTTCAAAACTTCAAGAATTCCTAGAGTTCATCAGAAAGTATCTGCTCTCCGCCTCACTTCCTACTTTGGAAAACAAAGCTACTTGAGGAGAAGCACAGTGTTTGCCTTGTTAAGGATTGTATCATTAGCATTTATCATAGTCTGAGTGTCCACTTAATATTCACTTACAAAAAATATTTTCCCTTTTGATGGTATCCTCTCAACCTTTTTCTAATCCCATTAATTATTCATCTCTGAATAAATCCTATGGGAGCAGCAGTGGCTTCAGATTTCCATAATCTGAGACTTGAAAGTAGCAATATATTAATAAGAGTAAGGGATTTTATTCAGAATATGTATTTGCATGGTGAGGAGGCTAGTTGTATATATATATTAATTTGGGTTGGGGTTATGGATATTATGGGGAAGGGATTGCTAAAGCCCCAGCAGACACAAAAAATGTGTGGGGCATGTTTATACTTTCTAGTGTTTTTTGTAATTCTGGGACTTTTTTAAAAGGAAAGTTACTAGTTTCTTCTACCTTTTCATTCTAAGCCTGGAACGCTTCAATTTGCTTCTTCCTCTCTCCAACACACGCAAAAATCCACTTATTTTCATATATTATTGGTGATTTGTTTTTTAAAAGGTGAGGTTAGCACTAACTACAAAATACAGTGAGTTTTGAGTAGCTATACTTTCATGGGATTTCTATAAGGGTACGAATGACATTTGGGGAGGAGAGGAATGCTACGGCAACCAATCCATAACTCGCGCGCATCTCTACAGTTTCCTTTTAGTTATTTAATTCCCATTACACTATTCCCCATTTATCAGTGACTAAATATAACCAATATTGATTAGTCACTATCTAACTTCGGATTAGTTTAAAAGTAACGAGAAGTTAATCTTTTACTTGGAACACTTAAGGCTGCTAAACTTTCCACTTTCACAAGCCAGGTTTTATCTGTTCTAAAACAGGATGCACTTACCTATTGTGAGGTCGTGGACAGGCTGGAAGCGCTTGTCCGTAAACTGCAGGAGGAGACATGACTTGCCTACACCTGAAAGGAAGGACGCTCGTCTGGGGGTCACGTGGTCCGGGACCAGCCTCAGGTCCGGCGGTCAGGTCTGGGGAAGGGGAGCCCCGAGCCCCGCCCCCGCCGCCCCGCCCCTGGCCGCTCTTCCAAAAATCGCCCAGCCCACTAAAAGCCCCGCCCCCATGACCCTATTTGGGAGCTGCAGCTCTCCACCCCAGTGGGGAAGGATGTTGCCCGCGGGTTACCTGTGTCCCCGATGATGATGTACTTGAAGAGATAAGCATAAGTCATGGTCCCGTTTCCTCTGGATCCCGGGTCCGCCGACTTCACTTACCTCCGGCCTCTCTAGCCACTCAACCTACCGATCTCTAGCCTCTCTAGCCCAGATCACGTCTCTATCTCCCTTCCCAGAAATCCTTTCCTGGTCGGAGCGACGGTGTTACCAAGGCGTCCGGGACGCCTAATTCTACTACATGCCATTATACCACCAAGCACCAGAGGGCGGTAGCTAGCCTTTCCGTCCCTTCAGCTTTCCTGGGCCTGACTCGCCACAGCCCAAACAGCTCCTTCCAATCAGCGGAAAGTGACGCACGTCCTGGCGGAAGTGACGGCATTTCCGAGTCCTGTAGGGGCGGTGGGAGCGATGAGGGGACTGAGTCCCGAGTAGCCGTTGTGTGAAGATGGAGGTAGGAACCTGAGCAGCGAGAAGGCTGGCCGGGGAGGGCGGCCCCCGGTGTTGGAGCAGAGGCGGGAAGCCGGGCGGAGAGGCGGCTGACGAGGGCGGGGGAGAGAGCGGGGTTTGGGGAGTGTTGTCAGAATGTCGAGGTCAGAGCCCGTCACTTCTAGCTGACTCCCTGCTCCCACTGACTTATCCCCGCTGCTTTCTTTTGGTTTCCAGTTTCCCGGAGGAAATGACAATTACCTGACTATCACAGGGCACTCGCACCCCTTCCTGTCCGGGGCCGAGGTGAGCACGAGCTACCGACGCTGCGGGGAAGGGCTTGAGGCGGGGGTGGGGAGGAGAGCGTGGACGCCGAGGGGTCGGGGGCTGAGAACCCGGGGTAGCCATGATATTCAGAGAGAAGTGGCCAGTGCTTCCAGAGCCCGTGAAGACTACGGGGAAGGCCGGGGAAGCTGCTGTCATAAGAAAAGCAGGACGTTGGAGAAAACTAGCCTGTGTTAGAGTTATTCTAGATTGGACAAGAGTGGAATTGGCTCCAATCGTTGGGACAAAATACCGACAGCAATCCTGGGGGCGGTGGTGGGTCGCAGGAGAAAGGAAGTGTTTCCGCCAAAATACGGAGGTGAAAGGAGTTTACTTAGCTGGGTTGAGTGTGAACAAGTGTCTGTTCTTGCAGCGAGCTGTGGTGAAGGGATCTTTGATTTAAACTCCCTGCATAACGATTTTTAAAAGTTAGTATTTCTGTTTATATACCTGGTGTTAGCTTGTTTTGCGGGTGACAGCATGAAAGGAAATAGCTGCCAGAGAGGTTGAAGGGAGTTGAATAGAACATGTGTTTTGTCAGTGACTCAGACTTTGGATTGTATACCACAGGTTTCCCAGCTGTCAAATGACTCTCATAATAGATATTGTAAAGTAGAAATAATGGTTATAATGGGGGTTCTTTAATATTTGTAGGAAAAGTTTGGGTTGAAATTTTGTCATAATATAGATGTGTCGCTTGCTTAGAAAGTCAAAAGAGAAAAATGGAAGACAAAATTAAATTTCCTGGCCTTGGAGAAACTGTAAAGTCTTGAACTTCCTCTTAAGGGTTAATTTTATTTTCTTCCAAAAGTGGTGCGAACCATTTGCATCAATTTTAATTTATTTAGTTGTTATTACATATTATTCTCCTAAGGAAAAGTGTGACTCAAGTAAGCAGCAAATGTCGAAACGTTATAAAATTAAATCTATTTGGTGCTTGGAGTTTCATTGCCAGTTTCTTCTTCCATGGTTTAAGTTCATAATTTATAGTGTTGTGACTCACACCGAGCTCAACTACATGAAAGGGCATCATTGCCAGTTTCTTCTCAATCAATTTCAATTTCTTTAGAGTGTTATAAATTTTACACTGACCTCGTGCATGTGAAAGTGCATTTCAAAATTAAATACAAATTTACCCACTGTTCTTAATTCCCTACACATTCTGCAAACTTGAGCAATCAAGAAGCAATAACTACATAAGAAATTACTCCATTTTACATCAAGAAAATTTTCAGGTTTGAATCTATTCTTTGTTTTTGTTTATATGACCTTAAGAAATTTAAAACACAAAACTATTTTGCCAAGAATCTCATAACTAAGTTTTATGCTCAGTTTCAATAATTTCTTTCATACCTTCTATATCTTCCTACTCCCCCCTTTTAACCTTTATATTAATTGTAGATTTTTGTTGTATTTGATCTTATTATGAGCCACCCTAAATACAACTTAAACTAGGTAACTTTTTTTTTTTTTTTTTTAAGGAAAGGTGCAGGCAGGAATGAAAGAGAGCAGAGATGGGCAGGCAGACAGAAAAAGAGGAGGACAAAGCACTTTATTTTAGTTGTTCATCTTGGTGGTTTCCCCTCACCCCTGAATGCGAACCCGGGTCCTTGAGGTATTTAAAATTAGTTAACATTTAAAAAATTTCTTTTAGAAGAGTAGGTTTTGTTTCATTTTGTTTTTGGCAAGAGAAAGTTAGATGTTCACAAAAGTAGTAACCATAAAAAATTGAAAAATTGGGCTTCATTAAAATTAGAAAGTTTCTATCAAAAGACATTGAGAAATTAAAGAGGTCGCTTTGGTGGACTTAGAGGGTGGACGCAGTCCCCACATATATCACAAGATCCTGCGTTTTATTCTGTGGGCTGAGGGGGAATGACCATGATGAACAACTAAATAAACTAAATAAAATATTTCCTTCTCTCTTTTCCTGCCTGCTTGCCTGCCTGCCTCTACTCACCTTCATTTCTGCCTGTACTTTTCCTTTAAAAAAAGAAAAAAAAGAATGTTGATGGTAAACTTAAGTACTATATAGTTACTGATTTACAGTGATACCTTAAATCTATATATATAGTCAATGCAGTATTAAAAAAATAATACCACCCACCCCCCCAAAAAAAAAATTAGAGGAACAAGAGAAATTTTAATACATATATATGACACATAATTGATTATGTCAGATACTTCTGCACAGTAAATGAAAGAATTCAATTTAAATATGGACAGAAAATTTGAACACATACTTCACAAAAGAGGAATACAAATTGCCATTAGGCATATGGACAAGTGTCATTACTACTTATCAGGGAAATGCCAGTTAAAGTCATAATGAGATGCCATTGCACATCCACCAAAAAGTTTAAAATTTTAAAGACTGATAATTCCACGAATTGACAAGGATGTAAATAACTATTAATTATTCCTGTTTAGAGTATAAATTGATTTTATATACCTTCCCTGTGACCCAGTAATTTCATTCCTTGATAGATATCTGAGAGAAATGAGAACATGTTTACCAAAACATGTATGTTCACAGCAGCCTTATTCATAGTGGCTAAGCACTGGAAACAACACAGATGTCTGGATTCACTGTCACACTTGCAGTAAATTACCACAAAGCAGTAAAAAAAAGAACGAACTACTAGTTACTGCATCCTATGTGATTTAAAAAATACATTGTTGAGTAAAAGAAGCCAGATCTATGAGTTAATTTTTTCTGACGGTAAGAATAAACAACACTAAATTACAGTGCTAGAAATCAGAATAGTAGTACCTGTTGCAGAGGGGAGGAACTATTGACTGGGAAAGAGTATGAGGAAACCTTTTAGAGCGATACAAGTTTTCTGTGTTTTTTTTATCTGGGTTGTGGTTTTTTGGAACCTTAGATATTTAAAAATTTATTAAACTATCACTTAAAATTTTTGTACTTTTAAGTTATACCTCAGTGTACCCTAAGTGAAAATAAAACAAAGATGCTTCTTCCTCCTCTCTCCTTGCCTGCACCTTTTTTTTTTAAAGCTTATACCTCAGTGAAAAAAGATAATTTTTAAAGAGTAGTTCAAAGAGGAAGGGTTGGCATTTATTATAGTTCTGTTTGAGATAGGAAAGCTCTTTAATCTGAAGGGAGTTTTATCTTCCTTTTTCTCCTTCAAGTTGGCTCATATAAAGATATTGTGCTTTGAGTACTTTGGGAAAAGAATAAATCATAAAGGTATTTCTATCCTTAAGTAGGAAAAGTGGTTACAACCAGTTAATAATTTAAGACTGAATAGTTCAAATTTTCACTACTCAGTTTTTTCTGTGTTTGTTTTTTAAGAAAAGGTACAGGCAGCAATGGAGGTGAGCAGGCAGGCAGGCAGGAAGAGATAGGATGAAGAGGCATTTTTATCTTATTTTTATTTTAGTTGTTCACACCGGTTGTTTTCCCCTACACCCTGGGCCTAGGACTTGAACCCAGGGAAATGTGGCTTGCTCCTTCAGAGGTGATTGACCTAACTGCTATTCCACCAGGGTGTGCCTCTATATCTCTTTTTGAGAATAATTATTTTAATAAGCTGTAGTACCTGTGTACTGTTGAATAAATAGGTATTGGATTAATGTACATTTCTTTTAAATGAATTCTTTACACAAGAATATTGGACTGTGGTGTTTTGGTTGCGGGGAATGAGAAATTTTGGAGGGAAATGGTATTTTTTTAATTTTTGGTTTCTCTCAATAGGTAAGCATACTTGTTTAAATATATATATATATATATAAACTGTAATTTCTAAACTGTTCCCACCCTCAAAATGCCCCGGGAATTTTAACAGAGAAAATAAAGCTGTGTCTAATCACTTATTTTTACTTTAATATTTGCTAATTTTGACTTTATGTTTGACAGTCTAGAGTTACATCTAGTTACATAACACATCTACTAAAAAGACCTTTAGATATTCATTAGTGGATTTTACCCCAAATTTTGCAATTATGAGTAAATTGCCCATGTTTATTATAGCACAAGGTTTATACTGTTTTCTTGATCATTGCCGTTATTTTTCTATTCTTTAAGGAAGAAATGAACAAAACAGAATCCCCCAAAACACCATTAAAGCTAGGAATAATGAATAACAAAGCTGTTTCCACATTCCATGAAAAGTACATGAAAAGGATGCCTTGTTAATCCCATACAATGTTATCTCTGCATGTCTGGTGTTTGAGTGTACTTTATGAAAGCACTCCAGATGGTTTATTAGGGGGCAGTCCTTTGTAGAACACTGGTCTCTTGTTTTGGATATGAATGTTTATTCCAGTTCTCTTTTCAGATAGTATAATTTTCATCTCTTGAGAGAGTTGCTTTTGTATTTGTTGTATTTATTGGATAGCCATCTTTTTTGCTTTACAAAGCAATCTGTATCTTTAAAACAACTGAAAATTGCTATCATATTACTATTAGTCTAGTATAATGTTTTCCCTGATCCTTTTCCCCATCCCTGGAGCATTTTTTTGTTTACATGAGAATTTGGTAAAAATTTTTTCACTTTCTTCCATAAAAACGCACACATTACCTAAGGTGAAACTTCCTTATTCATGGACCTGAAGTTAAGAATTACTACACAATAACAAAAATGAATGTATACTGGGAAGAGTTCTATTCTTAGGGAAAGTTTTCATTTTTCCTGTTAAGAACTGCCCGCTCCTCTGCTCTATATATGCTCCTCTCATGTTATATCCCAGACCACTACCAAAATTTTACCATGCTAAGTAAAATAGTAAGGCTCTTGGAGGAGAAAAATGTAGAAATGAAACTATGTCTTTTTTTGTCTTTCAGGAAACTTTTTTATGTTTGCCAATGTGATTCAGAGAGATTTGGTATTTCACTGACATACTGTTCTTCTCCCTAGTGTCTATTAGCTGGAAATATTTTTTCTAGCAGTGTCATCATTAATTAAGGATACTATTAGTGAGACCCTTTCTGGGTTGAGAAAAATCTTAAGGAACTCTTTAAAAAAATGTATTGTTTAATCTGAAAAAAATAATGTGGGTACCTGTTGAATTTTAACAATCAATATTTACTAGACTATGTGACAGGCTGATTAATTTAAAGTTTCTAAAATTCCAATTAGCTATGATAACTGATTGAGGCAGGTAGCAAGTTAATAATAATTCTGATATTAATATCATTAATAACAGTGGTTAAGAACAGCTTTTCAAAATAATTACATGTACCTGGCAATGTGATAAGTTTTTGTGCATTAAATCTCTTTAATCCTAATAACTAACTATTTGAGATTACCATTATAACCCCCTTTTTGTAGATGAGATAAAACCCATTCAAGGTCATATAGTAAGTGGCAGAACTAGTACTTAAACCGAGACTTCTCAGACACCAAAGTCTCCTGCTATTATTTATCATTTTCTGTTTTGCAAATGCCATTTTCATTTTTTAGTATCAGAAAGGGACCATAGCATTTAATAGTTCTTAGGTCAGACATCAGTCTTTTCAGCTTCCTGAGTGGTGGTCCCATTCAAAATAGAAACAGTATATTATTATTGGTAATTGGATTCAGAGGAAAGGATTGGATCTTTAGCCAGCTGAAACAATCTTTTTCTTCCTCTCTTGAAGAAAGACTTGATCAGAGCAAGAGTAGGAGTGTATTTGGGAACTGTGAGAGAAGCATTTTTGCTTTTGGACTATAGTTCTTAGGAAGGTTTTTCTCCTGTTATCCTTACCTTGGCACTGTTGAGTTTTCTGAAAATGCTATACAAACTGGGATCTTATTTTTTAATATCATGATTTCTAAAATGGAGAGGAAGTAGGAAACTTACGTGCTTATATTTTAGAGGATAAAGTTACCATGACAGTACCTTTTAGGATCTGCTTCAAAGGAACCTGAAACAATTGTCAAAGTATAATTACCTGGTTGACAGTGAATTTCTGTGGTCTAACAGTTCCGGTTTAGTAATTGTGAAATAACTGCTATCAGAATCTTTAGAAAGATCTTAAGTAGCATAGCTAAACAGGTTATAAAGGCTATATTGTTTCACTAGAACTGTAAGCCTAATAGTTAGAATAATCAAAATGGTAAAGGTAGGAGATAAAATAATTGAAAACTGATGATGTTGGCAGCCCTGTAAATGCCATATGAACAACAGTATGAGGAAGAGAAATTTGTCAAATACGTTGTAAAGAATTGGTAACAAAAATTGAGAATCTCCAGTTGGAAAGAACACTTGGTAATTTGGAGGAGGGCATAGTGTGTTGAAATATGTCTAAGAAATGCGGAAACTGTACAGAGGAAATTATTTTAATGTGTAGAATAATTACTATGGTAATAAATAAATTTTCAAAAAAAAATTGTGACTCTCCAGTACTCAACCATGTTTTTCACTTAGCAGTGTGTAATTCCTCCTCTTTCCACTGATTATTTTTCCCTTTTTCCCCTCTATAGACATTCCATACACCAAGCTTGGGTGATGAGGAATTTGAAATCCCGCCTATCTCCTTGGATTCTGATCCCTCACTGGCTGTCTCAGATGTGGTTGGCCACTTTGATGACCTGGCAGACCCTTCCTCCTCTCAGGATGGCAGCTTTTCAGCCCAATATGGGGTCCAGACATTGGATATGCCTGTGGGCATAACCCATGGCTTGATGGAGCAGGGCGGGGGGCTCCTCAGTGGGGGCTTGACCATGGTAAGGGGCAAGATATCAGATTTACCCAAGCAAATGGGCATGGTATTAGAAGAGACAAATATGATTTTCCATTCTCTATTATACTTGAGTATTACTTGTTTCTCATGCTTGTGAGTAAAGGCTCACCAACAAAGAATTTTCCCTAAATAAGTAAGATTTAGCATCATTTAAATCAATTTTACTTGAAAAAGTTTATAATTATAAAATGTCTGTTAACTTGGAAATGAAAATGATTGTGATTTTGAGAAAAAAGCTTTCTTCCCATTATGGCCTTCATTTCATAGGATTCAAATATGAATGTGATAGCTTGCACATTTGAGAGATTTATTGAAAATGTACCAAATGTATCATGTATAGTATGTGTTATAAATCAGCATATTGGGCTTGCAACATATCTGTCTCATCAGTAACACATTTCCACACACTATATTTGATGCCAAACATCTCTCCCAAAGGCCATCTCTCCCATTGGCCTTTTGTAGTTTTAAAAGCCATTATTTTGGGAGGTTACAAGGTGAAAGGTTTTCTTTACCTTGTATGTCAGCACTATCTCCAGATTACAGAATACTTTGTTCTTAAACTTGTCCAAAATTAAGACTTAGTGGGTTATTTTTAGTTATTATGAAATAGGCTTTTGAGTGAAAAGGAATAACTACCAATTTCTGTACTTTATTTAAAAACTTAATGTGCTACATATAGACAAATTATTCAATGCTTAGAGTTTAAATGAGGATACAGTTTGGATAAGCAGGGGTTTTTTTAAACTGTCCTGAATTCAGGGGGTGGGGAAGAGTGGTGTTTTTTATATCTAGTGTTTAATTAGTCCTTCTGCTTCTCTCAGGACTTGGACCATTCTATAGGAACTCAGTATAGCGCCAATCCACCTGTTACAATTGATGTACCAATGACAGACATGACATCTGGCTTGATGGGGCATAGCCAGTTGACCACCATTGATCAGTCAGAACTGAGTTCTCAACTTGGTTTGAGCTTAGGGGGTGGCACCATCCTGCCACCTGCACAGTCACCTGAGGATCGTCTTTCAACCACCCCTTCACCTACTAGTTCACTTCATGAGGATGGTGTTGAGGATTTTCGGAGGGTGAGGCATTCCCTGCCAAATTCAAGTCTGCCATGATATTCTAGAATAAAACTCTTGGCATACAGTGCCTGCTCAGTTTCTTTACTCCTGCTCTGCCATCTCCTCTGCTCTTTTCTGGGTATGGGATCCCACCTCAATTTATATTTTATAATGCTCCTCCCAATCCCTATTCTTACTGATTCTCACCTACTTTACTAATGTCTGAATCCTATTGTGTCTATTATAGCATTTCTGAAAATTCCATCCATATGGGTAGTGGCCCCCCCATATAAAAGTCCTTTTCTTAGTTATCCAGATGTGATACTTTCCTCCTTCCTTCTTGTAATTCTCTTTTTTTCTACAGCAACTACCCACCCAGAAGACAGTCGTTGTGGAAGCAGGGAAAAAGCAGAAGGCTCCAAAGAAGAGGAAAAAGAAAGATCCTAATGAACCTCAGAAACCAGTTTCAGCATATGCTTTATTCTTTCGTGATACACAGGCTGCCATCAAAGGACAGAATCCCAATGCCACTTTTGGGGAGGTTTCAAAAATTGTGGCCTCTATGTGGGACAGTCTTGGAGAGGAACAAAAACAGGTGAGCAAATGATGTAGAACTAGTAGAGTGAATGTTCCAGATGTTTAAGATAAAACTAAGAAGTGTTCTTCCAGCTTTCTTACATGTTCTTATTTAATTGTCAACTCTTTGTTAATGGCATTCACATATCATCCTTTATCTTAGAAGTTGCAGCCATACAATGAACCCAGAATATCTATCTGAAAATTAGTATTATAAAACCACAAAATCTAAGTTTCCTAAACCTGATTATAAAATTCCTTGATAAGTAGTGTGCTGCAACTAAACAAAATCCAGTACCAAATTTGGATTTAGCGTTTAGGGTTTTTCTTCATTGGCCTAAGGGTAAACTTGAAGACTATTGTTAATATTCCCAAATTTAATCTCAGTTTTAAAAATGAAAACTGACACTATATAAGATACAGTTGAAATTAAAGATGACTGTAATTATCATTATACTAGAGTGCAGACCTTGTATCAAATAGTTGAAACAAAAATTTTATTATCTAGAACATATCAGTTACCTATTGCTGGTCAGCAAGCCACCACAAATGTAATGGTTTAACACAATGATACTATGCTTCTGTAAGCTGTAGTCATGATAGCTGGTATAACTGGCAGAGATGACCTTGCTTCTAGGTCTAGCGGTTGGTGCTACCTGTTGACTAGGATGCCTTGGTTCTCCACATGGCCTCTGATCCTCTGGGTAGGCTAGACTGGCTTCTTTATAGTTGGCAGACTTAGAGCAGTGTTTCAAGACAACGAAAACAGATGCCCCAGGGTCTCTTTGTGTCACTTCAACCATAGCGGTAGCCCAGACTCAGAGGGAGGAGAAATAGTTTTTAGCTCTTGCTGAAAGAAAAGGCATACAGGATGAAATTCTTGTCATCATCGTTGCAAATAATTTACCACTTAAGGGAGAGTATACCAGTTAGATATAATCCCATGCTAAGTGGATCTTTCTGATCTTTCATAGCTTTTTCTATGGGGTCAGGACTTGTTTTGGTTACGGAAGTGGGCATGGCATGATAATAGCTTTAGAAATAATAGTTATTCTATCAAAAAAAGTGTAGTTATTCTGATTGGCTGCCTTTCACATGCAGGGTCACTGAAGAATCTGCCATGGAAGCTATCTTGATTATTAGCTTTTGGAAGTGCATTCACTAAAGGGTACTATCATGATTAGACTGAGATGAACTATAATTCACTGATGAATTATCAGTCTTTCCTGGACGTTTAGGAGCTTTTGAAACAGTTTCTCTTTCCTACAGGTGTATAAGAGGAAGACTGAAGCTGCCAAGAAAGAGTATCTGAAGGCTCTGGCTGCTTATAAAGACAATCAAGAAAATCAGGTAAGAGAGTTAGCTCAAGTAGATATTTAAACAAATTAGATTTTTTGAGCTATTTATTAGCAGTTAAAACACCAAAAGCCTGAGGAACTTTTGAACCTCTAGTCTTAAAAGCTTAAAAGCATATAAACGCTTTCTCATTGCTTCAGCCAGAGTAGCACCCACACCTGCTTCTTTTCTCCCACTCCCCCACAAATTTGTGATGCATCTTTGAGAGGTAACTGATGCATATATTCTGGGGAAGAGAGTAAATCTCCCAATAACATGGGTTTGTTTGCTTTTGCTCTTTTAGGCCACAGTGGAAACAGTGGAATCAGATCCAGTGCCACCATCACATACTCCTTCTCCACCTCCTGTGGCCACCGTTGACCCAGCATCTCCAGCACCAGCCACAACAGAGCCCCCTGCCCTATCCCCTTCCATTGTTGTTAACTCCACTCTTTCATCCTATGTGGCAAACCAGGCATCTTCTGGGCCTGGGGGTCAGCCCAATATCACCAAGTTGATTATTACCAAACAGATGTTACCCTCTTCTATTACCATGTCTCAGGGAGGTATGGTTACTGTTATCCCAGCCACAGTGGTGACCTCCCGGGGCATCCAACTGGGCCAAACCAGTACAGCTACTATCCAGCCCAGTCAGCAAGCTCAGATTGTCACTCGGTCAGTGTTGCAAGCAGCAGCAGCAGCTGCTGCCTCTATGCAACTGCCTCCACCCCGACTACAACCACCTCCATTGCAACAGATGCCACAGCCTCCCACTCAGCAGCAAGTGACCATTCTGCAGCAGCCTCCCCCACTCCAGGCTATGCAACAGCCGCCACCTCAGAAAGTTCGAATCAATTTACAGCAACAGCCACCACCTCTGCAGATCAATATTGTGCCTTCTACTACCCTGAAAGTGCAGACTACTGTAGTCCCACCAGCTGTGGAAACTAGTCCTGAGCGGCCTATGAATAACAGCCCTGAGGCTCACACAGTGGAAGAAACTTCTTCTGAGACAATCTGTGAGATGATCACAGACGTAGTTCCTGAGGTGAGTCTTTTTAAGTCTTTGCTCCAGACCAGTGGAAATGTGTGAGAGCATTTGTTGACCGAATAAAAGTGGGGATTACTACTAGCATTCAGTGCCTGGCATGGAGTCTGAAATATCCTGCAGTGGATAGTTCTCTGCAACTGTGACTTGTCCCTCCCAAGATACTCTAGTGTTCTTGGTGAAAAAGATTAAGAGGGCATCCTGTCCTAGACTAATTCTCAACTAGTCAAAAGTAGGGTTGTTCACCTAGAGAAGATACAACTTAACAAAGTTATTTTCAAGGTGTTTAAGAATCAGAAGCTCTGACAATCCCTGGATTTTGACTACTTGGCTTGATGTTTTAAGTGGGGGTGAGGAGTAAATAGGAGATATACCTAGATATAGCTATGTTTCATTTCAGTCTTTGCAAAGAAACATGTCAGTTAAACTTCTTGTCTTTATTTTGCACACAGCCAGGTATCATTAAGAAATATGGATCTCTTTGAGAATCCAGGTCCACAATTAAATGAAACAATTATTTAGAAAACAAAAACAGGAAACTATAAACTTTCAAGTTCTTCCCTTTTACTAAAAGTACCACATTTTGTCATAAAGGCTTTTCCAATTTTTGTTGAGGTGACCTAAACTTTACTCGCATTCTTTTGATTTGATCTTTTCAGAGATACTATTTAAGTGTGGAATGAAATCAGTGATGAGTAAAGTTAAGCACTAGCATATGTCCAGCATTCCCTTGATGGGAAGAAACTTCATGTCAGTCTGCTTGGCAAAATTCTAAAGTAAGACATAGAAGGAAAACCTAGTACTTGCCTTCTTTTGGAACTTTATCCCCATATGAGAGATTATAACACCTGTGGCTCTATTGTATTTCAGGGTTAATTTGACAAGCTAGTTAGGTAAGTAGCAGTTTAATACCCCCCCAACCCCCGCTTTTTTTTCTGCTCTCTCTTCTAGGTTGAGTCTCCTTCTCAAATGGATGTTGAATTAGTGAGTGGGTCTCCTGTGACGATCTCACCTCAGCCTCGATGTGTGAGGTCTGGTTGTGAGAACCCTCCTGTTGTCAGTAAGGACTGGGACAATGAATACTGCAGCAATGAGTGTGTGGTGAAGCACTGCAGGTAGGCTTATAGTTACCCTTCATTTAACACAGATATTGCTAAGTTAACTGTACTGGAAAATATGGTAACGCTGAGCATGGAATCAGTATTGCCTTAACTTAAAAGTAGTTGGTATGTTAAAAAAGTACCTTTTCTTAAAAAGAGCTTACAGTTTTACCATATAATGAAAGATAACATAATAGCAGCTTGTGATTTTTTAAATTACCACAGTACCTCTATGTATATGCTCTTTTTTTTTTTTTTTTTTTTTTTAAGAGAAGGAATGAAGGGAAAGGAGGAAGAAACATGTTCATTTAGTTCATTTTGGTTTTTCACCCTGGCCTTGGGTTTTGAACCCACATCTTTGGGCTTTGTATGGTCTGCATGTCAGCATCTTAGCTGCCTGAGCCACAAGGATAATACTCTATGTGTATGCTCTTTAAAAAATATGACATATTAAGTTGTTAGTGACTATGAATATTAGCTTATCTCTTTAATGCAAATCAGACCACTAGGGAATTGTAATCTGGGGAGGAATGGCTAAGGTGGTAAGTGGCACAGTAAGTGTGGCAGGAGGAATGGGGAGAAGTACTCAAGATTTGTCCTCCCTAAATTTTCCTGCAATATACATATATCCATAACAAGGTATTGGTATTTGCTATCATCTCCTCTTCAGAAAATTAGGATTGCCTAATAAACTTCTGACTTTTAGGCCCATTACTCTTTCTATTTCTTCTATTGGATGATATCATCTCACTGATGCTATAGGAAGTTATCTGGGAACCTGTTTAAGGTAAGTCAAAAAATTATATCTAGACTATATTTTTAAGTTTTTGTATATCTTTTTCTCTTTTAGGGATGTCTTCTTGGCCTGGGTAGCCTCTAGAAATTCAAACACAGTAGTGTTTGTGAAATAGTCCTTCCTGTTCTCCACACCAGTGAAGACTTATCTGCTAGGAACATGATCAAGAACCTGTTTTTAGAACACAAGCTGGTCTGGTAGTGCCTCATCTCAACCCATGTTGGTCCTTTTGCTTTTCCTCTTTTCTCTTTCAGCAGGGGCCAGGCTATGGATGCTGTAATCTGGAACTGCTTTCAAGTGCAAGCAGAGATACCAGTGATTAAAATAGCATAGTAAAAGAAGAAGGGAATATGGACAAGTAGAACGTAAAGCTGCTAGGGGTGGAGGCGGTGGGCTTTTGAAGAAACTTGGTATAATTGTCATAGGGCTTGCCTAAAATATTGTTAAAATGATGGGAGAATATTCAACTTTGAGCCTAGGAGAAAACACCACTGTGTACATCCATTTTAAAGGGGATAAAAGGTTTGCATTAAAGGTTATCTCAAACAGGGAACTATTACTATTATACCTATAAGTTACTTTGAGAACAAACCTTTTCAATACAATAAGCATACTGGGCTGAAGGGAAGAATAACATCACCTAGCTGTTATTTCTCTTTACATCATATTTCTGTGGTAAACATTCCTCTTTACCTATGTAATCACAGTTTATAAGTGTAAAAGACAACTCTACATCCTTAATATAAGAAGTTTCACCAAAGTCTAAAGAAGTTGTGTTCACTTGTGTTTGTTATCTTTTAAAAGGTAGGCCAGGAGTATTTTTACCTATATATATATAGGCTAATTCTCTGCATACTCCAGGCACTTATTTAATCTAAATTATGCTTATTTAATTTCTCTTAGAAATAAGCCAAAGAATAGATTAGCCACATAGTTGCAATAGAATAAATGTTTAAGATGTAATAGTCCTAATTATACCTTAAGTGAAACTCAAATTTTACCTTGAAAAATGCTGTCCCAGAGAACCTCCTCGACTACCGTGTTTCCATAGTACTGTTAATCACCTTGCTCCAATACCATCTCATCAATATCTTAGGTCTTTCCATGCATTCTTCTAGTGTGATTCCTCATCACGACCTCGTGAGGCAGTTAATACTCCCCGTTTATATATAAGGAGTCATACTGAGATGAGCTACACAAAAATCACACACTGCTAAGTGGCAAGCCAAAATTTTATCTCAAAATTCCAACTATAATACAAATTTTTATTTAAATAAGGAAAAAGCCTACTGTACAAATAGTCTTCAGGTCCAACCTGCAAAGCCATGGCTATGGATTGCTTAGCTTCAGCTTTGGAAGGAGGTGTTTCTATAGATTCTTGGGTTTAGAGATGATACCATCTGGATACCTTTGCTTAAACCGGGCAACCACATCTGGGTCTAGTAGGTGAATCCCATCCAGTTGGTTTCCAAGGGTGATCCTGAAGCAAATGGAAGGAAGGGGCAAACTAAAGATGATAGAATTAAAAGGCTTAATGTTGTTAAAAGATGCATATCATCTCATCGAATATCCATGCCAATTTTGTTTTTAAACTTCTATATTAGAATAGTACATGAATGGTTAGAATTGGGAACAGATCCTGGTATTAAAACAGGATGGGTCTATATTACTTAAGGGTTAGTAGCTGATGGCTAACTAAACCTACGTCATAAAGTTGTTGCTGTCATTAAGTACTGGGATTAAAATGTTAGCATGTCTTTTAAACTCTTAAAGAAATGAAAGATTAGACTGTTAGTAACCACTAGGGGGCAGAGAGAATACAGCCCCTAGAGTAACTAAAGAGCCTTTGGTGGGAAGAGGGTGGAGACCCTAGAGAGTGGAATAGTCCTAAAACATTTTGCGTTTCCAGTGAATATTGTAGAATCTTTTAGATAGTTTAAAGACAAGCTGATGTGGTTTATGAACTCTGAAGTCATGAAATTCTTAACTTTGGTCCTTGAACATAAAACAGTTTCGTCCCTGGGGTTAACCTTTTCTCAGGTCACTTTACCAGTTGGGTTGCACATTGTGTGGTCGTCCAAATAACTCAATCTTGCGAGTGCCAGGGGATAATCTCTCAATCATGCCATAGATTTCATCTGGTTTATGACTGGTGGAACGAACCTAGGAAATAAAGGTTCTATCTGTTTACTTTTAAATAACCCAAGATTACAATTCTAGCCCTTTCCATTATTGTTTGTGATCCAAACGAGAGAATTTGGGGTAAGAATACGTCTGACTTGAATAACTGACAGCAATTAAAATGTGGAAGTTTTGGGTGCCTGGGGAAGCGCATACCTCAGCTACGATCACATCACAATCCAGACCCTGGTTGAAACCTTGGGGATTTCCTTTGACACCAACCTGCTCATCATAGAGAACAATACATTTGAAAACCCCAGCATTTGAACTTTATCTCAATCAGAAATCAAACAATTCTTTTTGCTCCACCTAATGAATTGGGCCCCCGTGCTGCTTACCAAACAGTGTTCCTTCCCGTGGTTCAACCAGTGACCTGTACGGCCTGTCCGAATGATGCGCTGCAGTTGATTTGTCTTCACCCAGATAATTTCATCTACCCGTTCATAACTACAGGGCAGAAGAGAGACAATTAGATTTAACAGGCTTTTCAGTTTAGGGCTACTACTGTCTCTACAAAGGCAAGTAATCACAGGATATATGGGATCAGGGAACACATCTCATCTATAGCAATTATGTATTTCCTTCAAAAGAGTGATAACAATGATTGTTACTTACCCCCAGAGGTTCAGACATTCTCTACCCAACTCCATGGCCCTAGAAAGAAAGGATTAAAAAGCTACTTGTATGCCTGTGTATTTTTCTCCTTCCAGATACTCGGTAAGTGTTGTTTTAAAGTAGACATGCAGTGAACATGCAAGGCGCCATTAGGGTAATAGGACGTACCTAAGAATGAAAAGATAAAACTACATTCTCAAAGGTATTACCTTTCACAAGGAATAAATGTAGAGCTAATAAGTTTCAAGGTAACATTTATGTTATAAACAGGTATTAGAGGTCACAGTAGGGGGGGAAAAAAAAGAAAGTCATACATCTAATAGAAGAGCTAGGGAAAACAGAGGAAACCCAGGATTTTATCCCCATCCAGTACTCACTCTGTCCTTCATCTGCTCATACCTACATATTTTTGAACTGCATTACCTGCCTGTGACCCAGAGGAAGAGAAAACCGTCATCCTGTAGCACTGGTATGTTGAGCCTTCGCATCTCATCATCTGTCAGGGTCCCATAGGGCAGCTCCATGTGAATATCCCAGGGTGGGTCAGCCATCACAACTGCAAACTTGCCCAAGATACTGACGTCCAGGTAGCGAATATCACAACAGATCCACTGCATGAGGTGGTATTTGGTCATCTTTCCTTCCTTCACTCTGAGATTCATGGCCCCAGTCCCACTTTTGTGACTTGATTTTCCTAATCCCTTAAAAGGATATTCTATCCCACTCCATTCCCAATCAGACTGCTGATTATGCCCTTCTTTCCTACATGCATGGCTGTTCTACTCAGTCAAAAGTCCATAAATTGAGATAAGTTCTCTGAGTAGGCAGGTACCTGAGGTGGGAAGAGTCGATCTGCATTGGAGTCACCTCCAACACTCTGTGTCAGAGCAAGTTCCTGGCTCGGTGTATGGTCTTTGTTGCCGGGAGCCTCAGAATCCATGCAAGCATCAATTTCATAGTGAACATATTTGCAGGTATCCATGTGGAAACATGTGTTAAGGAAAGAGCAGTCACCTAATGACTCATCAGTATGTTTGTTGATGATACGTCTGAGGAAATAAAGGGGAGAATCAGAATTTAGACTGCATCCCAGAGTCAGCTCCCACAGTTTAAGTTCCTATCTTTTATTTACCCTGTCCTAATTTTATCTATTGCTAGCACTTCCTCCAGGAGCCTTCAGAGAAGGGAGACAGGTGACACAGACATCCATAATTCACACGAAAGAGCTACACCTTTGTGAGAAAAGAATTAACATCTTTATAACAGGAAGGAAGGACTTTCTAGTTGGAGCAGATAAAATTGACCTCAGACCTTGCCCAGGTTCCAGTTTCTCCTAAAATCATCCTCCTTCCAGAGAACTTTAACTTTCACTGGGGCTCAGAGACAGAGATGCCTTGCTATTATAAGAAAGAGACATTAATAAAGTCTATTTGGGAACACAGCCTATATTCTCTCCCACAAAACACTACTTTTGAAAGTATACCTTCAAACTATAACCATAGACTAACATGATTAAAGACAGACCCCAACGACTAGAAGGAATGTGCTGCAAAGGAAAGCGTCAAAGACACCCATCCCACCTCTCCCAAGAGACCTGAAGTGTAGTTTTCGACAGGGCCTGTCAGCATCACTGGCTTTCATGCACTCCTCCTTGGTTCCATAGTCACAGAACTCTTGCACTTGTGCGCGACCTCGTGAGCGAAACTTTTCAACGATGGACTGCTCCTTAGCTGTTGTTGTATTTAATAGTTCTAGGATCTCTTGACTGACCTACAATAGAAACTTTGGACTTAACAGAGTTTGTAGATAAAATCAGTCCTTAAACTAACTGTAAAATTCTACTTGACATTTAATGTCCTCTTAGGGGTAAACAAGCTAACTTAAGAGACAATGGGAACCATAGGAGAAGAGATCTGACACAGGTTCAGTCCTTTCTGACAAATCAGCATTTGAGATGAAATTAAAATACAAGAAGCTTGTGTCCTACTGCTAAGCATTAAGATAACATCTACCCCCAGGAACGCATTCTTTTTCATAAAACTACTGAGGTTTAATATTAGGCACCGAACCAAGGCACAGTGCTTAAGCACTTTACTGTTCAGCTCATAGTCGATGAGAAAATTCTGTAAGGGGAAGTACTCGACTCATTACAGATGTTAAAACCAAAGCCCAAAAAAAGGTAATTTGTTCAAATTCACACAGCGAGAAGTAGCAAATGGATGAGAACTCATGTCAGTCTAGTTGAATACCAAGTCATATTGTTTAATCATCAATTTCCGTAAGTAATGGTCCTTATCACCATTTTCTGACATTCATTTCCCTTTATTTCTATATTTGGATTCCATTCCCTGGGTCTGAGAATTCTTCCACATGGATTCAGTGACCAAGATTATCTAAATCATCGTTTCTCAACATTGGCATTACTGACATTCTGGTCCGGATAATTCTTTGCTGTGCAGGGGTTGTCCTACCATGATTGTAGATGCTCAACAGTATCCACTTGTACCTACTAGATGCCTGTAGCACTCCCCTGTGCTATGACAACCAAAAATGTCTCCAGACACTGCCAAATGTCTGGGGGAAGGAGGGCTCATCTGTTGAGAACTGCTCTAAACCCACAACTCTAAGAACTGCTCCTTGCCCTTGGGGTAAATCCCTCTCAACCAAAGGTATAATTCAAAGTGCATGTGTGTAAACATTTCCAACTGCCCATACCTTCTTGCTCTGTTGTTCCTTAGTGGACTGTTGATTCAGAAGGCTTTCTATCTCCAGGTCAACATCTGAGGCAGCATGTCTCCTTGATTTCTTGGTTGGTTCCTTGGCTGGTTCTGATGCAGAAGAGGCCAAACCAGAGGCCAAAGAGCTAGCAAAGGCAGCTACTGTGGTTGAGTCCTGTTCTGCACGCCGCTTCTGCCCTGTGATAGTCCCTGTTAACTCCCCAGGACCCTTCTTTTCTGCCACAGCACCCATCATAGCAGAAAGCTTGGAATGATCAGCATAGGTCACAAGAGTGGGATGTGCATCATCCTGTAGGAGACCTCGCTTTACCTCAATCAATTCCTGAGCTGCAAACTTCTGTAGAAGGCTTTCCACCCCATCTTGAGTAGCTGGGGCATCTGGCTAGGGAAAGAAGAGGAAAGGGTTTAGATACTACCATGAATTACAGAAAAGAAGTGCTAGATCCCAACCCTGTCTTACTAAGTCATTACCGTGGAGATAGCAAGACGGATGGACACAGCATCAGTGGGCAATGTTAGGGCCAGATCTGAGAGGTGGTGTAGTAACTTCTTCTCTAATTCAGGGTCTGTAGCTAGTTCAGGAACTGCTGAAGCTGTGCTGGGCTTAGGGCCACCAGAAGTGGGTGCAGTAGGCACTGGGCTATCACTACGAAAGGTTGGAGACAGTGCTGCCTCTGGATTCCGTAGATCTGGGAATGAAGAGAAATGGGAACAGAAGAGTAACTTTGGTGCACCTCTGTAAGTCAGGCAGCTATGGTGCAGGTCATGTGAAACCATCGACCCAGGTTAGAAATCCAAGACTGGAGATTAAGTTAAAAAAAAAAAAAGGATAACCACTGTCAGTCTGTATATGTTCCTCAGAAGTCTCCAGCATTCACATCACACTATACTTTCATTTCATAAAGGAAAATCCTCGAGTATATTTAGCATTAGATACCTTTCCTTAACATACTTGAGTATTCATTATTTTGCCAAGATAATCCTGCTTACCTTTTCTCTACTGGGTAAGAAATATTCTCTTAATTCCTTGTCCTTGCTATGCTTCAAAGAAAAAATAAATTCGCAGCATGGTAAATTTAAATGTCCAAGCCAACTCCCTTCAGTCACTCTAAATGACAACTGATATAATCAACCTGCATTTAAAAGCCATAATTTTCTTCAAAAACCTGAAATGTGACCAGATTATCTTTTTGAGGAATGGGGTTTGAAATTTAATGAATTAAGACCACTGGAAATCAGAGGGTGTTACAAAATGACAGTGTTGAGAGTTACAATGATGTGACCTATAACACTCAAACACTTAGTCTGATCCTGACTTTTATCAGCTACTGTTTCACAAGCAAATTAAGATTTAAGAAACTAAGTACACCCTGGCAGAGTAGACTTTTGATCAGTTGCCTCTGGCCAAGAGCACAGGTCACATTATCCCAAGGTCCTGGGTTCAAGATCTGGGGTCAGAGTGAAAAGCAAGATGAACAACTAAATAAATGAAATGCTTCTTCCTCTTCTCTCCTCCTGCCTGCCTTCCACTGCTCGCCTTCATTCCTGCCTGTACCTTTCCTTTATGAAGACAAAAAAAAAAAAAAAATTGTAAGATTTAAGTGGGCTATTAGTTTATGTTTAGAAATATTTTTGATTTCTTAAAAATTGCCGCTCTTAGGAAATGATTTTAGTAAAATGTGACTCAGAAAGTCCAAGGAAAATGGAGTTCAACTACAGCAAACACTTTACTGGAATAGTTATATTATGAAAATAAGTAAAACTATTTGGAGAAAAAAAGACTTCACAATTCCATACTCGCTGAAAATAGTAAATTGATATTTTTTACCTTGCTTGTTTCTTTATGTTCTGAATTTTAGAGAGACTAGAACTTTAGTCAGATGAAAAGATACAGGTCCTTGTTTTGTTTTGGCAAAGAGGTACTGTACAAATGAAAGGGTCATGAAGGTCATGTTTTTAAAAGAAGCACTTTGATTTATTTTCTGGCCCCCCTTCCCCAGCCAAGGTTGTGAACTTGAATCCTTGGGCTTTACATAGACCGCAACCCAGCTATCTCAGCCACCTGAGCCACAAGGAAAATTTGGATGAAGAGTTTAAGAGTAACTGACTAAACTAAAAGTATTTAAGAAATATAAGTGAAAATTACTATTTGGTTGACTTGGAATACATTTAGCTAACTATAGGCAAAATATTACTGCACTGAATGGGATTATAACAGTGACTACTGAAATCCTTTGCAATTCAGAGACTCTATAGTCAATCTGAATGAAAATATCCCCAATTACACAAATTTCAAACTTTATCAGTTAAGCACTAACTTTTTTTTTTAAATAACTAAAGATGTCTTTTATTAAGCATCTCAGGCTACGCACACTCAATGATAAAGTCCATTATTGTCAGAAAATAACACGGTGTTTTATAATTAGGATTTCAGACATTACATTTACAAATTTAAGTTTTGGGGTTTTTTTTTAAAGGAAAAATGCAGGCATGAATGAAGGCCAAGTCGGCAGATAGGTAGGCAGGAATTGACACTGGTCGTTCCCCCGGCCCCAGGTCTTGAACCCGGACGTTGAGATGTATGTGAGACTGCTCCCAGGGGTGCTAGACTGTCAGTCCACCAGGGCGTGCCCACATTTAAGTTTTATACATTACACACTGACCTTTTATTTTTAACTCAAGGTTTGCTAAAGTGAATAAACCATATAAGTTATTGAACTAGAGATTCTGATAATAGAAATAGGGACTAAATGATGTAGATGCTTTAAACAATACACAGCATACATGTCTTTTACTGTTATATGGTTTTGAATTTTTTAACATTTTAGATAAACTGTCATTTATCCAGTTGTCTCCCTTAATTTATATTAAAACTTTATGCCAGTTCCCTTCTAATAATGCTAATAATAATAATGCTGTTGCCATTCTCCTGAATTTTGTCTATAAATGTCTACCCTTCCTATAGATAATCCCAGCTACATTTCTTCTTTTAAAGCACTTTACTGAAGTTTGATTGACTGTAAATGCATAAATGCAATGTATACAACTCCATGAGCATAGTGATAAATAGGTATACACATCCCATGAAAAGCATCAGCATCATCATGGCCATAAAGATACCCATCGCCTTCCAGAGTTTCCTTCTGCTGCCTTTACTATGATTATTGTTGCATGTATGTCAACTTAACATAAGATCTATCCTGTTAGAAAATTTTAAATACACAGTATCGATAGTGGTAGGTACCATGCTCTATAGATCGAGAACTGATTTATCTTGTATAACGGAAACTGTATACTTTGAACATCTCCTCCCTCCTGCGCTTGGCAAGCATCATTCTATCTGCCTCTGTTTTAGAGTCCACATCTCATATATGATCTAAGTGACTGAACAGTCTTTGTCTGTGTCTGATTAATTTCACTTAGCATAATGTCCTCTAGGTCATGGTGCAAATGACAAGATTCCCTTCTTTTTATGGATGAACAATATTCCACTATATGTACCACAATTCCCCAGCAATGGACATTTAAGTTGTTTTCACATCTTTGCTATTGCAAGTAATGCTGCAAATAAATATGGGTGTGTGGGTATCTCTTCAGCTGATTTCCACATGCCCTGGTAGCTCAGGTGTTGAGTTGGGCCTGAGGCACAGTTCACACACAGACCAAAGGCCCAGATTCAAGGCCCAGAGGGAGCTGAGGGTGGTAGCGAGATGAGGTAGGAGAGGGACAACTAAAACAAACTTAAATAAGTAAAATGCTTCTTTCTCAATTCCTTGTCTGCTGTTTACCTTCCTTCATTCCTGCCTGCCTCTTTAAAAAAATAAATAAATAAAATCTTGATTTCAGATTCTTTGGATAAATACCCAGCAGTGGGACAGTTGGATCATCTGATAGTTCTATTTTTTATTTTTGAGGAACTTCGATACTGTCTTTCATAGTGGCCATAGCAGTTTACACTCCCACCAACAGTGCACAAGGGTTCTCTCACTTCATCCTCACCAATACTATGTTTTACGCTATGTTTATTGGCCACCATTTTTCAATTGTATTTTAAAAATGTCAAGCTAACAAAGATCTTCCAATGATTCTTTGGCCATATTTTACATTCATATGCACACATGATCCTTTTCTTTTAATAATAAGCTCAGTAGTAAACAATTGTCAGATTTCAGTAATGTTGTAAAAACCAAAATGTAGTTTGAAAATTTTGATTTCCTATGAGAAAGAACTGAATGATCTGAGCTTTTATAAAGCCTTAGGTTATATCTTAAACAATGTGATCATTTAATAAAGTAATGAGTGTGTTTTACAATGTTTCCCAAAGAATCCTAATGTTCAAAGAAATATATTATTTGAAATAACTGAAAGAACAGTGATAATCTGGCTTATTATTTTATCTCTACCTATCCCCATAGTACCATAACTCAAAGATGTAGGCAAGAAGGCAATATATGTTTAATCAGAACCTCAAAGATACTTTTATAGGAGTCTTAAGCATATTATCAGATGGATATACTAAGTCTCTTAACCATATATTATTAGTAATGTACAAGTCAAGATATTTATATCTGCAAAACATATTTACATTAAAAGAAAAACACAATATTTTCAAAATTATTAAACAAGCCTAGCAAGGGCCTGGATAAATTATCAAGACTCATGATTAAGTCTGCAAATAGCACAAAGCATGGTTTAAACCAGAGTGAAACACAACAAAA
The DNA here is from genome assembly GCA_004363575.1 of Solenodon paradoxus. Taxonomy (NCBI): domain Eukaryota; kingdom Metazoa; phylum Chordata; class Mammalia; order Eulipotyphla; family Solenodontidae; genus Solenodon; species Solenodon paradoxus. Next base: position 142,765 of record RJWH01002679.1, read on the forward strand.
ATGAATTGGAACCTAACATGTCTAAGAACAATTATAATCATCCATCTAAGAGAATACAAATTTAGATACGGAGAAGTGTAAAGAAGTATGGTGAGAAATAATCATAACCAAAACTACAGATAGAGATTGCTATTTATCACAAAAATGAAAGACAAGCTGAACACAAAAGTATTCAATGATATAGCACACTGATAGAGTTTTTAAAAATTAATTCTGTAGGTCACTTTGCTATAGTAAACTTGAATAATCAGATCCCCTTTTCCAATATCCTTTGCTGGAGGGAAACTGCCATAGTAAAATTACATAGCTATTCCCAGAAGAGGTGCACCCCTGTGGCTCAGGTGGCTGATGAGGCTGGACTGTGAACCACATAAAACCCAAGGGACCCATGTTCACAACTGGGATGAAAAACCAAAAATAAATTTTAAAAAGTGCTTTTTCCTCCTCTTCCTTTGCCTCTTTAAAAAGAAAGCTATATCCCTAAAATAAATGCACTTACCCAAGGCTGTCACCTTTTTTTCTACATTGCAAAAAAGAAGCCCAGGAGACTAAAAAAGTGATAAGGCTATATGGGGAGATGAAAGAACAAGGCTATACTATTTCTCACTGAAATATATACATAAAAAACTCAACTAGCTACAAGTCTAGTAATTGGCAAGTTTACTGATAAAATAATGGAAGTGGCATGACTTGGTGGCTCAGATGTTAAATCCACAGACCTGCGTTCCTCAGGTTGGCAACCCAGGACAAGGGAACAAAATTGAACTAAGTATATAAATTAAATGCTTTTCCCTTCTCTTTCTTCTTGCTTGCCTGTCTATGTGCCTGCTTCCTTCCTCAAAACAAAAACAAACGGCTATTAACCCTCTTCTTTTCTGATTGGCCAACTCACCCAGAGAGCCCACATCTCACTTTTTCTTACCTGCCTAATCACTTAAAGGACCTGTACACTATGTTCCATCCAAAAGATATTTCTCTTACTTCCCCAAATACTATCCAAGTTCCATCTGTATAGGACAGTGTCTTTATTCTGTGCAAGTCAGCTCAGGTCAGAAGAACATGGAAAATGCATTGGTTCACACATGATTTTTCTTATCATTTTACTGTTTTGGAGTGGTCAGGGGCAAATTTTCTCAGCTAACTGTGGCAATATATGAATACCTTAAGAAAAGAATGGAAGGCACACCCTGGTGGAGCAGTGGTTTGGTCAACTGCCTCCAGGTGAAGTACAATCCATATATATCTCAAGGACCCAGGTTCACATCCTGGCCTGGGGAGAGCAACCAAAAAAATAAATAAAAAGGGCTTCTTCCTCCTCTCCTCCTACCTCCCTGTCTGCCTGTTTACTCACTTTCATTCCTACCGGCACCTTTCCTTATTAAAAAAAAAATTTTTTAAGGTGAGAATCTCCAGAAACACTTAAAATGTAAGTGGCTGCTTTAGTGATTTCAAGAAGTACTATACTTTGCACTATGTTAAACTATATGGGAAGCTAAAGCAGGAGTGGTAGCAGGGCATTGACTGTGGAAATTGAATGGCTTATTCAAGGTAGAAACACCAATGGAGATTTAATTATGCTAGTATATTTAGTAGAATATATTATAAAAGCTCTACTAACAAAGTGACATGGATTTTGAATCTTCTCAATCTATTCTCTAAGCCCTGATATTTTTATTTTTTAAAAAAGATACGTGCAGGAATGAAGGCAAGTAGGTGGGCAGGAAGGAAGAAACAAACTATTTATTTTATGCAGTTGTTCATCATTAGTTATCCATGTGTAGCTCCACTCCCTCTCCAGGTCTTGAACCAGGGACGGATCTTGGAATGCATGTGGAGTATGCTTGGTTTAAACTGCTAGGCCACCAGGGTGTGCCAGCCCTGTTATTTTTAACGAAGACTTTTGTAGAAAGCAAGGCGACTCAGGAACACAAGTGAGTATAGCAGAAATGCCTCAAATATTTGTTAGATATTAGAATGCTGTTTTTGAAAAAACTTGGTGAGACTTAAGCCCCATAAAAAGTCTATGATTAAGAAGTAAATGAGTCATTTTCTGAGACAGTTATATAATTGTTATATTTTCTACCTAAAATTGATGTGCATAAAAGGCTAAGAAATAGGAAAACAAAGAATTTTTTAAAAAGAAACAGGGAAAACTGGATTTACAAGTCAAAGAAACTGAAATTTATACATCAAGCAAAAGTTTCTCCCTCTTGTGTAACTATTCCAATCAGTAGCTATTCCAATGCTTGACTACTACTGATTCCCTGATCAATGAATTGTACTTCTTTCTCTATTAGCTTCTTAACTTCTATTTAATTATCTAAGTCTTATATAGCCCTCAAAACCAAATTCCAAGTGCCAACTCCTCCATAAACCAGCTCGTTACTTCTCCCTTCACTGTGAACTCATTCATTCGGGCATTTCACATACAATATTGTATTTCTGACTTTTTATAAGCGTCAATTCTTTATCTCCAATTAAATTGAGGGCAGGAACAATGCCTTTTTTTTTTTTTTTTTTAATCTAACTAGACTCATGCACACTGTAGATACTCAGAAGATGTTTATTGATTAAGGTGACAATCTTGCCAGGGACAGGGGCAGAATATGAGCGTATAGATCCAAAGTGTATTAACACAAGATCTAAAGATGGGACTCAAGTACACTGATGAACACTGGTACCAGCTACCACGGAGGAGGTATGGATTCACTATCCTTGCAGATATTTATAATTGACTTGCCTTAAATAATAAGGGGCTTGTGCTGGAAAGGAGGGGTGGGTACGGCCTGACAATCTTTTGAGATTCCTTCAAGTTTTAGGACTGTGACATAAAGGGAAGAGAAGAAAAAGTTTAAAAATAAATGTTTCCAGATTGCTGATCGGTACGTGAATAACCAAGACGACACCAGTTCTCTTCATTTAGTTAAAACCAAGAGTTAACTCTGAGTGGGTCACTGAGCTGGTTTCGGTGCTTGCTCTCACGGTGCCCACAATCGCAATGAAAGTACCACTACCAAGCAGTCATAACCCAGGGTAAAACAAAGTGCTAAGCGAGTAAGAAAAAAAGGGTACTTGCTTCTCTGAGGGATAGAGGCTGGGGGACCTAGGAAAGGTGATGGTCTGGAAGATGTAGAGGAGTTGGCCAGGTGACGGTCCGGGAAACGTGAACTAGAGGAGCCCTGACCCGGACGGCATAGAACCCCGACCACTTGCAGGAGGGAGAAGCATCTGTGCTGCTATAAAAGAGAGGGTGCCGATGTGCCAAGGTGAAATAAACGGCGCCTGGGGGAGAGTGAGCATTCCGGGGCTGTCTTCTTCTCCCTCCCTCCCAGGCTAAGCAAGGGCCCCGACAGCCCGCGCCTCACCCAAATGCCCCGAGTCCTGCTTCCGCCTCCGCTGCAGCCTCTCCCGCAGCGAGTCCAGCTGCTTCTTGTGGGCCTGGATAGAGCTCCACGTGTCCGACATCCTAGTCTGCCGGCCCCGACACTTCTCGAATCAGGCGCGGCGGAGTAGCACCTCCCAGCCCCAGCTCCAGGAAATAACCAATTCTCACGCGGACACCCCAGGACTAACCGGAAAAAGACCCGGTGAGACGGACTAGACGGACACGTCTTTCCGGTTTCTCATTCGCTTGGAAGCTGAAATGGGAGCCACCTTAGGTAGTGGCAAAATGTCGGACACTTTTTTTTTTTTCTTTTTTAATGAGAGCTCTCTCGTGATTCCGGGCGCAAAGAGGCTGTGGTTGCCATGTTGGTGCCTGGCAGAGCGGCCATGTTGCTTAGAACACGCGCAGGCGGTCATATTAAATATAAAAGGAGTCCTATGAGTTGACCAGTTTTAGGAATGCGCTGTGGGGGCTGCTCATGTATCCTTCACCAGTTCCTTTGAACAGTGTGATACTACCATACTTTTTCCACTTTAAATTTATGTTTCAATGCGTTCGTTTTCAAAGATAATAACTATATATTAGTTCCCAGTTATGGGTATGCCTGTGCATGCCTTTTTTTGAGGAAGAAGGAAGGTTGATGGAGTGGAGATATTAAAAAGCATCAACCAGTATATATTCTCATTCACCTTACTTATACCAAATACACAAGTATCATGTTTAGTACTTTAAAAGTGAAACCTCATTAGAGAGCCCTATGGAGTCTTCTGAAATTCTGGTTGCGTTGTGGTTTTTATTCTAAGGGCTAGTTATCTGGGTACATTTATGAAACTTAATTGAGCCAAACATGTTTATGTGTACTACTTTGTGTATGTAGTGTAAATACTTAATTATGTTTTATTTTTTAAGAAAAGGTGCAGGCAGGAATGAAGTTGAGCAAGCAGGCAGGGAGATAGAGGAGAAATAAACACTTTATTTAGTTCATCTTAGTTGTTTGTTCTGGCCCAGGATCTCGAACTTGGGTCCTTATTATGTATGTGGACTATGTGCACTGTACTAAACCGCTATACTACTAGGGCATACTTCTTTGCCCGCCCCCCGCCTTTCTTTTAAATAGAGGAAGGAAGGGAGAGGAGGAAGAAGCATTTAAGAAAGAAGAATAAGAAAAAGCATCTTCATTTATTTATTTATTTCCAAGGAAAAGGTACAGGCAGGAAGAGAGAGGAGGAAGAAGCATTTTATGTTTAGTTGTTCACACTGGTTGTTTCCCCCTGAACCCAGGACTAGGACCCAAGACTAGAACCCAGGGGTATGTGGCCAACACTCCTTTAGAGGGGGTTGACCTAACTATTGTCCACCAGGATGTTCCAAAAGCATTTTATTTATTTAGTAGTTAACTTTTTTCTTATCCTAGCCCCAGGTCATGAACTCAGGCTGTTGGCTTACAGAGTCCACATGACAGCATCTCAGCCTGAGCTCCAAGGGTATGCCCCATTGTTTTTTCTTAAATGGGGTCCTCTTAATGGAAACATTTGGGAACCAATGATATATCAAATATCTACATGATGCTAAACATTTTGTCAGCAAGAAGAGCTTGAAAAGATATGGCCCCTGTTTTCAGAGTGTCGGGTCTGGTGAAGGAGCTATGACTGAACCAGTTTACAGCTTAAGCATGAACTCTGAAAATAAATATATTGCAAGAAGAGGACTCCAAGCCCAGATGATCCAGGAAGACATTAAAAGAAAGTGGCACCAGGGTTCAATGAAGTGACAGCTAGGGTTTCAGTAGGGGAAGCTTTAGGAGAGAATTCCAGGCCTAGAACATGATAAAAGCAAAGGTCTAAACTACAATTAGGAATGTCTAAATGTTTAAATTAAACCACTAGTTCATAGAGATTTATATTTGGAAATACGAGGGAATATTTCATTTTCATATATGAGGCCAAAGTGCAGCAGGTACATGTTATCTGAGTTGGGTATGATTTATTCAGAATATGAGGAGAACATTTTAGGATTTATCAATAGGGATTGTTTTATGACTAATCCAATGTTTTACTTGGATTGAAGCTAGAAAGTTGTTATTTGAAATAAGAAAAAAGTAATTGCCTTAAGTATTTGATGATAGAATCTTTAACTCAAGCTGGTTATAGTCATGGAAAGAGAAGTATGAATCTGAAGAGGAGCTATTAGGAAGGAAGATGTATGTGTATTGGAATGGGGTAGTTTCATCCATTTCTCTAGCACATATTTATTGAGTGACTACTATATACTAGGTACTGTGGAGATTTAGAAGTAACCAAAATATTCATTTCTGGGTGTATCCTTCTGGTCCAGGCAGCCGAGACAGCTGGATATGGACCTGGGTTCTCAACCTGAGGCTGGGGGGAAAAAAACCAAAACAAACAACTAAATTAAAAAGTTGCTTCTTCCTTTCTGTTCCTTCTTTCTTCCTCTCCCTCTCTCCATCTACCTGCCTCCTCCCTCCCTCCTTCTTTCTTCCTCGCTAAAAGAATTTCATTTCCATTTTATTTTCCAAATTCCAATTTTAATTTACTTAGTAGGTAATTTATTCTTTTATTTATTTATTTAAATAAAGGTACAGGCAGGAAAGAAGGTGAATAGAGGCAGACGAGGAGGAAGAAGCATTTCATTTATTTTATTTAGTTGTTCATCTTGGTTATTCCCACTGGTGCTAGGATGTGAATCCAGAACCTTGGGATGTATGTGAACTATGCCTAACCACTATTCCACTAGGGTACACCCATACTGTCTTTTAGATGTGTTATTTTAAAGATGAGCATTAAATTAGAAGCTGCAAAAATGAATATAGGCTTATACTAGCATCCCTGGACATCTAATCCTCAATTATACTTAATTAGGAAAAAATACCTTCAATTGAAATACTGTTGAGAAAGTTGGCTAATGTGAGATCATGGACAGCTACTCAAGAGACTTGTTCTAACTCACGATTAAGTTTCCTTTAATAATTTGCATCTAGCAACTACCCTCAAAGTTAACAGGTTTTTTTTACTTTTGTACTTTCATTTGGGATGTATTCTATGTAACCCTTTTTATACACATGTATTATTACTGAAGTGAGATAATTCCATTATTGCTATATTATAGAACTGTTAGTTAATTGTTCCCCAAACAGAATCCCTTATAAGATCACTTTCTTTCAAGATCCTTAACACATAGAAATGAAATTCATAGAAATTACATAGCAGAGGCATGCCCTGGTGGCCTTGAGGTTTAATCTGCTGCAGTGTAGTCACCGTACATCCCAAGTTCCCTGGTTCAAGATCTGGGACAGGGGAAACAACCTAGATGAACAAGTAAATAAAATAAGTGCTTATTTCTCCTCTCTTCCTGCCTACCTGCCTACTTTCATTGCTGCCTGCACATATCCTTTAAAAAAGAAAAAGAAAAATTGTACAGCAGAAAAATTAACTAGTCTTGAGAGATAAAGGGAGAGCCACAGTGAGCCTCACAGATAAAGGAGGTTGGTGCATATTAAAGACAGAATTCTGCAGGTCAGCCTATAAATAGTAATAATTTTTGTCTTAGGAAAGGAAGGACTTTCTAGTGGAAGAGATTCCGTCTCTGTTGGCTTTTTGGCTATCTAAGGCCTGGATTGCCTACCTACAGAGGAAGCTAAAGTACCACAGGTACTGCTGAAAGTCAAACAAATCAAGGGTAGTTCCCAAAAGATGCTATTTTTGCATTCACTTTGGGTACATTATTACAGTAGAAATTAGGCAAATTTTAGGCATGCAGGAGGTCCACTGAGCATTATCTGCTGATAAAGGGACCTTTCTAGACTCCTTGCGATGTTTTCTGCTCAAAAGGAAGCCACTGCTTTTTTGTCTGCTCAGTTAGCCAATCTGCACACACCCCTAAGTAATGCAAAGGAAGGAACCCCACCCAGACCACTTCTAGCCAAAACTTTCTCCAATCTGGCCTCAGTATGAAATCTAAATATTTCCCCATATTTCCAAATATAAATATCAATGTTCTAAATGTAAATCTCTGAACATTTTATATGTTAACTCTAGAACTTTGCTTTTATCATGCCTAATGTGAGTACATGAGTGTTGTCTGCACTATATTTCTTAACTTTTCCTCTTATTTACTGTGGTGAATTTATTAGCCATAAGCCTCTCATCCCACATGTTCCAAGAAGTATGATTTTTGCCACTCTTCCCATTAGGAGGTAAAATTTATTTCCCTTCTTTGTGAATCTAAATTGGCCTTCTAACAAGCTTTGTCTAGCAGAATGTGGCAGAGGTGATATTCTTTTGAGTTTCACATCCTAGACTTCAGGAGGCCTCGTTTCTCCTTTTGTCCTCTTGGAGATCTAGGCCTCATGAAAGTCCAGTTATCCTGACAGACCACTTGGGGAGGGAGGAAGAGAGAAAGAAAGGAGAGGGAAGGAATGAAAACCCTAAAGACTGAAAGACCTCAAAGGCAGAGTCCATGGAGGTTGACAGACTGTAGAGAGAGAGGCTCCAACATTGCAGCCATTCTCCTGAGGCGTAGGTAATGAATGAGGTCATCATGGATCCTCTAGTCCAAATCAAAGCTACCTTTGTGAGCTCAGCCCTCACCACGCAGAACATGGACAAACTATCTTAAGGCCTGCCCAGATAACCCATAAAATAAAAAAACAAATACAAAATTAATGCTTAAGACACTAAGTTTTAAGGTGTTTTTTACACAGCCATGGATGAGGATTACTGAAACATCCACAGACCCTACCAAATACTGTACTTCTTACTTGGTACCTTAGCCAAAAAAAATTGTTTTGCCTTAAGTCTTGTCCTTTCTCAGTCTTTTACTGTATTTCAAGAGCGAAATGTGAACTGGGATTAGTGAGTCTTTTATTAAACGTGCAATAAAAACAGATGTAGAGGGAAGTCAAAGTTGGGTTTAATTGAGAATGAGTGAAGTCTATTTTGAGGTTCAGGAGATAGATGTTACTTGGTTTAAGAAATTCCAGGAGCAGCAGTTCATGGGAGATGGAAGATGCGTCAGTAGAATCTAGGCTTTTTGGAAGTGTGGCATAGGTTGAAATGAACAAGAAGTAGTTAGGCAGTACTGAGAAGTAGTACTGAGGCAGAGTTAAGAGTCCAAATGATTTGCTGGGAAGTTAACACTTGTAAAAGGGAAAGGGGGGAAAAAGCAGGATCGGGCAGGGAAAGTTGTCAGATCATGACGCAAACCTAACAGTCTGCCAGTCCAATGGCAAATTCCAAAGCAACGACTGGATTGCTCGATTGCTCGTTAACACCCTGTGTTCCATGGGAATGACTGTCACTGACCACTTAGATCAGTCTTTTGTCAGATGCTAAAGAATGGGACAGCAAGAGGTTGTCAGTGAACCAGCTTTCTGGTTAGTAGCCAGTTCTTTCTTGAAGGGGTATCTTTGAAGCAATGTATTTCTGTGTCTGCCATAGAGGACTTGGAGGATCTTTTATAGGTTTGTTTGTTTTGGTTTGTTTTTTAAGATTATGAGAGAAGAATAAGCAAAAAAGTCTCCATGAGGGATGTGGACATTGATGAGGTCTCTCACAGAATATTTTTGTGTTTTTTTAAAGGAAATGTACAGGCTAGAATGAAGGAGAGCAGAGGCAGGCAGGCAAGAAGAGAGAGGAGGAAGAAACTTTTAGTAGTTCATGCCGGTGGTTCTCCCTGGCCTCAGAACTCAAAACCCAGAACCTTGGGATGTGTGTGGCCGGTACCCAATTGCTATTGCATCAGGGTGCACCAGATCTTATATGGGCTCTTAAGTAACTGTATTGGTCTTTAGGTTGTTGTATGGATTAAGCTGTGTATTTGAGAATGGTTATTTTGAAAGCTCAAGTCAAGAGAAGGACATATCCTTTCCCCTGCTACATCTTTGTATTTACCTTTCTAGGACCAAAGGTCATTGTTTGTGTTTAATCAATGTTATTTATACCACCATATGAATATATATTACATTTTCCTGCTTCCTAGAGTGAGGTTCTCTAGAGGCAGAGTGAGTCTTACTTTTCCATCTATCCAGCAGTTGGTATCTGAAATAAAATAAACCCTTAAAAACTGAATGGCTGTGCCCTGGTAGTCTGGTGGATAAGTTCACCACCTCTGGCTGGCAAAAGACACATACAAGGACCCACATCCCAGGGATGGGCTGGGGGACCAAGATGAAAAACTAAATAAAATGTTCTTCCTCCTTTCTTCCTGCCTGCCTACTCACCTTCATTCCTGCCTGTAACTTTCCTTTAAAAGTAAATAAACTGATGTGTGCCCTGGTGAAGTAGTGGTTAGGTCAGCCATCTCCAAAGGAGCGCAGTCCACATACATCCCAAGAACCCGGGTTTGCACCCCAGGTCAAGGGATGCAATATGAACAACTAGATAAAAATAAAATAACACTTCTTCCTCTCCCTTCCTGCTTGCCTATTCACCTTCACTTCTACCTGCACCTTTGCTTTTTAAAAGAAAAAAATAACTGAATTAGCAAAGAAGTCACATTTTTTTCTTTTTTTAACCCCTGGATGGAACACGGGTCCATAGGCTTCACTTGGTCTTCACTTTAGCCTCCTGAGCTTCCTGAGCCACCAGGCTGCAGCCAAAGCAGCTCTCTTACTTCTTAAAGTAATAGTGTTTTTATCTATCCAACTATTTTTTTAAAAGGTGCAGGTAGGAATGAAGGCAAGTAGGCAGGCAGGCAAAAAGAAGCATTTTATTTTTATTTAGTTGTTCACACTGGTTATTTCCCATGGACTCAGGACTTGAACCCAGGGTTATGTGACCTGAGCTCCTTCAGAGGCGATTGACCCAACTGCTCCTACACCAGGGCACCCCCTATCTATCCAGTTTGAACTGGCTTCATTGTGTTTATATCATGTAAAATGTTTAGCAGGCTGCCTTTATTTACACACTCATCCAGCAAGTTAGAATTCACTTTCCAAAACAATGACCCAAAGAAAAGTGACTGAGAAATGATGGAGATGGAGGACTGGCAGGAAGAAACAAAAAACTATAAGTTCTCAAGAAATAAAGGTGGAGAGAAAAGAAAAAGTAAAGAATAACTATCAGAGAGGTCAATGAAAGATGAAAAAAGCTAGACAAGCAAAATGTAAGAGTTGACAAGAAAAACAGAGCTATGAACAAGGAAAGGTGGGGGAATCAGGCTTAGTGCTGACCTCAACTGTCATCAGAAGCCTCAATGACAACTGTTATCATAATGGGAAGTGGCATTTAGAGCAGGCAAGTTTGGTTTCATTAACTGAGCAGTATTATCTGTGTCCAATGGAGGGGTGATACAGGGAATGGAAGGATTGGTGACCCACCTCCTTGACAGGCTGAAAAACAGATTTTTAAAACTGTATGAGGAATTTGAGAAATTTATTCCCCAAATGACTTTGCAAGGCTCCCATGTGTTACCTTTTAAGGGGGACATGTGCTCCTCCGGTGGGAGCAGGTAGACATCTTGAATTGAACCAGGAATAGGTTACTCACCTTCTTGTCCTCTGTCTTCCAGTCTGCCTCACCAGGAGTCTTTAATAATGTAGCAGGAAGCAAAAACCATCCCTGATCACTGGAAGCAGCACTGTGTTTAGGATTCTGCCAACCTGGGTTCTTAATCAACTCTGCCACCAATTGACTGACTTCATAAAAATCCTTTTACCTGTTCTACCCCTTTTGCACTAAAACTCAGTGATATTATAATATAACAAATATAAATACAGAAAGCAATTCTGGGTGAATCCTGGTTTCTTAGCAGGTAAATCCTCCAGGTTCACAACCCAGAACTGGGGGAGCAACCGAAACAAACAACTAAATAAACATAAAACGCTCTTCCTTCTCTCTCTTTCTGCCTCCCTGCCCCTTTCCTTTAAGAAACAGAAAATCTGGAGAATTTTTTTTAGGAAGCAGGTTCATAAAGTCAAATCTTAACCTTATTATGATGTGGAGACAGAAAAAAATTAAAATTAAAACATACATACACTTCACTTCATGCTCCCACCTCCAATGTACTTTCTCTGCTAAGAATCCTCCTTTATTTTATTGGTAGAAATTATTAGGTGCACCTTGGGAGCAGTCCCACATATATTCCAGGATCCTGGGTTCAAGAGCTTGTGCCAGGGGGAATAACCAATGTGAACTAAATAAAAACTAAAATGCTTCTTCCCCCTATCTCTTCCTGTCTGCCTATTTGCCTTCATTCCTGCCTGCAGCTTTCCTTTAAAAAAAATTTATTAGGGTTGAATTACTTTTTTTTTTTTTTTCCTGTTCACATCAGCTCTCAAGGATCAGAAAGATGACTGCATCTCAATTGTGCATATTAACTAATATTAGGTGGGTTCGCCTAAGGTTCAGGAAAGACTGATAAAATAACAGCTTCTAACCTCCAAACAAAACAGAAAAAGAAAACAAAATCAAACCCCATAAAAGCCTGATGCTCTTTGCTCTAAGCAAAGAGAAAACCTAGACAATGACTGTACACAGTAGGCAGATAACCTTCATTCTAAGAACACAAACTTCATTTCCACAGGGAAATTACATTCACTGGAGGTTGTTTTAGGACAAAGCTGAATAAATTAAATATTCCAACACCATATGCTCAGCTTTGGCAGGAGACATAAGTGGGAAGTGAATCTCAATGTTAAGGGAATGCCTGTATCACACCCCAGCTGGCTATTTAGTCATGAAATAAGGAGCAACACACAAATATTTGGTTAAAATACCTTTAATGAAGAGGGAAAGACACTAACATCTCCCTTGTCTGCTCTTCACATTTTACTATGTTAGGAAGTTCTGGAGCCTAACCTTTGGAGAAGCCATCATTCAAACCAGTCAATAGCAGAATCCTCACTCTCTCCTCCTCAGAACTCCTGTTCCAAATGATTCTATGTTAAGAGTAAATATTACATCTCATTACAAGACGGAGAGTAAGGAAGGATACTACCTGGGGCTCATCTCCCAAAGTCTGGAACTCTTAAGAACCAGAGAGTGGTAAAGACATAAGCCCCAGTTCACGGACAGGTAAAATGGGGAGGATATGGGCCTTGAAGAAGATAAGGAAAATACAAGGAATCGGAATAAAGGAGGAAGGAAGTTATCTAAAACTAGAAGCACACTAGTGCTAGGAAATCCCCCCATGATCCGTGGTGCATTGCTGCACACTAAGTCATTATTAGTCCAAAAAAACATTCAAGAGATCCATTCAACCAAGAATTCAAGGTCCCCTTCATTACATCATGTCCCTTTCCTAATCATACAGGTTTCCCAGCAAGCTTTAGCTGAACTAAAGCTATGCATTAGCAACACTGCCCAACTCTCCATTACTCCTCCAACCACTCTAGCCAACAGTGTTTGTTAAAGATAGAAAACAATTTTAGATTTCCCTTCCCAAAATATCCCATGGGAGACTTTGGCAAGAAACCTGCTTGTTTCTTAACTTTGAGAGGTCATGCTGAAGCAATAAGCTGGAGACGTCTTGGCATATGTACCAGCCAAGACTTTTGCCTTAATGTAACTATTTAAGAGAGTACTATACCTTCATTTCTCCCTACCTCCAAAGCCACCAGATACAGGCATTGCTGCATTTTCATTGTTGGCACCTTCTGGAGCAGAGGGAAGAAGGAATACACAGTTTGCCACTTCTCTTCTATGATGGGCATCTCAGGCACCACCTCGGTTGCAGGAGGCTGAGAAGAGGGGGGCACTCTTCTTTGACTCTCTAAATCCTGTTGCTGGAGGAACCTTCCCAGTGACAGTTTCTGGGCCAAACAACACTGGAAGTGCTAGGTCTACAGTGGCAGTAGAAGTGGAGGATTTGGTGGGTAGGTCACTTGACAAGACATATACTGGTTCCAGAAAGACAGGGCACCCACCCCACCAGCTAGGCAGGAATATCCTGGGACAAAAAGTCCTCCAGGATGACCTGGTCACCAGACAGGAGTAGCAGTGGGCCCTCCAGGGACAGCTGCTGGTCCCTCTGGGCTGGGCTACAATTCCAAATTGGGGTGCTCACAGGCATCTGCCAGAAGGAAAGGGAGAGGAAAAAGGGAAGAAGGGTCGTCTCAGGGAAGCTGGAGAAGGGTTCCTTTGGGAATGGAAAAGCTGTAAAGCAGCTATTTTCCTCAGATACTTGGAATGAAGAGGGAAAACAAATTCTTCAGGGGCCATCCCCTGCGAGCACAATGATTTCCAAGTGCAGGGACTAGAGAGAAGTCACTAGGGACATATCATGTGAGAATGCAGAGAACAAGACAAATAAGGGTGCATCAATCTTGGAGATCCTTCTATAGAGCTCTCAGTTTCTGCTCCCTGGGTCAAAGGGCAGCAGGTACAGAAAAACAGGCTCATGGGATTGTGGGGTCATCTTTTCTGGGAAAGGGGGCAAGCCCTGGGGAAGTGATGGAGGGTGAGCAGCCTGGGACCATGGTTAGAGCAGCAATACCCTGCGGGCCATGGGGGGCAAAGGGCTGTACCTGGTGGTGCGCTAGCACCATATGTTTCTTGAGGGTACTCCGCTCAAGAAAGCCCTGCCTGCAGAAAACACAAGTGAAGAGCGGCCCCTCCTTGGTGTGCGTCTTCTGATGCTCCTCCAGAGCTGCCTGGGTGGGAAAGGTCTGGCCACACACTTCGCAGGCCCTTCTGCTACTGCCCTCCCCCGGCTCCTTTCTCATGGCTTCCTGCATGCTCAGCTCCTCCACTAGGGCGGTGCTGCTGCCTTCCCCCTCTAAGGCAAGTGCCACCACTGGTGGGCTTGAGCTCCTCTCTGGTTTGCCCCCCTCTTCCGTGCCTCCTGCAACATCACTGCCTCCCTGCTCCATCGACTCTGCTGCTTGATCCAGGCTGTCAGGTGGTGGTGGTGGTGGCAGCTGTAGAGAAGGCTGCTGAATTGCTTTCTCGTTCCCATCCACCTCCTTCCCAGCTGTGGCTGCCATCGCTGCCACTGTCCCCACTTCCTCCTCTGCCCCAGATGCCTCTTCTGAATCACCTCGCACTGATATTGCCTTCTCACCTCCACTCTCTGAGCCTCTCCCTGCCAGGGAATCTTCATCAGTCACATCTTCCTCTTCTTCGTCATCGTCGTCCTCCTCTTCAGACAACTCTTCTGGGGATGGCTGCTGGGATGGCTGCTGGGGGAAGCTCCCTGCCGCAGAAACTAGAGATTGCTCAGAGCCATTCTCTTGGGCAGCGCCCCCGCCTTCAGGGAGCGTGGTACCACCATTGGGGATCTGACCCCCCAGGTGCATCCGAACATGTTGCTGCAGAGTAACAGCATTGGTGAACTTCTTCTGGCAGATAGGGCAGGAGTTCTGGGCCCGGGCAGCTGGACTGGCCTTGTGGCCCACGAAATGGGCACGCAGGTTGCCGCGAGTGGAGAAAGCTCTGCCACACACTTTGCATTTGAAGGGTCGCTCACCTCCGTGTTGACCATAATGCAGGCGGAGAGCTCGCGGGCAACTCAGCACTCGGAGACAGATGACACACTGGTTAGGTCCAGATGAGGCTGAGGATGTAGCTGCCGGGGCAGAAGCGGTGGGAGCCCCTGAAGCAGTGGAGGTCACTGCCACGGTTCCCTGTCGGTCAATCTTTTCCACCAGTTGCTGCAGCTTTGATGTCTCAGAGGGTGAGGCACCGAGGGGCTCCAGCACATAGGGGAAGGGGAAGCTGCTGGTGGACTTAAAGTGGTTGGTGAGCAGCGCCCAGCTGGGTAACGAAGTCACCAGCTTACTCAGCTGCATGCGAGTTCCTGTGCCACTTTCTGCCACCCCGGATATGGCTGAGCCCTCACTTCCTGGAGGGGTGTTCTCATCAGCTTTACTCTTAGGCTCTACTGCTTTCATGAGCACAAACTTGTTGAAAGCAGGGAGTGCAGGCGTGGAGGTTGTGCCAGCACCCGTGGAGAGCAGCGTCAGACTCTCGGTGGCACTGAGTGCTGTGGTGGAAGCCACCAGAGGCTTGCGTTCCACACCCCCACCTGGCATGGCCGCCTCCTCCTCGGCCTTCTCCGGTGGCACAGACATGCCATAGGGCAGGCCGCTGCTGGTGATGACGTAGTCAAGGTGCTCTGGCACCGGGTGCGGGTTCATCTGCACGTGCGGGTACTTCTCCCGATGCCGGTGGAAATGCACTTTGAGGTTGCCTCGGGTGGTGAAGCGGTTGCCGCAGACGTTACATTTATAAGGCCTCTCACCTGTGTGGGAGCGCAGGTGGATCTGCAGGGCACTGTCACTGCCAAACACTTTGGCACAGAAGCGGCATTTGTGTCGTCCACCAGGCTTCTCCAAGGGACCCATCACTTCTCCATAGCCCAGCTCACCACTTCCATTCTTTGGCTTCAGTAGCCCTGGGGAGGCAGCAGCCTCAAGGCCTCGGGCTGCCCCAAGACACTGTGCTGCCAGTAGTCCCGTGGTGCCCGGGAAGGCCAGATGAGGCGAGGCAATCAGCTGCTCTGTGCTGCCTGGCACTGCTGCAGAGGGGGCAGGTGTGGGTTTGTGGCTTCGCCCCACCCCTCCAGTAGAAAAAGGGTGCTGTGTCCCCAGTGGATGGTAAAGGTGGAAGAAAGCCTGCTTGGGCGTTTCTGCCCCTGAGGAGGAAGTGGAGGAAGAGGAAGAAGGTGCCAGTGTCTTGCCAGTTTGGACAGGCTTGATGGGGCTGAAGAGGGGTAGCAGAGGTTTGGCGGAGGAGGCAGTCCCTGCCCCCGGTAACTCGGAGGGACTGGCAGGGGTGCCCACTGTCTGGCCTAAGGAGCCCAGCAGCAGCACCTGCCGGCAGATTTGCTCCGTCATCTGCATCTGATGGATCTGCCGCTGCTGTAGCACACGCAGCTCTTCCAAAATCAGAGGGATGTTCAAGTGACCGCTGCCTACCCCTGGGGGCGGAGGAGGGGGTGGAGGAGGAGGGGGTGCCGGGGTGGACTCTGGAGGTAAGGGAGTTGCTCCCAGCTTGGGACTGGCCAAGATCAGGCCCCCGCCTCCCCCTGCGGTACCTGTGGCAGCCACTAGGAAGTGCCCCGCAGACTCCTCGCCTCTCCGCTCAGGGCCCCAGGTGGGATCCGTGGGCACGGAGGTTCCAGAATCCGGGAGGTTGCTGTGCTCTGCCTCCATGACCTGCGGACTACTGTGGCCTTCGGGTCGGGGTTCCGAAGAGGTGGAGGAGTTGTTGGGGTTCTCTTGGCCCCCAATTATCACCATTACAGGGGGGTCGGTAGAACATGCATTCTGGTGGGCCAGGAATTCAGTCGGGTCAGAGAATTGAGCACAGCACTTGGCACAGACTTGGGGGTGGTCCTCCTCGCAAGCATCACCTGGGGAGAAAACAAGAAGCCAGAGCGTGGGTGGTGCGGTTGGGATGGGGATACCGAGGCTCTAATTAACAACGCGCCTGGTAACCGCTAGTTGGGGGTGGGGAGATGAGCTCATCAGCAGGCCTGCGGAAGGCTAGAGCTCAGTCCAGATCCGTCTGGACTCAAGACATCCCACCAAGGGGGCGGGCAAGCTACTGCTCTCCCTCGTCGTTCCTCTCCCCTCCCCCAGCCACCGGTCGGTGCAAGGAATGGGCAGGAGGACGGGGGCTAATGCAGAGGATCGTGCATTTTATCCCGTCCACTGAAAGTCCTCTACCCCACCCCCCGCGCGTCCCCTCTGCCCTCACCCCTGCCCAGGCCGGGCCCTACCGCACCTCCAAGCTCCGCTGGCTCCCCGCAGGGGCCCCCGAGACGAGAGCTCCTCCCGGCTTCGTGCGCCATGGTTGTGGGGGTGTGGAGGGTCGCGTGGAGTGGAAGACAATGGGTATCGGAATTGGGGGAGGCGGCGGTGGCCCGGGCTGCGGCAGCCTCTGCACCCAGCAGCCCAGACTGCAGAGATGGAGAACGGCGGCGGGGGCAGGGAGCAGCCGAGGCGGGGGAGGGGAGCGAGGAGGCTAGGAGGAGGGGAGGAGCCGGAGCGAGAAAGCTGGGAGAGGGGAGATGGGGGAGGAGCTGCCGCAAGGGGCGTTTGTAGGGAGGCGTTGCTGGGGGAGGAGGAGGGGTCCGGGAGAGGGAGGGGTGTGGGACAGGAGCCCAGAGTCTGGAGGGCTTCCAGAGGCGCAGTGACAGGTGCTGCGGGGCTTGGTGGGGGTCCACTTTTCCTCCTTCTCTGCCAGCTCCCCCCATCTCCAGATGTCTTTGCCCAGGCCTGCCCCCCGAGCAGCTCAAGGGGGCACAGTGGGAAACACAACCCTGCTCAGTAGAGCAAAGCAATAGCTTCTCTTATTTTTCTTTGGATAAAGGATCCGCTGAGCCTGGAAAACCATGGAGGGTGGAGGGTGGTCTGATCTCAGAGATCTGAGAAGGGGAGGGGGAACCCAGAACTTCCATGCCTCAGCAACACCCCCATTTGACTCAGTCCTTCCCCACGTTCCCATCCTACCCTCAGCCCCCTCCACAAAAGAAGTTTCTTAAGGTGGGAGGCGGCAAGGTAGAATTTCCAAGGAAGTCATTTCAGGACTCCTCGCTGAGTAACATTAAGCCCCTTTACTCCCCGCCCTTCCTCCCCCAGAATAATAGCTGAATGCAAGCGACTCCTCAGATCACCCAGCCCACACCTAATTTATAGAGTTCATGCTTATTTAAGGAGCCATCTCCTATTTAGTACCCTCTTCTTTACCCTTCTTCCTCCGTTGTCCTTCTCTTGCAACAGAGACACTCAAAATTAAGGACAGTTGAGCCTGAGAAGATGCTAGCTTGCAGAGGCCTACAGAGACCCACCTATCTCTAACCTGGGGGGAGGGGCGCTCCTCCTGAAACAATGGGAAAAATGCAGTAGGAGCTGCCAGGCAACCCTTCTGAGTCTAAAACCCCTTTCAGCCCCAACCTAGTTTGAATGACTAGAAATGACTTAACACCTGCTTACCACACGGAGGCCACCTATTCAGAGAAAGGATGAGTGGGGATAAGAGGCCTCCTAGATCAGGCACTCTGCATTTGCTTTCTACCTTCAAATGAGTCTTAATGGGTTTCTCACTTCCTTTAAAGAGCTTAAAGGAAATGACCTCAAGTCCTTAGTTTTGTGGTTTGCCAGGGTGTCAGTAAACCCAAGTAGCTCCAATGCCAGTTCTGTTCTGGACTAGCTAGTAAATTAATGTATGGTTGTCAGGCATACCAAGTTTTTCCCTTTCTGTGAAGTGGTACTATTGTAGTACTATCTTCCTCAAAGAAATATTGTAGGGGTAAAACCTTGAAAATTGCTTGAGTAATAATATTAATAAATTCATATGGGACTGTAAATTTGGGGGAGAGTCCCAAATATTATAGATTTGAAGATTTACATGGTCAATGGCAATATAATAAAAATAATTTAAAATACATATGTACTAAAACTAGATCTGTTTTTTTTTAATGTGACTTAGTAATTTCATTGATTTCTAAGGTAAGATTTGGGCTAATATTATTAACATCTGTCAAAAGGAGGGAGCTGCAACAACCTAGTATTATGTGTGTATGCATATATATATATATATGTATTTATATTTTGAGTTTTTTTTAAAAAAAGGAGAGGTACAGGCAGGAATGAAGGCAAATAGGCAGGCAGGCAGGCAGACAGGAAGGAAGATAGAGGAGAAGAAACATTTATTTTATTTAATTGTTCATTTTGGTTGTTTCTCCTGGTCCTGGGGTTATGAAACTGGGTCCTTGGTATGTAAATGGACTACATCTACTGACTTTATCCACTGGGCCACCAGGGTACCCCAACAACCTAGTATTATTAACATTTACTTCACTTTTCAATATAATTTGCTGTCTTTTAAATTGTATTTTTTTTTAACTTTTGCTCACATTAGAATAATAGGACTTCATTTTAAATTTTATTGAAGGGGCATGCCCTGAGTAGCGGTTAGATCTTCTGCCTTGGCTGAGTGCAGTCCACATACATCCCAAGGACCCGGATTCACATCCCAGGGACAGGGAGAACAACCAAGAACAACTTAATAAATAAAATGCTCTTCCTTGTCTCCTTCCTGCCTGCTTGCCTACTCATCTTCATGCCTGCCTGCATCTTTTCTTAAAAATATTTTATAATTGAAGTAGCATTGCATTATGTATGTTTCAGGTGTGCATCATTATAAATCAACATTTGTATATAAAGCAGTAAGTTTACCATCAACAGTCCAATTCTATTCTTCACCATATAATTGACCCCTTTTCCCTGATTTGCCCACCTACCTCCTTCCCTTCTGGCAACCACTAATTTGATTCTGTAGACTAAAAGTTTATTTTTGTTTGATGTGGTTCTTTGGTTTCTCTATACATCATGTATGAGTAAAATCACACAATGTTTGTTTTTCTTCTTCTGACTTATCTCACTAAACATAATTCTGTCTAGGTCTATCCATAGCCATGATGTCTTTTTCTCGTCCCACCCGCTGCACAGTCTGCTCCTTAATCACCTCAGTTGCCTAAGCCACAAGGGTGCACCCTCATCCTGTCTTTTTTTAATTGAAAACATTTTGCTGAATACACACACAGGTGTGTGTGAGTGTGTGTGTATTGTTTTGTTTGTTTTTTTGAGAGGAAGGAAGGGAGGGAGAAGAGAAAGAAGCATTTAAGGAAGAAAGGAAGAACAGAAAGAAACAAGCTTTTTGTATTTTAGTTCATTTTGGGCTTTTCTCCCCAGTCCCCAGTCTCAACCCCAGGTCCTTTGGCTGTATGTGGTCTGCACAGCAGCCTCTCAGCCTCATAAACTACAAGGGGATGCCTGAATCATGTTTTGAAACTTTAGATAATAAGGATCTTAACATTGTGAATGGTGGCTCCGAAAAAGATAAGCTGCCTGCTTCCCAGCCTGACTCTTGCAATGAGGGAGAGGAGGGCCTACTTCAATAAGGGCAAGTCCCAGTTTAATGCATTGTTATGTTCACAGATCAGGAAACTGAAACGTGGTGAAGTGACTTTTCCAAGCTCACACAGTAACTCATCAAAGTAGGCATTCAGAATTTTGACTCCTGTCCAGTACTTTCTTGAGCACATCAACATTGTGTGGCTTCCCTAATGTGAGAGAAAGGACCCTGTGTGGCTCCTGCCTGCCATTTGCTCTCTGGCCTCGGTAAGAGAGAGGGAATCAGATGGAGGTTTTCTACTGAGCATTTGTTAATTAGCATTGAACATTTGATATCAAGTTGCTGTTTTGTCAAGTCTTCCAACCAGAAAAGAAATCCTTTTCTTTTCATCTTCTCCTGGGAAACACTGTCCCCTTTCTTGCTCTTTAATGAAACTTGCTTTCTGATGCGTAATTTGATCTGCACTCTTCTTTTAAGGTAAATTTAGTCACTGGTGAAAGGTGACGGATCAACAACCACCTGTAAGAAGAACCCTCTACTTCTCAGCCTTTTGCACTCCCTGGCGATCCTGCAAAATGGGGCAGGATTCTTAGTCAGACACGAATGAAGTCATAAACACAGGAAAAACCAAGGTGGTAATGGTGTCCCTAGATAGCAGATAAGGTGAGGTAAACTATCTGGGTCACATGCAAAGTCTGGGATGGATATGACTTAAGACCTGGACATACTGAATTTTTGTTTTTAAAGGAAAGATACAGGCAGGAATGAAGACAAATAGGCAGGTAGAGGTGTGTGTGTGTGTGTGTGTGTGTGAGAGAGAGAGAGAGAGAGAGAGAGAGAGAGAGAGAGAGAGAGAGAGAGAGAGAGAGAGAGAGAGAAGAAAAAAAGTATTTGTTTTATGTAGTTGTTCATCTTGGTCATTATCCCCAGCTCCAGATTCCAAACCTGGATCCTGGGATGTATGTGGAGTATGACCTTATCTGATAGGCCACCAGGGTAAGGATGCTTATTTAAATTAATAGTTTCTGTAAGAGTTAAAATGACAAGGAAATGGGAAACTATGTGACTCTCTAAACCTGGTGGCCCATCCAACTGCTACTTTGGGCTTAGACAGAAAGAACAAAGAAAAGTGGTGTGTAGTGAACAGCAGGGCCACGTAAGTGAATAGTGTTCCTCAGATCTTGCTGTTCATTAGAAGTATGGATGATTTTCAAAAATCCCAATGGCTGGGTGGGCCTTAACTAGGTCATTCCCTTCTAAGCACCTGGGTTGGAGTCCTGGGCCTGGGAAAGTGGCGGGTTGGGAGGATGAGGAGGAGGAAGCAACCCATAGGAACAAATAAATAAAAATGAAATAAAGATGCTGCTTCTTCCTGACTGCCCACCCTGCCTACCTACTTGCCTTCATTCCTACTTGAACCTTTCCTTTGGTAAAAAGAAATCCCAATGACTGGGCCACACCCCAGACCAATTAATTCTGAATTCATGAGGGTGGGATCCAGACAGCAGCATGTTTGTGGAGCTCCTCAGGTGATTCCAATGGACAGTCAAGGAGGAGGGTACAGCACAGGTTCTATCAGAGAAATGCAATTCCTGTCCAACCTTCCACTCTCCCCCTCAGAAGCTGGCCTGTCCTCAACCTGGTCAAAATGAGATCATAGACAAAATGAAGTGCTCAGTGCTAACTCTTCCTGTCAGGCTCCCTCTCTAGTCTGTCCACAACTTCACTCAGCTGTCTTGTATCCTGCTTCCATGAACAGATTTTGATTCGATTTTTTCCTGACTGAACTTAAGTGAAGGTATTGCCTAGTCCAGGGCATGTGCATCTGGATACATTTTTCTAACTATAAGATGAAAACAGAGTTTAATCATCAGCAAGCCATGTAAAAAACTATGTAAGCACAAGCCTAAATTTAGTACTATCATTGGCCCCATACTAATTGGTAGTATCCATAATTATGAATTGATTCCATGACTGCTTCTATAGGCTACTTCTAAAGGAGAATGTCTCATCTTTTCTTCCTTATCCTCACTTCTCTTTCCTAAATACAAACACATACTCCTTTGCTACCCACACCTATGAATGCACCCATGGCCTGTGCTAAACGGTAGACAAATAGGCATACTGATTGGTACATCTGGTACTGAGTGAGAAAAATGTGATTGTTTCCAGAATAAAAATATCTTAGATCATGCAAAAATATTTTTATAATTTTTGTTTTAACATCAAAGGATTTAGAACCTAACATGGAACTCATGCCATTTTGGAGTTGAAAGAGACTTTCAAGAACTGACCCTTTCTCATTGAGCACAGATCTGCGAGTGCCAACTCAGAATCAAATAGATCTAAATCCCAGTTCTAGCATTTTCTAATCTTTGTGACCTTGGAAACATTTCTTAATTTCTCTAAAATTTGGATTTCTCTTTAAAATGCGGCACTACCCACAGAAATCCTGACATAACCTATACTACTATGAATGAATTTTGAGAGCATAATGCTAGGTGAAATAAGCCAGACACAAAAGAACAAATATTGTTTGATTCTACTACCTGAGGTAAATCAATAAATTCATAGACACAAAATATGAAATGGTAATTGCCAGGGTCTGGGTGAGTTATTGTTTAATGGATATGGAGGCTCAGTTTTGCAAAAAAAAAAATAATTCTAGAGATGGAGAGTGGTCATGGTTAAACAACTTTGAACATACTGTTTTTGAACAAAAGGTACCTGCAGGGATGAAGGCGAGCAGGCAGGCGGGCAGAGAGGAGGAAGAAGCACTTCATTTATTTCCATTTTAGTTGTTCACACTGGCTGCTTCTCACCACCTGCCCCACAACCCCTACCTGGGATGGGAACCCAGGGGTATATGGCCTGCCTCCTTTGGGGGTGATTGACCTAACTGCTGCTCCAGGGTGTGCCATGAATATACTTAATGCCACTAAGTTGTACACCTAAAAATGGTTAAAATAGTATACTTTATAAAATGTTATCACAAAATTTATTTTAAATGGAGATAATAGCACAGTTGGGAGAAATAAACAAGAAGAAATACATACAAGACCTAGCATAAGTCCTGACAAATAGTAAATACTCAGTTAATGTCAGCAATGGGTGTTATTATTTAAAGGCCCAAAGCTGAAGTCCTGGGAATGGGGCCTTGCCCGAGGTCACACAGCTTCAAGGTCTAAGCTGGGACTGTGTTTTTAACCAGTACTCTATAGCATCACACCTGAGTTACTCTCTACTCAAAAGTTGTCTTTTTAAACCAGGAACATGTAGGGCTGAAAGGCTCAGGGCTCAGGAGCTTGAGGATGAGCTCTCTACTTCCAGATGTAAAGAAAATAGCTCTCAAGCTCCATTTTTGCCTTCTTTCCCCTTTTGCTGCTCTTGACGGCTGCCAAGTCCATTTCTCCTTCTAGATCTGTTTGGCTGTTGTCCTGGTTTCTCCTTCTCACTAAATATCTGGGTTTCTGATAGTTTCCTTTATTTCCCAGATGTACTAACTTACATTTTCTTTATTCACATCCCTGATGTTCTCTAATCCAGATTTCTAGACTCAGTGGGGGAGAGAGAAAACTTTTTCCTCTCCAGAGTTTTCAAGTAAATAGACTATTTCCTTTTCATCACTTATGTGCAATTACTAGTCTGTTAGGTTTTGGTGTTCTGTTAGGGGAAGCTGAGTAACTGAAAAACAGGTTTTTCAGACTATTTCTTGGTGACATCTTAGGTCACTGCAGAGATGTGATTTTTTGAATGTGTAACAAAGACTCAGCATTTGTTTGTCACATATGGTACACATGCTTAAGAGAAGGCAAAGACTCCTGAAAACCTTAGTGATGTGCTAACCTACTAAATATATATCTGCTGAAGCTTATGATAATGCCTGTAGTTTCACAGATACACCAAAGGGCCCAAATAAGAGCTTTCTCTACCTAATTTTGGGACATGCAGAATAAGAAATGTCTCTGGAGTAGAAATTAGGATCCTGAGTGTGCCCTGGTGGAGTAGTGGGTGGTTAACAGCTTCCAACTGAAGCACAGACCACATACATCCAAAGGATCTGGGTTGGAGACCTGGACGGAGGAGAACAAGCAAGCTGTACAACTAAATACAAATAAATAAAGTACTTCTTCCTACTCTCACTTCCTGCCTGCCTGCCTACTCACCTTCATTCTTGCCTGTACATTTCCTTAAAAAGAAAAAAAGAAAGAAAGGAAAGAAAGAAAGGAATTACGAGCTTGGAAAATGAATGAGACTCTATGAAAAAGAAGGGAATGAGTAATTTATAAGTGCAGGAAAGTATTTTAGATTTGATCTAATATATATCTTGGGAGTCTTTGATCAAATATATATCTTGGGATATGTGTATTTATATGTGTGTTTGTGTGTGCATATATATATATTTATATATATATTATATTTGGAAATAACAGATATTATGTCTTAGAACTGAGTTGAATCTTATGAATGAGACACTGCGGGTCATGCAAGTAGCCCAGAGTCTTTCAGAAGAATTCCGATCAGAAAAACCTTAGGGTTTTTTTAAGGGAGATCTTAAGAGGTTACTGCTGCTTTCTTGCTCCTTACATTTATGTTTGAGTTTCATGCTCAAAGACAAAATTTCAGCTGAAATTTGTTGCTACCAAACAACGTGGGCTCCTGCCTGCACTGTTTTCTATGTGGACAGCTTTGGAGCAGCACCCTCCCCAGTGTCAGAGCCCCTAGTGAGAGCTGTGGTTCCAAGGACTTGAGTAAGACTCCACTCAGGGCAGTTGTGAAAGATTCCTTTTGACTCTTTCACAGATTTTCCTCTGCTTTGGTATGGGGAATGGGTGAGTAGGCTGGGGAGATGAGGGGAGAGGAGAGGAGGGAAGAGGAGAGGCTGCCTCCTGGGTGGGAGGATTCAGCAGAGTTCCACAATTGAACCAGCAGGGGAGCAGGACTGTGAGGCTGTGGGGAAAATCTCCTGTAGAGCAGGAGGAGGAAGCATCCGGTCTGCCACCACATTAAGGAGGGCAAATGTCTCCCAGAAGGGAAGGATGCCACCATCATGAACCTCTAAATATGGGCACAGTGGGATCCCAGCAAAGCAGATTCTTGAGGAGGATGTGTTCTCTCCAAAACACAATATGTCTGTTAAAGTTGTTCTATAGCACATGGAGCACTGATTTAATCTCAAATCTCTTTTTTAAACAACAGGTGGAAAGGTAAATTTAATCCATGATTTAGTTTTTGTCACTACAAGTACCTTACCCTAGAACCTTTCATGGCATATGTCTCATAAAAATAGGCTGAAGTTTGCCAAAAGGCTCCTGAACTCTGTTCATGTGTCAGCACTGGCCAAACATACCACATTTAAGGAGAATAACAATACTCACTCATATTAAGTATATATTTCTGTTAAGGACTTTACCACAAGTATTAAGCACTTATTTATGCTAGTTATTGTTCCAACTGCTTTACACGTATTAATTCACTTAGTCTCTCACACTAAGCTAAGGAGGTGGCTAGATATTTATCTTTATGTTACACATGAGGCAATTAGGCAAAGAAAACCACAAAGGTCCACAGCTCCAGAACCTGGTGCTGAATCCTACAGTACATTGGGTGAATCCTTTATCAGTGGGCTAGGATTTTTCAGACTTTCACTGTGTGCACATTTGTAGCCACACCACTGACTAGTCTGCCTAAAACTTGCTATTGAAAAAATTACCTGAACACTTCAGAAGATGGAACTTCCCAGATTCTAGCCCAGATCCACCCAATCAAGTAAGTTTAAAAGACAGTAATTGAGTGAACACTACCAGCCCTGAGCATCAGGAGACCTAAGTTTTTGTACTGAATATGTCTTAACTGTTTCTGAGATTTGGGGCCATGTCATTCCCCAATACCCTGATTTCTGTTTCGTCTGTCGCTTACTGGAATGTTCTAAGAATAGGTGATTATTTCTCTCCTCATAAAGAAAAGCTGTTGTGGATGACAGCGGATGAAAATATTCTCCTAAAATGACATGCATGTATTAACAGGTGTGTTAACTCATACATCTATTTTAGTTTGGCCTCCCCTAAAGCACAAACTTAAACGCCTTATCCAAACCTAGTCTCCGGCCTCTATCCAGGTGACACAGATACACATCCCAAACCAGACTGCATCTGACCAGCATTAGTGCTCTCCCTCTGGGAGCTCAGATCCGCTCTCAGCTCAGCCCGACAATGAGAAACTTTTTTCTCTTCTGCCTCAGGGGAACCTGCACGTTTATCCAATTCATTCTCTTGCAACCCAACTCTCCAGAAAGGAAAAAAAAAAAAAAAAAAAGGCGGGGGGAATCCCACCCCTAAGAGACAGTCTTCAGGTCTGAGGACGTTACTTAGCAACGACACAAAGACCAGTGAGCAAAGGACCTGGGGAGAAAACTCTTGGGTGGGGAGACAGAGCCAGTTTGAAAACTCCATTTCATCCAGAGAAAAACAACCAGGAAAACACAAACAAAACAATCCTGAGAAAAGCCGAGCGGGGCTTCTCCCCAGCACAGGTCATCTCCTTATTCCCTGCATCTCTACTCCTTGAAACCGCCAGTGACCCAGTCCTCCCCCTGGTCTCGCCCCTGGCCCGGGTGCCCTCCCCTTGCCCTGGCCTGACCCACACCGACTTGCACTCCGGCTTGCACTCCGGCTCCCCTCCCTCCCCAGGCACCCACCGTTCTCAGACGCGCTGGGACCTTCGCAGTCCGAGATTAACTGTTGGGGTTTCCGCTGCTTTCGCCGAGACATTCCCGGGTAGAGGTGGGACAGGGAGGGGCAACGCTCACTGAGTCTTAACCGGGGTGACCTGGTCTCGTCTCTCCCTTGGGTCTGAAGCCAAGTGACGTCTCTCCTCCAGTGCAAATCACAGTGAAGTAGAGATACTCTCCCTTCCCAGAGACAGACAGACGGACACACTTGCGCACCCGTACTGGCGCTCTTTCTCTCTCTCTCTCAGATTCCGTCCCTGACTCTCTTTCTCTCTCAATCTCTGCAAGTCTTTAAAGGGGAGACGCCCCCTTTTTTTTCTTCAGCTTCTTCCCTACGCTTCTGCAGCTCCCATTGTAAAAGCAAAAATCCTAATCTTTCCGCACACTCTTTTCTTTTGTACTGCAGAGAGAAGGATTTAACCCTCTCCTCCCTGCCAGGACTGCCGGCTTCTCCTGGTGCTGTCTGTTAAAAAAATATATCCCTCTCTTGCTTTTATGAGTCTTCTTCCAAGATGTTCACAGTGATTTTTTTTTTCTTTCTTTCCATGATTCCATGCCACCTTGTGCGAGAATGTGACTGCTTCTTGGGTATAAACAGAAATAAGAACTTTCTGGTACATTCAAATTTTGAAGAAGTCAATTACCTCCAGTCAAAATGGGACAAATGAAAAGTTGGCAAAAAGACTGAGTAAAGATGGACTATCATAATAGCAATATATGTCTATCTCTTAGCAATTTAATTGCTATTAAATTAAAAGCAATTAAAATATCTATTTTTAAATGGCGTATTTTGAGTTTTCTAATTCTGTTAGCACAACAGGTTTTACTACTCGCATTTATAGGTGATCCTCTTTATGCATGAACCAAAAGACTCAGTGAGGTTAAGCAACCTATCTAAGATTGCACAGCTATGATGTAACAGAAATCGGCCTGGAAGCCAAGTGCATTTAACAGTCATCTAGAATTTTCCCCTCTATATCATTAATGGCCCAAAATGCCACCAGATTCCTAGCATGAAAACAAAACAAAAAAAAAAAAAAAAAAAAAAGAAAAAAGAGAGATTCATCTTAAGGCATCTTGTTAAAAATAACAACTGGGTCAGTGGCTTTTCATTTCCTCTGAGCCCTGTCCAGTTTCTAGGGTTGATGGGACACCTCTCAGAAGATGACATGGATGAGCTCCATGGTATTCCAGGGTGGAAGCTGCAAAGAGAATGTTGTAGCTCAATATAAAGAAACTTTCTCCCAGTGTGGTGGACTCCAGTGAATGGGTGAGCTCTCTGTAACATGTTCTCACAGAGGCTGAAAACAATTGTCAAGGATTTTGTGGAAAGAATTTCCTTGTGGATATGAAATCAGACCTTTAAGAATCCAGCTCTGAAATACATCATTTGGCAGCCCAAGAAGTCTCTCTTGCTTGGGCTGCACATTTAAGGGTGATCCAGTTATTGTTTTTTAACTTTTGGCCATGTGGTGCCTATCTGATTCTGAGGAATTCTGTGCTACTGGGCATAGAGTATTCAGATATACTATATCTTCCAGCTGTAACCTAGGTCTTCTTTTAACCTTTTTTTTTTTTTTTTTTTTATCATTTACTATTTACTCTTCTGGCTGAGGTGAGAGAGCATCCCAAACACCATCAGTTAACAAACTAGGAATTATTTTTGCCTTTGGAGTTTAGTGATATAAATCTTTAATAGCTGTATATTCAGAGAAAAACAAAGTAAAGGTCACTCACAGTGTTAGGTGCAAACTCCAAGCTCCCGAATCTTTCCCTTACACACTCTAGGCTAATTTAGCGGTACTTAGATACTTAGAAAAGGAGACAACAGACCTAGGAGGGTTGCTGGTGATAAATGAGGCAGGTACCCACATCTGGAAGGATTTGGGAAACACTCTGATCTCTGCTTTGGAGTTCACTGAATCTCCATTATTTTCCCAGTCCTGTGGGGTCAGGACCCTGGGTGACTCCCTCGCATTCCATCCTCAGAACTCTTGCTGACATTGTCTAATTCATCCTGCTAACATTCAGTGGTAGACAGGTGCGGTTATCACTAGGCTATTGTAGGAGAAATGGGAACACGGGGGCCAGAAAGCATCTCATTTCTCAATAGAATTAATGGGGTCCTGTCACTTGCTCACTCTCTCATTCCACTGTTTCCATCATCCCCTTCCTTTCTGAGGAAAAGAAAGAAGAGAAGGAATAGAGTTTTCTGCTTTTCACAGGAGTCTATGAAATCACTAAGGGTAGATCTGTGGGGCTAATATTTATCTCTTTTCTGGGTCTTGTCTTTTCCTATTTTTCC
Organism: Solenodon paradoxus; assembly: GCA_004363575.1. Lineage (NCBI taxonomy): Eukaryota > Metazoa > Chordata > Mammalia > Eulipotyphla > Solenodontidae > Solenodon > Solenodon paradoxus. Next base: position 172,005 of record RJWH01002679.1, read on the forward strand.
TACCCTCCTTCTTGCTGGCCTTATTGTGAAAGGAAGGGCTCTTTCCCCTCCTCTCCTTTCTTCCTCCCTCCCCCATTTACCATTTTTTCCCCTTTTACCTCTCTACTGTGGCCTCTTGACCTCCCCACAGACTTACAAAAGTAAAATCCTTGAAGAGACGCTGCTGTGGGAATGTTAATGAGCCTTCCCCACAAAGGGGCAAAGACTTTACTTCACTGAGTTGGAAAAAAGCCCCTTTGAAAAGGGGTTTCTGTGTGTGGTGAAGTGGAGAGGGGAGGGAGAGGGAGAAAGGGAGGGAGGGAGAGAGAGAGAGAGAAGAGGGAGATAAATTTAAGAGCAAAAGAGAATATTAAAATAACATATTTATTTCTTCACTTGGTGATTTAATTTTTAGAAAAGGTTCCATGGTCTTTCGACCTTATAAATGAAGCACTTACAATTCCCAAAAGCTGAAGAGGCAATCAAGGGCACTGAAGATCATATAGGATAAGCAAGAGGGACTTATCTTGGCACCCGACCCCCAGTCCTTCCCTACGTGTGGGAACCTCAGAGAATCTAAGGAGAATATTCTGGATGGAGGGAGCTGGTGGGCTCTTTCTGATGGCTTGTGCTTCCTTCTTATATTTTCAAATTTAATCAGAATTTTCTATTTTGACTTCCCTATTGGCTACTGGCCTGATAACGTTTTCCTCCTTCAGGAATAGCTTAAAGTGCTGTTGAAATATTTACATCATGGATTCACTTTTCAAGTCAGACTACTTGTGCATAATCTCTCTATCCTTCATTTGTGAGCAAAGGTTGCCTCTGAATGAGTTTAACTGGATGTTAACGTACTTTTAGTGTCAAAACGAAGTTCTTAAAAAGTAGAGATATGCTGTTGCTTTTTAAAGAAAGCAGTTTTTATGTTTCAGTGACAAAGATTTTCCTACACTTTGTTTTATGATATCAGCGTAACACTCCAGTTAAAGAAGCCCAGAACTGTGAGGAAGAAAGAGTAGGTGATTGGAAAGAGATCCTTGGAAGAGAAAAAGGAGGAGCCAGTCAGGAATGCTAATTCTCAGAGTTCAAACTCTTCTCTGAATTCCCTGTAATCACTTGGGGAATTTATAAGAATTCTGGTTCTCTCTTCCAGATCTACTTCATCTGAATCTCTGGGGGCTGGGGCCTAAGAATTTAAACAACCTCTTTGTTTTGTTTTAAAGGAAAGGTACAGGTGGAAATGAAGGCCAGTAGGCAGGCAGGCAGGCAGGCAAACAGGAAGAGAGAGGAGGAAGAAACATCTTTATTATTTTATTTAGTTGTTCACACAGGTTGTTTTCCCGTGGGACCTGGGACTTGAACTCCTTCAGAGGTGATTGACCTAATCCATAACTGCTCCACCAGGGTGTGCCTAAAGAAACTCTTAAACAAATTTTTTTTTTTTTTGGAAAGGTGCAGGAAGGAATGAAGGTGAGCAGGCAAGAAGGCAGGAACAGAGAGAAGAAGCATCTTACTTTATTATGAACCTAACTGCTATTCCACCAGGGCAGGCCTTAAGAGATTCTTTTGCAGAGTCAAGTTTGACACAGTTACACTTGACTGGTGGTTTCTAACCTTGGGCTCTAGATCCCTGGAGGACTACAGTGCTGTTGCAGGGAATTTTTGTACATATGAATGGAGCCTGTCCTGGGGCCCAAACAAATACCATGGCTCTCAGATGTAGATACTACTATTGGCCAGGTGCTTATTGATTTTGTTGCAATGAGCACTATTTTAAGTCATTTAAAAGCATTTCTACACTCATAGTGGCTTTTGCCCTAAAAATATAAGTATGGTCATGAGGGTGGGGGTCCATACATTTTTTGACATGTTATTCAAGGCCTCTTCTCTCAGGATAATATTCTACTCTTAGCACTCCTCTTTTTTTTTTTTTTTTTTCAGGTTTGTGGTAGAGCGGGCATTTGGAGTCATTTCCTCTACCTTCCAAAGAGTTTGACTCCTTGAAGAATTTGATTTTAATTTCTAGAGAACTAAACTAGGACTCTAGAAAGGTATGTTATGCTTCTATTGACAGTGATAATCATAGCTTTGGTGTATTCTGTGTGCCATACCCTGTGAATATATGATGTCATTTAATCCTTAAGTAACTATAAAGGAAGCTTATATAATCCCTTTCTTAGACACACAGAATACCCCATTTTATAAAGGAGGAGACTGAGACTTACGGAGGCAAAGTAGCTTCCTTGCTCAAAGTCTCCCAGCTAATAAATGGCAGGTTGAAATTTTCACAAGCACTGATTGACCATCCTGTCTTTTCACCACAGTGTGACACTTTATTGCTATTATGCTGATTTCTGCCTCTGATACAGGATTCACTTTCTGACTGCAGAACTGGAGGATGATTTAAACTTTTACCTTCAAAGAAAATGTGAAGACCTATAAGTAAGTATTGACAACAAATTATGGTTGTTACATGTATGACCATGTGTTCTTTGTCTTGTTAGCTCTAAGGGAATCAGGCAATGAGGAAGAGTGAGGGAAAAGTGCCCTTTACAAAACTATCCTAAATAAGAAAGCATTGGCAAGCGATCCCTCATCTTTTTAGATGTTTTCTGCCTGACCTCTTTCAGGTGGCAGTTGCCATAGTGTTTTAGGGACTGACAGAAGGAGTAAAGATCAAGGAAGGGTCTTTTAGACTGTGTTTTGTCTGATGTTTCTTCTCAGAGTTTATTCTGCAAAAGAAAGTGGGAATTTAAACATTAATAAGAGGAAGGAAAAAACTTACTCATTTTGGCTTTTCTTCATTTCTCCATATTATTCATGTTCAATAAAAGGAAAACAGTTTGTGAAGAAGACAAGGCAGTGGAACAGGAAAGGGAGGTTGTGGGGGAAGGGCCTGGGGCCTAGCAGGCAGAGGGAGAAGGCTAGGGTGGGGGTGGGGGTGGGGGCAGGACGAGTTTGTGTATATACAGTGAGTAATTATGAGAATAATTTGCTAAAGTTCTGAGGTTGGTCATTTGAAAGAAAAATCAACAATGGATGAAAATCAGATAGAAAGGGTGAAAGAAGGAGGGATGCATGATGAGAAAGAGAAAAAAAAATAAAAAAGATTAGCCAAGAGATGAGAAAGGAGAACAAGTCTGATGGGAATGAGTTAAGTGGCAGAGGCAAGTGTTTGGAAGAATGGAAACATATGGATTGAGTATGTCAGAAAATGTGAGTAATTGGCAATCTCTAATAAAAACCTGGTTAGAGCCTTGGGAAGAACGTTCAAGAAGAACAAGGGGACACCCAAGGACTTTGGAGCTGGCAGGGGCCTTAGGGATCATCTTCAAATCTCTCACTTTTCAGATAAGGAAACCAAGAATAAGAGACTAGTGACTTTCCATGACTTGATTTTATCTCAGGGAATTGGCCTTTCTATTACACCATGATGAGAAGAAATGAGGCACGAATGAGTGGGAAGTCACACATAAGTTAAAAAAAACCCTTTTTTTAAAGGAACGGTGCAATTAGGAATAAAGGTGAGCGGCAGGCAGAAAATGAAGAGACATATTTATTTGGTTGCTCACACTGGTTATTTCCCTTCCCACCCAGGACTCCAACCCAGGGGTATGTGATTTGCTCCTTCGAACCTGATCGACCTAACTGCTGTTCCACCAGCTGCTGTTCCACCAGCGTGCACCACATAAGTAAACATTTCAAAGATAGATCTTAAATTAATTTTTCTATCCTCTCTAGAATTTATGAACTTTTTTTTCTTGTGAAAACCATTGTCATTTTAAGAGTTAATTCCACTCTTATAACTTTATACCTTAAACTATTTCAGTCAGATAATAATCCCTTCCCCACATTAGAGACTATTACCAGGACAGGGATATTTCAGTACCAATTTAAGTAATAAGAAAATTATTGATAAGGACTAATTAATTCTTAATTATATTTTAGTGCAAATCCTTTAAATCTACCACTTGGTAGCATTTATTCATTCATTCATTCATTCAATCTTTTTTTTTTTAAAAAAAAAGGAAAGGCGCAGGCAGGAATGAAGCAGGCAGCAAGAGAGAGGAGAAAGAAGGAATTTATTTTTATATAGTTGTTCACATTGGTCGTTCCTCTGGCCCCAGGTATTGACTGAATGTATGTGGACTGCCCGCAGAGTGTACCTGAACCCAGGTCCATGAGATGTATGTGGCGTGGGCCCAATCTACTCTACCGGTATGAGTTTATGCAAATTTTTTTTTTTTTTTTTAAGAAAGCTGAAGGCAAGAGTGAAGGTGAGCAGAGACAGGCTAGCAGAACGAGAGAGGAAGAAGAGACATTTACTTATTTTATTTAGTCGTTCATCTTGGTTGTTCCCCTTAGCCCTGGGTCTGTGGGATATACGGGAACAATGTCCAGTGGCCGTATCCTCTAGGCCACCAGGGAGTACCAATGCAACTATTATGTAACTAATTAGACTTAAATCTTTTGGTGATATCGCTGTTTTTTTTTTTTTTTTTTGTTTTTTTTTTTTGTTTTTTCCACATTTACAAGTTATGCCGCTGCTTTATTCCTTATGTATAATTAGGGTATTTTATGCCAGGATTTTTAGAGACTTACATAGCTTCCCCCCATCCTGGAAGTGCTTTTATGATGTAAAAATGAATCAGGACACATGATTTCCATGCAGTTGATTAGAGCAAATTTGCTACAAAAAATAGTTCCAAGTAAGGAAGGATGGTGGGGCAAATGAAAGCCGGAACCCTTGAGGAGACCAAGGAGGGCCCCCCACCCACCTGAGAGTCCTCAGTGGCTGGAATAAGATAGCAAATGAGTCAACAGAGAGAGAAGTTAAGAATTGGAAGGACTGACATGCCCTGGTGGCTCAGCACTTCGCCAATGGCTGAGGCACAGACTATGTAAACCCCAGGGTCGGGGTTCATGACCCATCCCAGTGGAAACAATTAAAGTGAACAAGTGAATAAAATAAAAACGCTTCTTTCTCCACTCTCTTCCTTCCTACTTGCCTTCCTTCTTCATTTCTTTCTTCCTTTTTTTAAAGAGGAAGGAAGGCAGGCAGGCAGTAGGTAGGAAAGAGGAGAGTAGGCATTTTATTTATTTATATTTATCTAGTTGTCCATTTTAGTTGCTCTGGGCTCCTAGGTAGTGAACCTGGGTCCTTGGGCTGCATGTGGACTGTCCCCCAGGCTTAACACTTGAGCCGGCAGCGTGCACCAACTTGCCTTTCTCTTAAAAGAAAAAAAAGACTTAGAAAGATTGTTATGAATATTGATTTTATCAGCATGGCTGCTGGCTTAAATGTGAAAGTTAAAGATCCATGGTAAGGGCCTTGGTGTATATTGTGGAAAATTCTGTGCCTCCTTGCCATCCAACATTTCAATGGTAATGATGCAACACAGTACCTATGTTATTTAATAGTCATATACTGTTTGATTCACTGTTATTTACCTATTGTCCCTCCTCCGTCTGAGGTCTCAAACCTGGGTCCTTGGACTTCACCTTAGTTGCCTAACCACCTGAGCCACAAGGGTGCGCCCTCATTGTCCATCTTAAAGTGCAGTGTCCTCTTTTTTTTTTTTGGAAAGGTCCAGGCAGGAAGAGAGAGGAGGAAGAAGCACTTTATTTTTATTGAGTTGTTCACACTGGTTGTTCCTCTGGCCCTGGGCATTGAACCTTGGGATGTAAGTGAACGGCCCCCAGCAGGGTACTAGACCTCTAGGCCACCAGGGCAAGCCCACATTGTACATTTTTTGACTCCATGATCTACTTTATCCCATGAACTCTAATATGAAGTTCAGAAATGTATTATGCGTGCTGCGGATGCTATTTCTCTATAGTTAAATATGGATATAGATATATACACAGCTGTCTATATCTATCTCTCTATATATACATCTCTCTCCATATATCTTTATAGAGATATATGTACATATATCTCTCTACATCTATGTATTTATCTATATCTATCAGTCTGTCTGTCATCTGTCTATACACACACACACACACATGAAGAGAGTAGATCCATGGATTTACACCATAAATTGGAAATGTTGGAGGAGAGACTTAATGATCAAATTCTTTTGTTTTTTTTTTTTTTTAAAGAGTGGAAGGTAGCAAGGGAGAGAAGAAAGAATCATTTAGTGAAGGGAGAAAAGAATCAACATTTTATTTATTCAGTTTTTTATTTTGGTTTTTTACCCCAGTTCTGGAACACTTACACACAGCATCTCAGACCCTTTTCCTGGACTTTACATGGTGTGCATCCCAATGTCTCAAAGACTTGAGCTACAAGGGCACACCCCAGTGACCAGGTTCTGCTCTGTGGGGTTTAGATCTTTCTTTGTTCTCTCTGCTTCAGTTACTTCCGCACTGATCTTTTGGGTAAGAGATAAAATGCTGGACGGCTATCTGGAAGAAAGGAGATAGATGGTAAAGGAGACTTGAGAGCAGTAGGTCTTTTTCTCAAGGGAAGTAATTTACTCACTACATCAACTACCCCCATCTTTACATTGCTAACCTATACCATTCTTCCATATACACCATTTATGAACTGGCCATCTTTATTCAGTAAGTTCAAGATCACATTATTAACTTCGTTTTCTTGAAATATTAGAAGGAATAATCCCCACCCCCTACAAGGTACCTGAAAAATAGCTTTAGAAAATAAACTCAATAGAAATTGCATAATAAACTTCAAAATCTAGAAAACAAACAAGTATCATAATCATTAGATACTAAGAAATCACTTCTAAATTTATTTAAGATCTGCTTAAAGTAAAAGTATGTAAAAATATGTGCTATCTGGTGTGCTCTGATGGAGTAGCAGTTAGGTTAACTGCCTCTGAAGGAGCCAAGCCACAATCCCCTGGGTCGGAGTCCCAGGTACAGGGGGAAACAACCAGCATGAACAACTGAAAAATGAAAAATACAATAAAGCATTTCTTCCTCTCTTCCTACTTGTCTGTTTGCTTGCCTTCATTCTTGCCTATGCTTAAAAAAAAAAGAAAGGATAGCTTCAAAATAAAAATAAAAAGCAAGGCATGCCCTGGTGGAGTTGGGGGTGGGTATAGTCCACATATTACATCCCAGGGTCTCTTGGTCATGCCTCAGGATGGGTGGAAACAGCCAGGATGAACAACTAAATAAAATAAATGCAGGCTTTCTTCCTCCTCTCTCTTCCTGTCTGTCCCTGCTGGTCATCATTCCTGCCTGCACCTTTAAAAATAAATAAACAAACAAGCAAATAAATAAATACATACATACATAAAAAAGCACCACATTTATATGAAGTCATAGTTTGACCATTCTTAAAAACAAACAACAGTCCCCCCCCCCCCGCCCCCACTTTTTTTTAAAGTAAAGGTGCAGGCAGGAATGAAGGAAAGCAGAGGCATGCAGACAGGCTGAGAGGAGGAAGAAGCACTTTATTTTATTTTACATAGTTGTCCATCTTGGTTGCTTCTCTCACCTACACCCTGGGCCCAGATGTCAAACCTGAGTCCTTGGGATGTATATGGACTATGTCCTGTGGCTTTATCACTAGGCCACCAGGGCACACTGGTTTGACCACTGAGTATCTACTCTTACGCTAACTGGGCCTGATGTATGTGAATATAACCTTGTATATTCTTCCAAGAGCCTATATTGGAAATTCATTTGACAAATAGCGCTCATTTGACACGCGTTTCCAATTTTAGTGAGAAATCATTGATTTGGGTTCTAGTCAGCCTCTTCTACTTCCCAGTTAAATCACAAAGGGAAAATGTCTTTACCTCTCCTGACCTGCATTTCCTCATTTGCAATGATGGTTAGAAAAGATGTTATTTTCACCCAGCTTTAACCTCTGTGAATTTCTACATTACTAATTTCTACATTAATTAAAATGGCTATTGTGAGAATTTCTACATAAGGCCTTGTAATAATAAATACATGGGAGTCAATTTCTAAAGGTATCATCAGTTAGGACAAAAGTCTCCCTAGAGTCGAAGTTGAAAATCCTGTAAGAAAGGTAACGACTAGAGGCCAGTTTAGCTCTGATATTAGCCAGATTATCATTTCTTTGACTGAGTATCAAATGATGTTGGTGACCTGCATTTAGCGGGTAGTTAGAATAAAAACTACATACTTCTCAAAATAGAATCACATTCATGCTCACATTAATGAGGGACAAGAAAACTGAGAGACTGTGCTCTTTGATGGCATGCCAGAGTGGGGTTAACAGCATTCTTTAAACTGTTGTTTTCCTCCTTCTTTTGTTGACCTTAATGTAATTACAATTGAATTTGCAGATTGAAGTTTTAATTTGAATTGCATTTATTTAAAATATTAAAGATTATCAACAACCCTAGTCCTGCTGATGTCTCTGACCTCCAGAAGTAATTCCTGTCAAAAACCAAAGCAGCTTAGAGGTTCCTGAATCTTTATCTCCAGATGGCAGAATCACCTCAGGATTTTAATCCAAGACCTGGACATAGAAAACCTTCCCTTCTTTTGGGACATACAAGCAAGCTAGATCTTCTAGTTAGTGACACTCAGAGGAAATATTTATCAAATACATTTCATATTCAATCCACTGGGCCTACATTTATGGGACAAGGTACAATTATAATATGTATTTTATATATAATGACATAATATATTTTATATTATTATACATAGCACACATATATACAGTACTATAAAACACACACACATATATTTACATGTATGTACATACCCTTCTTAACATAGACTCACAATCATGCTCATATTAAGAGAGAGAGAAGAGAATTGATATGCTGGGGTTACACGGGTAAATAATATGGAACCTGCCTCTCATTGAGAAGAGGTACATTGTTAAACCACGAAAAATGTAATACAATGTGAAAAAATTTGTACAAGTATGTATAAAGCTCCATAGGAAGAGTGGAGGAAATTAGACTTGGACTGGTGGTAGAATGGCTATAAATTATCCATCTGTCCATTCATCCATCCCTCCATTCCTCAGTTAACTGTCTGTGGTTAGCTGCTATATATAAAGCACTGTAATAGATATCACAAGTGCAAAATGAATAAAAACAAAACAACCAGTATGTGAATAACTAAACAAAAATTAAATACGGGTGCTTCCTCCCCTCTCTTCCTTCCTGCCTGCTTACTCACCTTCATTCCTGCCTGCACCTTTCCTTAAAATAAAAAAGAAAAGAAAGAAATTGAGGTTTTGGGAGGTTAGTGATTTGCTGACGGTCATGCAAATGTGGATTCTGTGGTGTGACTTTTTGGGTTTAAATTGCCTTCATCATGGCATGACTGACAACATTTTACTTAACTTCTCTGAGCCCCACCCAGTTTTCCCATATTAAAATGAGGTGAATAGTTCATAGAATTCTACTTCATAGAATTGTGGTAGAGCTTTAACAGCCTCTGGCAAGTCTTTCAAGCTTACTACCCATGTAGTAATGACTAATATTATTATACTCTCCTACATAGGTAGTGGTGAGTGCAGTGAGAGATGCAGATCAGATGTGTATACAGAGGAAAGAAAGGGCCACTTCCAGTTGGAGAGCAGGGAAGGTGAGTAGATTAAAAGAGGATCATGAAAAAGTCCCAAATTAGAGTTTTCTAAAAGAGGTAAGACTTGAACATTTAGAGTAAAAATTAGACTATGAGGAAGGCAGCTCTTGTGGGAGGTGACAAGCTATAAAAATGCAAGTAAAAATTAGATAATTTGAGAATGATAATTAAACAGGAATGGCGAGAAAGTGAGAATAGTGGAATTGGTAGATAAGGGATTAAAAGGGAAGACAATTATATCTCAAGGTAGGATTCTATTCAAATGTTAATAGTAGAATATTGGCCCTAACAGAGGGAAATGCAAATACTCTTAGAAGCAAGGCTATTAGTAATGCAAATATGAAAAACTGATTTAAGCACAACAACAAAACACCCCAATCAAACTTTGAATGAAATTTGTGAATGAAGACATATCTTCCTGATTTTGTTGACAGGAAAGACATTTTTTCCCCTTGTCCTTAATTTCTCTTATCTTAAGCAAAAACTAAGTAAGATTAATCAGCGCCATCCTATTCTTCACTACTCATTTATTCATTCATTCAGCAAATATTTTACTGAGAGCTTACTGTGTGCCATATCTGGGTCTACATCAGATGATCTTTTCTTGGAGTTCTCATCTCTTGCTCCAGAGGGCCTTGGAAGGGCAGATCAGGAGGATACCAGGTAAGTGCTGACACTCTCTGTTGACATTTTTGGCTAGGTGCGGGAGAGGAACTGGTAATATAAAGGACCCAGAATGTGGCACCAGGTGATCTGCGGTGAGAAGAAAATGTACCCTTGATGGAAGTGTTTTTGAAAAGTTTTTAAGGTCTACCAATATTCTAATTCAAACACTATCTGCCTTTCATATTCCTCTGTCCACTCCACTCCACAGCCCACCCCATCACTACTCTTCCTATAGCTGTCCTCTTTTGCTATCGAAATTTACCAAAATAAATTTTTTCCCCATCCATTCCAACTCCGACTGTTCCTCACAGTCAATCTCTGGGCTCAGCCCCAAGCCTGGAGGGGCAGTAAATTGATTCAGAGTCGCTGCTCAAACACAGATCCCCATGGAAACCAAAGGACTAAGAAAACAAAAAGAGAGGAAGAGACAGCCACTGCCTGACCTTTCATGTTCACTCTCCAAATTCTTTTCACTCTTGGGCATGAAGGCAAGTGCTTATTTGTATAACTAGTGGAACGAAAGAAGCTGACCCCTCTCTCCCTCAAGTTCTTAATCTGTCTTCTAGTTGATAGTTAAGTGAAGGGCAGTGGGACATCTCCACCTGGTGGTAGACATACCAAATTACCTCCAAGAAGAGAGATCCTAATTAGGAGAACCTGCAGTGCAGGGTATCAAGTAATTGCAAAAGGAAGATGATGAAAAGATGTAATGTTCGGTAGCTGCTCCTAGAAGAGTGTTTAGATGAGATGCATTTATTACTTTCTCTTTCTCACATGTACACTTTAAATATAATTTGATGTTAATGATATTATTATTAATTTACATCCAATCTAAATATGAATCTTGCATCTCCAAATTCCATAGTACTTCTATCTTTTTTAAAGGAAAGGTGCAGTCAGGAATGAAGGTGAGCAGAGGAAGGCAGGCAAGAAAAGAGACAAGGAAGAAGCACTTTATTTTGTTGAGCTGTTCATCCTGGTTGTTTTCCCTGGACCTGGGTTTTGAACCAGGGACCTTGGGATGTACGTGGACTGTGCTTGGCTGGAGGTGGCTAACCAAATCACTACTCCACTAGGGTGTGCCACACTTCATATTTTTAATATCTGATTCTCAGTCACAGTGGTGCCAGCCTCAACAGATTGATTAGCCAGGTTTTACTTCCACTTTCCTTCTTTCTGAAAAATGAAGATAAAAACAGAAACGAGAAAAAACCCAAACAACAACAAAAATCAATCATTTAATTGAAATACTTCTCTTATTTAAATCTCATAAAGAAATATTCTCTGGTTGCGCAGATGTTCCCTAGTGCAGACTGTTAGCCCTTCACTCTGGAAAATCACTTCTAACTGTCCTACCCCCATTTTCTCACTTCCAGACTGCCCCTCACCTATAGTTTATCAAATATCACTTGCAACAGATCCCTCATCTGTCCAAAACGTTTTAGTGGCTTTCAAGATGCTTCTATGTTCAGTAGTATTTACTCTGATTCCCCAGGCCTCATCCTTTCCAAATAGCCCTGCCTCTTCCTCTCTTGGGGGCATTGTGTTCTGTCTCTCCCAGGTCTCAAATCCACTGCCACCTCAGACCTCTTTATGTCTTCCTTCCCTTCATGACTAGTCCAGCCTCTGTAGATCTTCTCTTGAAGTCTGCAATGCCTTTAGTATTCTGTCCTCAACTTAACATGTAACACTGTTTGCTGTTCTTTTCAAATGTGTGCTATCTTTGTCACTCTAGCTGAACTGTCTACCATGGCAGAGGAGAGGTCAAGACTTTTACGTACCTTTAAAAAAATTTTTAAACAGACAAACCATTTATTTATTTTATTTAATTGTTCATCTTTGTCGTTGCCCCGCAGTCTTGGGTCTTTAACCTGTGTTCTTGGGACAGATGGGGACAATGTCCAGTGGCCTAAACCATTAGGGCATTGTGGTGAATTTTCTTTTTTTAAAGGAAAGGTGCAGGCAGGAATAAAGGCAAGTAGGAAGACAGGCAGGAAGAGAGAGGCGCAAGAAGCACTTTATTTATTTATTTAGTTCTTTATCTTGGTTGTTTCTCCTGAACCTGGGTGAGAACCTGGGCCCTTAGGATGTAGGTGGACTACACCCAACTGTTACTCCACTAGGGTACACTCCCTTTTTTTTTTTGCATTAAAAGAGGAAGGAAAGGAGTAGAAGGAGAAGAATGATTTATTTGTTGATTTACTTTAAAGGAAAGGTGCAGGCAGGAATGAAGGTCAGTAGGCAGGTAGGCAGGAAGAGAGGAGGAAGCATTTATTATTTCTTTTATTTTCAGTTGTTCATTCTGTCCATTTACCTGGCCCCAGGACACTGGGATGCATGTGGACCAGAGGTAGCTGAATCAATTGCTATTCTACTAGGGTGGCTGAGGAAGAAGCATTTTGAAGGAAGGAAGGAAAGAAGGAAGGATAGGAGAGAAGGAAGAAGATTATTAATTAATTAATTTTTGACTCTTCACCCTGGTCCCAGGTCAAGAATCTGTGTTCTTAGACTTTTACCTGGTCTGCACACCAGTGTGTCAAAAGCCTGAGCCACATGAGAGCACCCTTTTTAGGTACCTCCTGTAACTTCATATCTCTGTAAGGTCTTGACTACATTGTAAGTTTTCAGTTCTTGTCCATTAAACCTTCTTTTCCTTTTTTTCTTTTTTAAAGAGAAAGGCAGGCAGGAAGGACGTGAAAGGAGGAAGACGCCTTTAATTTATTTACTTGTTCATTTTTCAGTTGTCCCCTCCCCCAACCCTGTCCACAAACTAGGCACTTGAGACTGTTTCTTTGGCTGCTCTGGAAGTTCTTCAGGCATAAGGGCTATGTTATAATGATTTTGCACTGTACACAGTGTTTACTAAGTTTTATAGTTAGAAGAAGCTCAGCAGCTAGTTTTTCATCCAGGCATGAATATTTTTATATTACTTAGGGGAAAAAGACAAATCTGAAGATAAATCCATTGAGAAAATAATGGTGACATTTAAAAGAGATTTCTAGGCGTGTCCTAGTGGCCTAGCAGTTTAAACTAAGAAGTCCACACATATCCCAAAGTCTCCAGTATGAAAGCTGGGGCCGGAGAAACAACCAAAATGAACAACTGAATAAAATAAATGGGGTGCGTCTTCTTGCCTTCATTCCTGCCTGTACCTTTCCTTAAAAAAAAAAAAAAAAGATTTCTATAACCAAGAAATTTCTATTTCCATTAAAACACTCATAATTGAGTTTAAAAAAATATGTAAAAAAAGCTAGCATTGTTTCTTCTCTCAGGACATTGTTATCGAAAATCGATGAAGATCACTAAGTTCAAATTGACAAATCTTATATCCTTCGTGTACTGAGTAAACATTGACTGCACATATTGTGGTCATATTTATGGATCAGACCACCCTAGATTGAGAAGACATGGCAAAAGCAAGAACCCTGGCTCAATTTTTTATGGATGGCTTTAGGGAAGGTGCTATTGATCTTTCTTCTTTCAGGTAAATTGGAAAATTGTTAACAACTTATTATTATTATTGTCTTAAATCAAATTCTTCAGGATCTTGCTCTGTCTCCTTTTCCAGGGTGCTCTCCTGATAATTATGTCTATTTCTATTACTGAGAGCTCCCAAAGAGACTGGAGCCTCACTCCAGGTCCTTGCATCCCACATGTAAAATTTGCTTGCAGCACACAGCGGACAAAAGGTTAGGCAGAAATTTACTGAGACAAGCAAGAGAGGTAGTACACTCTTCAAGGTTACGAGAAGCCGAGAAGCCGGCTGGGTCCAAGAACACACCGACAGTTGCCACAGGTTTTGTCCCTCGCTGTTCCTGCCCCAAGGGCACTACTGGGACTCTGGGGAATTCCTAGGTGGGGAATTTGAGGAAAAAGGTGGCAATTTCTGGTGATAGGTGCTTCCTTTATGGCACGTGCTCCTTATCCATAATTCACTGGTATAATGATCTTAATGTATGGGCCCATATACAATTTTATGTTAAGCAGATTATAATGAGGCAAAGGTTACTCCAAGGTGGCTACAGCAGTCAGTGCACCTGTGCAGCCAATCCTTTTGCGCCATCTCAGCAATGCTGCCTTGCTGGTTCCCTTTCTTGGCCACAAGAATGTATGTGCTGCTCTCCCGTTGGTCAGAATTTTATCTGGCCATTTCAGGTTCTGGTCTGCTGAGGTGTCCCCTTCTTTTCTCTGTTCCAGCCCCTCCCAGGCTAACCTACCTAACACTACTATGTTTCTCCTTCTATTTCTACTCCTACTGTGATGATGATGACTACTAAAATGTCAACTAGCTAATGCTTATCTGTCATTTATGTATTCCCTACTCTTTGCTAACACTGTTCTAAGTGTTTTACTCATTTTACATTTACAATCACCTAAGCTGTACAGGATTAGGAGTGAGGCAAGAGGAAATCTGGGGAATAAAATTTAAGAGGCTTGACCGGGGTGCTCATTTGCACTGTAGGTCTTTTGCTTCATCTTAGTCATGGTCCTGTTTATGAAGAAGGTACTAGCATATACCCATTATTCCGATGAATAAACTGAGACACCAGAGTTAAATAACTTGCCTAAAGTCACATAGGTAGGTAGTTGCAGAACTGGAATTTTAATGACATTAGGTCTTGGAATCTTTCCTTTTTTTTTTTTTTTTTTTAAAGAAAGATGTAGGAATGAATGAGAGTAGACACAAGCATGAAGGAGAAGAGAGGAGGAGATGCACTGTATTTATTTTATTTAGTTGTTCAACTTTATTGCTCCTGCTAGTCCCTGGAGGCCAATCTGGGTCCTCGGATGTATGTGGACTGTGCCCAACCCTACTCCACAAGGGCGCACTGCATATATACTTTTGAATTTGTGTTGGCACATTCTGCGGATAAATACCCAGAAGTGGAATAGCTGGATCACATGGAATCCCCTATGTTTTCCATAATGGATGTTCCAATTTACATTCTGGAAGAATTTATTGAGATTTTTGAAAAGACTTTATTGCATTCTTTCTTTTGGATTGTTTAATTTGGTTTGGTTTATGAAAGCACCAGTTTAAGAGACTATTTATTCTTTTATAGGGCAAGATAGAGTAAGCACTTTAGTTTCTCTTCCCACCTCAGAGTGACCTCAGGAAGTCTCCAAAGCCAGGCCTGTTAAGGTGCGCACAGCATGGCATGTGTACTTTCTCTACTAACTAGCTCTTAAGGTAGATATCTAATCAGAACAGAAGTGGAGAACATTCTGTCATCAAAATAACTATGTACCATCTTCTCCAGGCTTGATAAATGTAAGCCTAGAGGCTTATGATCACGTTGGGTGCTTTTGTGTGCCAATCCTCAGGGTGTCTAAGTATGCCAGCTTCTGCTATCTTCCGAGTGGCTTTAGTTTTACTCTGCTCTTGCTGCAGCTGGGAGTTGTATCTGGAGAGAACACTAAGCAACTTCTAAAGTAGTATCTACCTTAAAGTGTGTTTTACCTGGATGTATTGATACTATGTGACTACATAAAAAAGAAAAAGTAGTAAGGACAAAACCTTTCTGAAATCTAAATATTAGAAAAGTATTTCTCCAAGAGGGGGACAGATACTTTTAAATCTCAGTCTTTAGTCCCAGGGCCTCTTATCATTCTCTTCAGGGCCAGTTTCACATCTTGGTTCCGGAGAGTGTAGATGAGGGGATTGAGGAAGGGAGTTATGGCTGTGGGGAATAGGGCAGCTGCCCTTCCCAGGGGGCTGTTGGTTTCAGGTCTCAGGTAGATGAAGGCACAAGGCACATAATACACTGTGACCATGGTTACATGGGCTCCACAGGTTGAAAAGGCCCGGCGTCGACCATCAGCTGTACGGATTCTCAGGATGGCCCGAATGATCTGTACATAGGAGAGGAGGATCAGGGAGAAGCAACTGGCCACCACCACCCCAATGTCCACAAAAGTCACTAACTTATTGACTGTTGTATCAGCACAGGCCAGTTTCAGAACTGCAGGGATATCACAGAAGAAGTAATCTACCTGGTTGGGTCCACAGTAGGGCAGCCGGAAGGTTAGGACGGCCTGGATAGCTCCATGGATGGATCCTGCCACCCAAGCTCCAGTCACGAGCAAGGTACTTAGCTTAGCATTCATGAGCACAGGGTAGCGCAGAGGCTGACATATTGCCAGGAACCTGTCATAGGCCATCAGGGTATAGAGGAAACACTGGGTGCTGCCCAGAAAGTGATAAAAATAGAGCTGAGCCACACAGCCACCAAATGGGATGGGCTTGATACCTAAAGTGAAGTTCATCATGAGGCGAGGAACAATGATGCAGGAGATGCCCATGTCAATGATGGAGAGAGCACCAAGAAAGATGTACATGGGACGGGCATGGAGCTGTGGGTCTACCCAGACAGTGATTAGAATAAGCAGGTTCCCCAGCTGAGTGAGGATGAAGATCAGCAAAAAGAACACAAAGAGAAATGTCCTTAAGCCTGGTGGGTAGGGAATTCCTGTCAGGATAAACTCAGTCAACAGTGTGTGGTTGACTCTTTCCATCCTCTGGAGAGATGTTACCTAGAGAATGGACAAAACAGGAGTTAGCATGGAGGGAAGAGGGAAGCGAGGAGGGACTAGAGAAAGGGATTGTAAAAACCAGACAGTAGCAGAGTGTTTTTTTCTCTAGTTCTCTTGCCTGGTGCTCTCAGGCCATGAAGTAATTTCTCTTTTACATGGAGACATGACAAATAGGGAGAAAGTACCTTCCATGGCAGGGATTGGCATACTTGTAAGCAAAGTTTTATTAGTATACATTTGTGCACAGTTATGTACATAATCTATAGCTGTTTACATACTACGATGGCAGTGTTGAGTAGTTGCTTTTGGCTCACAAATTTTAAAAATGTTTACTCTCTAGATTTTTATAGAAAAAAGTTTTTTCTTAGAGCATGTTTACCAAAGATTGTTTACTTGAAATTATATTCAACATTTGTTTTCTGCTCTGGCTTATTCTTGTCTCTTAATAAAAACTTACATAGAGTGGGAGTATGCAGAAAGGAAATCAGATGATTTCTTTTCTCTTTTTAGTTTAGAATGAAACAGAATTTTGACTGAATGGTTAGATGTGGCATGCCCTTGTGACTCAGGTGACAGAGATGGTTGAGGTGTGGCCCGTGTAAAGCCCAAGGACCTGAGTTCAAGACTTGGGCCCAGGGAAATAAACAAAATTAAAAAATTCCTCCTCTCCCTCCTTTCCTTCCTTCCTCTTTCTTTCCCTCCCTCCCTCCCTTCTTCCTTTCTTCTCTTCTCTACTTCCTTCTGTGAAAAAAATGACTAGGTATGCGTGCGTTTCTGTTGTAGTCCTTGATGCTGTTCAAATCAACCCTCCAAGTTCTTTACAAATGAAGGAAGAGAATGAGGCAGTAAACATAGAAGTAAAATTGTGGTTTCTACTTGGTGTTATATGTTTCAGTTTCTTTGTACATAATAATTTATAGTTAAGACATGGAAGAGAGGAGAGGTGGAAGCAAAGAGGTATAGTTTCAATGAGAAGTCAAGAGATCAAGGAAAAGCAAAGGTGATTGGAGAGGATGAGAAGAACAAGATGGTAGGGTGGTTAGATCAAAGCAAATGGTTTAGTATGGAAGTTATTTTATTTTATTAGTCCATCTCCTAGACTGGAATTTCCCCACCTGAAGAAAAGTTTTGGATTAATGAGTTTTTAAAGTTCTTTCTAGATGTATAATTCTCTAATATCTAAACTCAGGACTTGAAGTGGGATGGCTAATAAACTGAAATGGATTCATTGATTTTGGTCTGTAATCATTCACATCCACTCCAAAGAAAGAGTCAGGTTATCAGGGAATGCTAGGAGCTCTCTGATTAGGATTCCCTTTGCCTTTATCCTTAATCAGACTCAGTTAATTTGAAGAGCAGGGAATTGGCAATCCTTGAGCAAGACATCTTGGTGTTCTTGTTGCTGGCTGAAAAAACCTAAATGTGAACATTATATTGAATCTGGGTCAGCTGCCTCTTTGTTCTGAATTAGTTTCACAGCTCCTCTGGGTTTTCATGTCTTCATTGAGGCTACGAAGATAGAGAATGAAACTCTGGATTCAATTTTGGTAAATAATGATAAAAAATGGTTAGTTATACTTAACATTTACATTAAACATAACTTTAAACTTGCTATATCCATGTTCTATCAATGCTTAGCTATTATATAGCCATCTCTTATAGAACTTAGGAAAATAACTAAATCCTTCTACCCCACTTCTTGCCATTCTTTTTCAAGTGAATAGCAGTTATGATTTTTTTAGTTTTAAACATTTTAGTTGCTTGGCATGTCCTAGTGGCTCCATTAAGCCTGCAGAACAACCAACATGAACAACTAAATGGATTGACAGACATTTCTTCCCCTCCCTGCCTGCCTATCTGCCTTATTCCTGCCTGCTTTCTTCTTCTAAATCAATCAATCAATTGATCAATCAATCAATTGAAAATTTTTGTTTTCACTTGCAGAAAAGTAGTGATGGTTGAACTTCAAAAAGTTGATCACAAAACTCTTCTATAGTCAGGACTATGAACAATAGCTGCTTCTTCCTTCTACTTTTCAACTTCAAAAAGCGCAGAAAGATTTAGTTCCCATAAATATTCCTTGAGAAATGCACGCCTGTGTCCAAGAGCAGTCCTAGGTTAAATGAGCTCAGGTGACTGCTTGCTTTGGTCTGGTTTTCATGGGATGTTATAGTTTTTGAGGGTTGAAAAGTTCTGATGTTAAATTCTGCATATTTAGGCATGCCCTGCTGGAGCAGCGCTTAGGTGAATTGCCTCCAAAGGAGTGCAGATTACATACCCCTATTTTCCATTCCTGGATTGAGGAGAAAACAACCAGTGTGAACAACTGAATAAAAATAAAAGATATTCTTCTTCCTCCTCTCCCTTCCTGCCTACCTACTTGTCTTCATTCCTGCCTGAACCTTTCCTTTAAAAAAAAGGTAACCCAAACCAAAAACCAAACTCTGCATATGTAGAAGCCTGATTTGGTCAGATCTCTCAAGAGGAATAATCAGGCTTTGGGAAATCAATTCATGCTCAAATACTGAAGAGAATGACTTCTAAGCCAAATAACCAATTTGTTAATTCACAGTGGAAGATTTCACTTCTGTGACTAAAATGTTGTACCCACTACCCAGGACAATTTATAATACCAAGGTCAAATCAAATCAAATTAGGAATCAGCTGTATGTTTCTGAGTTTCAAATCAGAGCAAAGTGAATTTGATTACTGACAATTTAGGCTGCAGTAGATCTCAAATAATTACACCTGATATATTGACAAAGTTTTACTCAATTTTCAATCTGGATCTCTATATATTTTTAGATTGCCTTTATTATTTCCAGTGGCTCTCATATTTATTTTTTGAAGGAAAGGTTCAGGCAGGAATGAAGGCAAGTAGGCAAGGAGACAGACAGGAAGAAAGAGGAGGAAGAAGCACTTTATTTAATTTATTTAGTTGTTCATCATTTGTTGTTCCCCTGACCTCAGGTCTTGAACCCAGGACTTTGAGATCTATCCAGACTGGGCTTAGTTTAAACTGCTAGACCACCAGAGTGCCCCAATGGTTCTCTTATTTTCAACACGTTTTTCTAACTTTTTAGAGTTACCTAATCATTTTCTCATTTGTTTTCCATACTGTTTCCTTCTTTGTGCTCTGAATTACTCCCTTAGGAACTGTTATTTCTTTTGAGGACTTTCCATTCCATATGTAGAATGCTGACTTTTTTTATTCAACCAGAAAGGATATTATTTTCTAATCTTGCTCTTAGATTTTTAGAGTCATCTTAATGGGAAGGATGTGGGAAGGCATGTAATCCTATTTGTAATACTGTCTTTATTTGGCATGGTTTTATTCCAGTTGCAATTGAGTTTTCTTCTCCTTCTCTCTTTTTCTTTTTAAGGAAAGGTGCAGTCAGGAATGAAGGTGAGTAGACAGGCAGGAAGAGAGAGGAGGAAGAAGCACTTTATTTTATTTTCATTTAGTTGTTCACAATGGCTGCTCTTTTTGTTTCTTTAGCAATTTTTCCTCCCTATTTGGTTATAAAGATTAATTGGACAACATCCTTTTACCTCTGATCAGTTAGAATTTTCTTCCCTCTACCACTGCCATTATAGATCTCAAAACCTGAAGCTTGTTATCCCCTATGTGGACATGCCTGTGTTTGCTCTCAGAGCTAACCCAGAGTTGACTCTGAGATGTCTTAAGTTCTTGCATTAACAAAATGAGAGATGGGAGGGGAGGGACAGAGAGAAGGGAGAGAAAAGAGAGAGGAAAGATGGGGGAGAGGAGAGAGTTGGGAGAAAAGTGAAGGGAGAGAAGAGAGAGCGGGGAGAGAGAAGGAGAGGTAGAGAGAGAGAGAGAGAACACAGAATAGCACAAGGAGAAAACGATATGACACCAGTGAAACCTTAACGATGACTCACAGAATAATGATGGTGTTTTACATCTCTGTAGTGTTCTAATGATCCTTAGAGGAGTTAAATGACAATGGAGTTCCCATTGCTATATAGTGCTAGACTAAAGAACTCTAATCAGGTTTTATAATTTTCTGTCCAGTACATTGTACTTAACATTCCTTTATATAAAAAGCCAGAAATAATTTAGCAAATCATGTTTTATTTTTCAGGTTGCTAAATCATTAAGAGTTTAAAAAAATCATTGGCAACATTGATCCTCAATGTCCTGAGCCTATAACTTTGTGATCTGAATAATTATTTCAAGAGTTTGATGGTTCATCCTATTAAATATTCTAAATAGGTGTTGCTGCCATATTTCTTTCTTTCTTTTTTTTTAAAGAAAAGTGCAGGCATGAATGAAGATGAGTGCACAAGCATATAGGAGGAGAGAGGAGAAAGAACATTATTTTATTTAGTTGTTTAGCTTGGTTGTTTCCCCAAGTCCTGGGTCTTGACCTGGGAACCTTGGCATGTATGTGGACTGTGCCCCAGTGGACTAACCAGGGTGCACCAGTTGCTGTATTTCTAAACCTAGATGTGCTAGAATTAAGTTCAAGTTCTAAAATAAAAAAAGAGGTGCACCTTGGTGGTCTAGTGGATAAAGCCATTGGACATAGTGCACATACATCTCAAGGACACAGGTTTGAGATCTGGGTCCAGGGTCACAACCAATGATGGACAACTGATTAAAGTAAATAAGTGTTTCTTTCTCCTCTCTCTCTCTGCCTGGCTATATACTCACCTTCATTCTTGCCTGCAGCTTTCCTTTAAAAGAAATGAATAAATAAAGAATTATATTTTGCTACTATGAATCTGTAAAGTCCCCCATAGCATTTCATTGCCTGGCATTTTATCACACTGTGCCTTTCTTGAACATGTAGACTATTGCTGGGGACTTAGCAGTATTTTTAGTTTATAGAGAGTCTGTGAAGGTATTGATGCATTTTAATTGAATTTTGATCTGTATAAAGCATAAAATGTCATGAAGTATAAGCATGTTTGCAAAAGGTATGGGAATCACTGGTGGACTGTGTACTGATTATAAGTTATAATGTTAATCATTAAAAACTGTTTGTGACTAATTTGCCCAGGAGATTAGGTGCTTTTTCTAATGAAGCAAAAAGCACAGTGTTGGCCCATTTCAGCAGACGGGTTTTGATTAATGCTTGCTCAATATTAGTGCCTAACTCTAGTCATCCATTTCTTAATAGCTGTAAATGAAATTTTTTAAAAGTCACAATTTTTGAAAACCCAATCAAAGCACACCTTTTTTTCAATTTCTAAAAAGCATCTTAAATATTTAGAAGTTATATAATCTCTTGCAAGTTTATGAGTATTATACTAAGTCATTTAAAGCTGATTTTAATAAAGAGGGGTACCACTGAAATGAAAGTACACAAGTGTATTCATCCAGTATGTTTCTATATTCATAGATAGGTAGATACTGAAATAAGAAAAATTTGAGTCATTAAGTCTGAGAAATGAAACTAGAAGCTTCCACTAAGAAGTGCCTTGATGAAGCAGTGGTTTTGTCAGTTGTAGAGCACAGGCCACATATCCAAGGAGCTAGGTTCAAGACCTGGGCTGAGATCAACACCAAGATTAACAACTAAATAAAGTGTTTCTTCCTTTTATCTCTTCCTGCCTGCCTGTCTCTGCTCACCTTCATTCCTGCGTGCACCTTTCCTTAGAAAGAGTTTCCATGAAAACATAAAATCCTTGTCAACAATGGACTTTGAATTGTTTAGAATATTCACTAACACGGAAATCAGATTACTCACAAACATCCTTCAAATTTTGGGCACAGAATCTTCCTCAAAGGTTGGAGAAGAGACCTGGCAAGGGCCAAGTAGCAAGAAGCAGAGATGGAACCACCAGAGAACTCCAAGATGCTCTTACCTCTTTGTCTGGTTGACATTAAATTCAGGCAGCGAATAAATCTCTGGAGAAGGGTAGTTTTGGAGAAGGTGTAGCCAATGAAGGGCTTAGGAGATAGTGTCATCCTGATGTAAAAAGTTAAATGGTGGCGGTGTCATTAGATCTACCCGAGCAGTAAAGAAAATTTCTGTGAGAGTCAGAAAGAGAAATCTACTGAATAATTAAACAAGGAAAGACATTGAAAGTGAAGTGACTGAGACCCCTTTCACAGTGTTTGCACCCAACATTTGTCTATATCTGAAGCTTACTCGTTGGTCATCTCTATTGGGGAGTATCTTCCTTTCTTTTTAGCACTCTTCCATATCTGTGATCAAGTCCTGAAAAATGGGATAAGACAATGGGAGATGCTTCTTGGTGGTGAGGAAATCACCTTTACCTGGACATGTCAGCATCCATAGAAAATCCTCTTGCTTTTTGAGAGAAAGGATATGAATCTGTTCCTGGAGTGATCTCAATGGTTTTGGATCCCCTGAGGTCTACAGTAGTTATTGTGATGAACTAATGCCAGAAGATCCACTTAGTCAGTTCGAGCTGGATCAAAATGAAAGGCCAAACTACTGATTTATTACCTACCTTCTTACTTGTGGACGTTCTCTTTTGCTTTACTTATGAATCAGGCAGAGAGTTGTGGATCTCAAGAAAGGTAGCTTCTAAGCTTGGTCCCTGTTGTGTTCTGTTACTTCTTTTATTTTCCCCAGAGTCAATAACAGTGTGAGACCTTTAGCTTGGGGAATATTGTAATAGCACCCTGTGTTAAGATGAAACTAATATCGGTGATTTGTTTCCTGTGAAACTCCCCAGTTTACAGCTTGTTAACAGGATTTGTTGATGATTTCATTCTGTGATTTCAATGCTCTAACAAAGATGAATTTCGAAAAAAAGAAAGGAAAAGTAATATGATTGCTACTGGTCAAAAGATGTTTTCTAATTGGCACTTCACATTTTACAACATTATTCCTTTGAATTACTGAGGCCCTGAGATAGGTCCACAAAGACAAGTAGAAACAGACTCTCAGGATTAGAGGGACATGAGAAGTCATCCAGTCCAACTATTGTCTACACATTTTAAGTCATATTCCCTGAGCAGTGATTTGTATAGTATTGTTTGGTCCTGTTTCTTCAATATTTTGATCTTCTTTTTTCCTGATCTGTGGAACTGCCTGAGCCCTTTCTCCAAAGTTTCTTTGAATGTCTAGAGACAGTCTACATCTGGAGGGAATACCTTGAATGTTATCTGTTTTCCCTGACACCCGAAACTTTTGTGGTAATCTCTGTCTCTCCCAAATCACCTTGGTGTGCCTAGAGCAGAGTCAGCAAACTTATTATGTAAAGGACAAAATATAAGTATCTTTGATTTTGAGGACTATACAGTATCTGTTGCAACTATTCAAGTTTTCATTGTACATGAAGCCAGCCATAGACAATACACATGCTATTAGGCATAGCTGTATTTGAATAATATTTTTTTAGAGGTACTGAAACTTAAATTTCATGTATCATAAGAATTACACCTCTTTTGCCCTTCTTCAACTATTTAAAAATGTCAAAAATATTCTTAGCCTGAGGTTTATGGGAAAAAACAGGTAACAATCCATATTTGGGCTACAGGTGAATATACCTCAAACTACCAAGCTGGAATAAAAAAGACTGAAAAAATATGAGCAAATTAATTATTAGTAAGGTGATTAAATCAGTAACCATACTCCTCCCAAGGAAAGCCCAAGACTGCATAGTTCAGTGGTGAATTCTCCAGGTTATTTAAAGGAATACTAATGTCAATCTTTTTAAAAATATTTCAAAAATTAAAAAGATGTAAACATTACTCATTTTATGAAACTAGAATTACCCTAACACCAAAGCCAGATTAGGACTTTATAAGAAAAAAAAGTATAGGAGTATATCTCTGAAGAATACAGAAATAAAATAACTAAAAAAAAAACCTAGCAAATCAAATTTAACAGCACAGTACATGCATCACATGCTGTGATCATGTGGGAGTCATCATGTGGTGCAGGATGCAAAGATGATTAAATCACATGGTGATCTCAATAGATGTAGCCTGAAGCATATGAAAAAATTCAACATCCATGCTCAGTGATGAAAGGTTGAAAGCTTTTCCTTAATGATTAGGAATAAGTTATGCTCAGCATGCCTCTTTAATATAAAACTAGAGATCAGGCAGGAAATATAAGGAAAAGATGTCTAATATATTTTTATTTTACTCCCCCACCGCTGGTCTTAAGCCCAGGTCCATAGGCTTTGCATGCCCTGCACCATAGGCTCCTTAGCTGCCTGAGCCAGAGGGGTGTGTCAATATATCCAAATGAGAAAGGAAGAAGTAAAATTGTCTCTGTTTTCAGATGACATGATCATATGTATAGAAAATCCTAAAGGAATATTTAGAAAACCTTGAGAATTAACAAAAATGAATTCAGCAAAGTAGCAGGATAAAAAGTCAACATACAAAAATAAGTTACAGTTCCATACGTGAATGATGCATAAGATGAAGGGGAAATGACAAAAACAGTTTCATTTATAATAGCATTCAAAAGTGGTGAAGAAAGCTCTGTAAAATCAAAATGGCAAGACATAAATTATAGAAATTGAAAAAGAACATAAATGAAAACATATCATCCTATGTTCATGCATTCTAATACAATATTGCTAAAATGACAATACTACTCAAAGCAATTTATCATTCAATGCAGTCTGTAACAAAATCACAGTGACATTTTTTTCAAATAAATTGAAAAATTCATCCTAAAATCATGGAATCTCAAGGAATACAAGCAGTGAAAGCAATGTTGAAAAAGGACAAAACCAGAAGACTCACATTTCCTTATTTCAAAGCATATTATAAAGCTCCAGTAATCAAAGCAATGTGTTATTGGCATAAAGACATATGTATAAACTAATTGAATAGAATAGAGTATAGCAAAGCAAGCTTCTGTAGCTATGGTCACAAGATTTTTGGCAAGGATGTCAAGATCATTCAATGGGTAAGAGGATATTCTTCAACAAATGGAGATGAGAAAACTGAATATCCACATGTACAATAATGAAGTTAGACTCTTATAGGTAAAAATTACACAAATGTACAAAAATCAACTCAAAAAAGACAAAGAACAAAAATATAAGACCTAAAACAATAAAACTTTCAGAAGAAAATATAGGACAGTACTTGACAACATTGAATTTGGCAGTGTTGTCTTGGGTGTGACAACACAGGCCTAGGTAACAAAGGAAAAACTAGAAAAATAGAATGTCATGAAAATTAAAAATGTGTAACAAAAGGCACTATTAACAGTAAAAAGGCAACCCACAGAAAGGGAGAAAATATTTACAAATTCTATGTCTGATAAGAAATGAATAATCAGAACTCCTAAAACTCAACAACAAAAAACCAAACAATCTTCTTCAATGATGTGCAAAGTTCTTGAAAAGACATTTCTCTAAGAAGATATACAAATGACAAAGAAACACATGAAAAGATGTTCAGTATCACTAATCATTAGGAATTCAATCAAAATTACATGAAATACCACTTCATACCTATTAGGACACTACTACTGAAAACAGGAAATAAGTGTTACCAAGGATGTGGAGAAATTAGAACCATGTGCACTTTTGGTGGGAATGTAAAATAGTAGAGTTGTTGTGGAGAACAGCATGATATTTCCTTAAAAAAGTTTAATAGAATTACCAAATGATTCAAGAATTTTTTCTGGATATATACACAAAAGGACTGAACGTAGGGTCTCATAGAGGTATTTGAACAATCATATTTATAGTAGCATTATTGATAGCTGCAACAACATGGAAACAATGCCAAGGACCGTTGTTGGAGGAATGGATAAACAAAATGTGGTATATGCAAACAATAGAATATTATTCGACATCAAATTGTAAGGGAATTCTGCAGTTTGCTATGATATGAATGAACCTTGTGAGCAATAAGCCTACCTTTTTGACAAGCCAATCAAAAAATACTCTATGATTCCACTTATATGACATACTTGGAGCAGTCAAAATCATAAAGACAAAATAAAACAGTGATTCTTACTGGCTGGTGGGTAGAATGGTGCGTTATTATTTATTGGGTGTAGAGTTTCAGTTGCACAAGGTGAAAGGAATTAGGGGATGGATGATGGTGGCAAAATAATATGAATTTTTTTTAAGGAAAGGTGCAGGCAGTAATGAAGGTGAGTGGGCAGGCAGGCAGGAAGAGAGAGGTGGAAGAAGCACTTTATTTTTATTTAGTTGCTAATGTTGGCTGTTCTCTCTTGCCCAGGGTCTCAAACTTGGGACCTTGGAATACATGTGAACTATGTCTACTGGCCTTGTCTGCTTGGTAATAGGGTCATGCTGGGTTAATAATATTTTTCAGAATAGCTCCATTGTCTGTTCAAAGGATTGAAGGCCAGGTTTCAAAGGAATATCAAAGTCAGGTAGCTTTGAGTTTAATCCATTGATTTCATGCTGTGCCAAGATTCTTCCCAAGGGGTTTGCAAAAGGAATAGACAAAATTTCTCACATCCCAATGCAACACATAGACACAAAACACTCACAAAGAGATGGGACTCCCTCAAATCCAAGGCTGACAGGGGAACTGGCAGCAGACTAACCAAAGCAAACAGGGATATAGCTAAGGGGCTCTTGGCTCGTGAAAAAGGGCTTCCAATTCTCACACAAAAAACAAATACACTAAACACCCGAGCAACCACTGTAACCAGAAAAGATGTTGATAAGAATTCAGATGAGAGCCTTAAACAGAACCTACAATCAGAAAAGAATCAGCCAGGCTTTCCATTCTTACACAGACATGATATCTACCCTAGTGATGCCTAACCCAGAAGGGGCAAAATGCCCCACCAGATGCATTCAATCAAAGGCCTTGGTGTGCATGCCAAGAGAAATTACCCACCAGATGTCACGACCTTCCAGAAAATGATTTCTTCTTCTAATAGCTGGGGAACTCAGAAGCAATGGAAAAAAGTGACTTGTGAGAGCTGCATTGCATCCTCATGTTCTTCTCATCAAGCAAATCTATCTCTCACTGATGAGAAAAGAGGGGAACTCCATCCTATCATCCTGTTGAAGTTGCTAAATTCTGTTACTAAAACTGGTTCTTGGGCAGGGGTGCCGAAAAAACAAAAACAAAAGCCAAACCAAAAAAAAGCCCCAAAACAAGACTTGGGAGAAGGGAACGGGTCAATTTATTTATTGAGTAAATGGAGACAGGGGAGACCTAAGTCAAGTACAAAGACAATATCCAGCTGCAGTAGGCCTGGGAATGACCACAGTTGGGCAATCAAGTTCCAATCACAGATATCTAAGGAAGAAGGAGGGAATGGATTTTGGTGGGCAGATTCCATCTACAGTGCAGACTAGTAAATATTAGGGAGAAAGGAGTTTTGACACAAAACCATTAGACATTCTTTCTACTCTCCAGGGAGTCACATTTAAACTACAATATAGACCAGCCTATGATAAATGCTATTAGGAGGATATAAGTTTTGAGTGGGAGAATAAGAGAAAACTTCTTGGTAGAATAAGGATTTTTCATGGGTCTTGAAAGAAGTGTAAGACTTGAGTTTAGAAATGGAGAAGGAACAATGGTACTTCTGATAAAGCAAATATCTTAAGTAAAGGCTCAGAGGCAGAAAAAGAGTAAGTTAAGGGATGGCAGCTTAATTAGTGGGGCTAGGAGAGAAGAGGCAGGTAGGGATATTTGGGGAGATTAGGTATATCCTGGAATCTGACTGTGGGGGACTTTGAATGTCAGGCTAAGAGGTCTGACTATATGCAATCAAAAGTAGTAAATATTCAAGAGGAGAAGAATGACATGTTTAGAACTATGTATCAGAAAGAAAACTTTGGTAGCAATGTGTTGAGTATGGGGATGACAAGGAGACCACTTAGGAAGTCAGAGTGACATTCCTGAGGCAGAAAGAACAAAATTGGGTGATTTAGTGCATGTGGCAGAGTGAGGGCTTGGAAGGGAGCACAGATGATTCCCATGGATTAGACCAAGAGCTTGGGAGAATGGATTTGCCTTGACGTGAGTCAAACAATCCTGAATGCCTAGAGGCTTGAGAAATTACAAGTGAAGCACGCAGGTGAAGGTGCAGGGCAGAATTGTACTATTTCCCCCCCAAATTGCCTGTAGTAACCCTCCTCCCCTAGACAGACCATTATTTTCTATATTCAACACTTGTGTGGAATGTGCAATCTCTTGAGAAGTGAGTCAGAGAGTAAAACAGT
This sequence comes from Solenodon paradoxus, assembly GCA_004363575.1. NCBI lineage: Eukaryota > Metazoa > Chordata > Mammalia > Eulipotyphla > Solenodontidae > Solenodon > Solenodon paradoxus. The sequence continues at coordinate 200,880 of RJWH01002679.1, forward strand.
ATTTTTAGATTGTATATATTACCAGTGTTTTTTTTCTATCTAGTAGAATTGCAGTCAATTCAGCATAAACCAACAATTGTTTGCTGAACATTTGAGCAGCAGTAGCTGAAAGGAGTCACAATGATGGTGATAAAGGTCATTCTGAACTTAGAAGAGTTACTTATTTTCACATGTGGCCCCTCGACCTGCTGTTAGTCTCTTCAGAGCAGACTTCACGTCTTGGTTCCTCAGGGTATAGATGAGGGGGTTCAGTAATGGGGTGACAACAGTGTAAAACACAGCCACCGCCCCATCCAGGGGACTCTTGGAGCCTGGCCTGAGGTAGATGAAAATGCAGGGCACATAGTAGACTGTGACCACAGTTAGGTGGGAGCCACAGGTGGAGAAGGCCCGGCGACGGCCATCAGCAGTGCGGATCTTCAGGATGGCATGGACTATGTTGGCGTAGGAGAGCAGAATTAGCATGAAGCAACTGGCAGCCACCACCCCAATGTCCACAAAGGTTACAAGCTCATTGACGGTCGTGTCAGCACAGGCCAGTCTCAACACAGCGGGGATGTCACAAAAAAAATAATCCACCTCGTTGGGTCCACAGTAGGGCAGGCGAAATGTCAGGGTGGCCTGGATAGAGCCATGTATGGAGCCAGCCACCCAAGCTCCAGCCACGAGGAGGGTGCACAACCTCCCATTCATAAGCACAGGGTAACGCAGGGGCTGACATATAGCCAGGTACCTGTCATAGGCCATCAGGGTGTAGAGGAAGCATTGCGTGCTGCCCAGGAAGTGAAAGGCATATAACTGAGCCACACAGCCACCAAATGGCATTGCCTTGCTGGCGGGAGTGAAGCTTAGAATAATTCGAGGCACAATGACTGAGGAGAGCCACATGTCCAGGAACGAGAGCACGCCCAGAAGAATGTACATGGGGCGAGCATGGAGCTTCGGGTCAGCCCACACAGTGAGCAGAATGAGCAGGTTCCCCAGCTGAGTCAGGATGTAAATGGTGAAGAAGACCAGGAAGAGGAGGATCCTCAGATTTGTGGGGTGAGCTAAACCCATGAGAATAAAGTCTGTCACCATGGTGTCCAGAGATGTGTTTTTGATCCTTCTCATGTCTGTCTGTAGTCTGTTAAAATTAATGGTGATGTTGGACAAAACAAATACAACACAGGAAGGTAGTAAGAGAATGCTTTTGTCTAATGATCAGAGTCTAGGAGGCAAACAGAAGACTTGTATGTTTTAAGTAGAAAAGTTTGCCATCTGGATTTGTTTGGCTAGATGAGTCCTCAGAGGTTGGCTGGATTCTTGGTGCCCTGCAATGTTCCTTCCATGGTAGACACTTGAATACTCTTGAATATATATGTATGTATTGCAACATCTGCCCGAGTACTTAGTAGCAATCAATAAATTAATAAATGTTTATTGACTAGCTGACAAAAGAGATATTACCAAGCCTGCACCCTGCTTCTGTGTGATCACATCTCTAGTGTGTCTGGTCACACAGTCAGGAATTTAGGATGAGAGATGATTAGTCTTACGTTTCATCAATTTGAGTGTTTTCCCAGTATCGCTAAACCCAAAGCATTATTTATGCTTTCTCTTTATTCTGGAATGTTACTAAATTTATTCATAGATTCAAGTAGTTTACTGGTTTTGGATATAAGAGCATTGATTTTATAGGTTGTGACCTATGTGTTATAACCTGTATGTTATTTTAAAAACTTATTTTCTTTCAACAAATAAGATTCACATCTGAGTTACACATCCTTTAAAAACTCCCTTCGGTAAATGGTTTGTTCAAAAATAGTCTTTTCTTATATAGGTATTTCCCATGTTTTTAATCTGCAACATCTTATAATTCTAAAGAAACAAAAAATTAAACTATTAAGAGGTTAATTAAAATAGAATAAATATTGGCAAATCAGACCACTATACCAATTATAACATTTTTTTACATGTGAATCTCAAACATATATTTTTTCATTACTATTTAAGAAAAAGCAAATGGTTATACTAATATTCTATAATTATTAATAATGCTAAATGAACCTTATTCTAAATGATTCTTAGAAATGTTTATGATAGACTTTGTCCACAGAGAGAAAATACATGAAATTTCTATTACCTGATTTTAAGATGACTACTTTAGTTTCTTTCAGTATGGGTGGATGGTATTTTCTTTAGCTAGAACAGAAAAGAGATGCAAAGTTTGAGGGCAAGCGTTTGATGCTAATCAAGAAAATCTCTCTTCTAACTGTTACGAGGAGATTTATGCTATAGTGTGACTCTACCTTCATCAAATTTTGTGTAGCTACAATGTTTACATGAAAATCCAATAATCAATTCATATCAGAATTATACTAAAAATGATTATTTGGAAAACATCTTGAGTGAATCCTTAACAAGGGTAAAACATATCCTCCTCAGTTTTTCTTCCCCAGTCTGAGTTTTCTCCTGTTGTGGTGCATGCATCTAGGTGGATTCTCCAGTGTCCTTCTGGGAGAAGGTTCCTTCTGTGCACTCCTCCTGTCTGGCCTGGGCATCCTGCTTGGCAGCACAGGGACAGGGTGGGTGGTCTGAAGGAGAGGCTCCTTTCTAGGCACTGCAGGAAGGTTGTTTTGATTTGGGTGCTGTACAGGGATTGCAGAGGAAGACTGATGGTGGGGAGGGGAGGGGTGGACTCTCCATAGGGCAGAAGAGTTTTTTCAGGAGAACTAGGCCACTTGAAGAGAAAGAGTGGTTTTAGAAAAGACAACAGTCTCTTTCATTTTCTAGAGAAAGAGGGGATCTTTCTGGAATAAAACCAAAGGCAGAGAAGAAATTGATTTCTCCTTTAACTGTGATCTTTATTATTTATAGGTCTGCTAATCTTTTGCAGATGTTAGTCGTGGTCTATATACATAGAGGAGCAAAAGAAAACTTAGATTCATTACTATCAAACCATTTTAAGTATTCACATCTTGTCTAGTTTGATACATACTCTCAAGTTTCCTATTTCAAATAGTGCTTAGCATAGCATCTTATAAAATAGTTGTAATATAAGATCAAAAGTACGTTAGCAAAGAAGTACAAAGTTAGTAACATCACAGAAAGGCTCAATATTCAAAAAAGGAAATAATTAGGTGCCAGAACTTTGACTTCAACATTCAAGGGTGAGACTCTTAGAGACGGAATGCAAGAGTGTGGTGTTGAGAGAGCAAACCAAGGGAGGGATTAGACCTTCTGTGCTGGGTCAGACGGGAAGTCATCTCATGGAATATGTCCTGGGTTCCTTTTGGCTAGGAGGTCAACTCATTTGGAAACTTTGAATCTGTGCCTCTGGCACTTGATAGAAAAATTAGGTTGTCTCAGTGTTTTACCCTCTTTTTGGCTTGTTTACACTGAGCTGGGGTTTTGTATAGGGCTTCCCCAATTCAGAGCAAAGGTGACTCCCTAAGGCTGCAGGAGGAGGAATGACTGGGCATTTGACTGTTCAGTCTGTTTGCTTTAATGATCAGATGAAGACCAAAGCTCTTTTTGGACATTAGGCAGCCTGAGCAGAGAGACAGAGCAAGGAGAATATAAGAGTTTGGATACAATGGTGAGGCAGATTTTATTGCTCTAATTATTCTGTCAGTGTTATTGCATTATGAGTTAGAAGAAAAAGGACTTATTTGGGTGTGCACTTGTGACTCAGGTGACTAAGATGGTCGGCATGTGGGCCATGTAAAGCCCAGGGACTTGGGTTTGTAACCTGGGAGAGAGACCAAATTAAACAGCAAAATAAATGAAAATGTGGCATTGCCTGATGGAGTAGCAGATGGATCCACTGCCTTTGGCCAGCATAGGCCACATATATCCCAAGGATTCGGGTTTGGTTCCAGGGTATGAAGAACAACCAAGATGTATGCCTAAATAAAAATAATAAATAAAAATGTGTCCTTCTCCTTACTCTTCCTACCTGTCTGCCTACTCATCTTCATTCCTGCCTGAACCTTTCCTTTAAAAAAGAAATGCATTTCCCTTCCTTACTTCCTCCCTCTTCTATCCCTCCCTCCTTCCCTTCCTCTTAGTCAAAAAAAGAAAAAGGGAATTTTCTTGAGAAAAGTTACTTGAAATGGAAGATCTTTAAACCTTCAAGTAAGTTGACCAGGTGTGCTCACCCTGAGAAACAAAGGATAAAAGACTTACCTGACTGTCTGCCCAGTAGTGCTGAATCTGACACATCGGTTATAATTTTTTTTAAGAAAAGGTACAGGCAGGAATAAAGATAAGCAGATGCAAGAAGACAGAGAGGGAGGAGGAAGAAACAGTTTATTTTTATTTAGTTATTCATCCTGAATTTACCCCCTAGATCTGGGTCACAAACCCTGGTCTTTGGGATGTATGTGGACTACACCGGTCAGAGGCAGTGGACATAACCTAGAAAACACTAGGTGTACTTATTTATGATCTTTATACCTCCTCCCAAATAGAGAAAATCAAAGAAAAGATAAATATTTTAAATTCTTTTTCTCAGTTCAAAGAAGAAAGTTCCTAAATCTGGTTAAAGGTCAATTTAATTAAAACTTAATATGCCTATGCTATTTTACTCTGGCAGTAGAGGATGAAGCAAGTGTGAAGATGGGGACAGACTAAATACGTTCTTGACATAGCTGCTGAAACATTTTAAGGACTGGAAATTTAGTCTTTCATTGTTGTGAACTGGCCTGGCTTTAGGAATGCTTCCCTTCTTGGACTCACATGGACACAGCAGCAAACTCTTGGAGGAGACTGGCCTTTCTCAGGTAGAGCAGCCCAGCAGGTGAGGAGAATGTCCTTGAGAGGATCCTCTAGTATGTGTGGAAAGGTTACTGGATTTCTGCTTTGAGTGGAACTTCAGTCTTCCAGTGGATGGAGGCAATGACTATTTCAATAATCTAGATGACTTCCTATCCTTGGAGGCTCTTTATAGATTGTGACTTGCCTACTTAAATGTCTTAAATTTTGCATCAGTTATGTAATTAATTAGATCTTGTTTGAGTTTTTTTTTTTTTTTTAAAACATTGTCAAGAGATTTGTAGAAAGATCTTTCCCTCTTGGGAACTCTATTCTAAAGTATTTCCCTCATGGGAACGACATTCCCCAGATCCTCATTATTTTTCACTTTGACAGCAAGCAAGAATTATTTTGACATAGCTAGAAAGTAAGCTGTGAAGAGCAGCATAACCTGAGTGACCTCTGATTTCTATGATTTCTTTCTTTGAAGTGTTGTGGGAATCACACACTTATCCACATGATACTCACAAATGCATTTGTAAATGTACTTAATTTTCATTATTTAAGTTTACCTTCCTTACATCCTCATCTCTTTAGATACTGAGAGAAAGAAGCCCCCTAAATTTAGGTCAGATGATAAATGTAGTCATCTCATTTAAAGTCTTGGCTGACTCCACTGCTCCTGTGGCCGTGGAGAAGGAAGAGGATTTCAGATTGTTGAAGTGGTCCTTGTGTACTCGCTCTTCTTTGCTGGGGGTGTCGTGTGTCTGGCAAGGCTCCTCGGACCATGCAGGTGAGGATGGTTTCATATGAAATTGTGGGGGTGACTTCCTCCCCCAAACCGATTGGGGCTCAGTGATGTGCTGGAATTGGTTTGTATTGACTTAAAATAGATCAGTGTTAACTTTTCAGAAATTTTGTGAGTTCTTTGTCAAATTTGCAATTATAAACTTGCAGTTAAGAATACATTTTAAATTACATTACATTAAAATATAATAATACTAAAAACTCATTGCTTTGTAATCACTTCACTATATTTTATTAATATCTGTGACATTATTCACACCTGTCATATCTTTAAGGTAGACATAAATGGTGGGCTGCTGTTACCAACTTCGTATGATGTCATGGTTTTGAATCAGAAATTGACCGTGGTGGGGATATTTAAACCATGGAAATCGACAAGCAATACAAATCAAGCCTTTAAAAAAATATTTTCAGGGGAGGGAAGAGCCAGTTTTTAGACATTTGCTAGAGCATCAGTAGCCAGCATCCATAATTCCTGTTCTTGGCTTCTAGTTTGGATGTCAACAATGGTAAATCATATATTTTTTTAAAGAGGAAGAAAGCAGACAAGAATGAAGATAAGTAGGCAGATAGAAAGGAACGAAGAAGAGGAAAAAGCATTTATTTATTTATTTAGTTTTTCATTTTGGCTGGTCTCTGGACCCTGAATGGTGAAACTAGATACTTGGGCTTCATGTGGACTCAGCAAGAGCCACAAAGTAAATGCTTTTCTTGCTTTGAGAGGTGACTCATTTTTTCAAGCAATATTTGTGAAGAAATTTAATTTCAGATATAGGAATAGAATCTCATAAAGATTTTACTGCCTCATCTAATTTTACATAATGCTAGTTGTAAAATGAGAAATTTGAAAAGGATTAGATGCTTTTTAAGCTTTCTTTTGATTCTAAATGTCTAGTTTTTGGTTGAGAAAGAATATTAATACAGGAATGAGTGTGTGTGTAAAACAGCAATGCTATAGGATGCCACAAGGTGACAGTATCATATCTATTGTATCAGATGCTATGTTTTACTTACATGTGTTAAGTAGAAAATAATTATTCCATAGGGTTTATAAGGGATATAAATTGCATTTAATATTTCTTGTTGCTTCAGGCTTCTTTTCTTCTTTATCTTTATTGTTTAAAGTTTGTTGAAATTTTTTAATTGTTTACAATAACAATTGAAATTTACCATTTTCTGTTAATTTGTGCAAAACATGGGCAAAATATACAGGCATGTTATTTAGACAAAGTTGAGAAAAGTGGGGGAGCAGGCAAAAATCCCTATATATTCATTATCCATCTGTTGCAGAAAAGTTTGCTCTTATACAAGAGACTGAATTCGGTACACCCATAGAGTTTTAATATGTACTTATGAAAGTCAAGGAAAACTTGAAGTCAACATGGCTCCAGCAGTAGGTTTAACATTCTTGACATCAAGGTGTTCCATGAGGGAGGATGATTTTTGCTCTGCTTGACAAACATGAACAGCAAAGTTTCAAAATCTCAACCAGGCAGCAGGTTCATAGCCAGGTTCAATCAGTAGGTTTCTTTTCCTTCTAATACACTGATTTAAAGTATAGTGAAAATTTCCAGTGTCTATCAACATTCGCTTAGGTGGATTTTAAAATAATAGTCTTACTAAACCTAATTCATGTACCAAACATTTTCCTCTTCCAAAGTGTACAGTTCAGAAATGGTTGAGGGTATTTTCAAAGTTGGACATCCATCACCACTAATTCTTCCCCTTTTATCCTTCCCTCTTCTCAACTCCTGGTTAGCCACTAATCTACTTTCTATCTCCGTGGATTTAGATATTCTGAACAATTTATATGAACATAATCCTGTCTTCTTTCACTTACATAATGTTTTCAAGGTTCATTCACGTTGTAGCGTGTATCCCAACAGTATCCTTTTTTATGATGCATACTATTCTGTTTTATGGATATGCTATGCTGTGTTTATCCATTTATCAGTTAATGGATATTTTGTTGCTCACACTTTTTAGCTGTTTGAATCATGCTACTATGAGCAGTCATGTACAAGTTTTTGTGAGGACATATGGTTTAATGTCTTTGGGGTATATACCAAGGAGTAGAATTTCTAGAGTATATGTTTCACATTTTGAGGAACTCCAAACTGTTTTCCAAGCAGCTGCACCATTTTACTGTCCCAGCAGCATTATATGAAGGTTCCAATTTCTCTGTGTTCTTGACAACACTTGCTATTGGCCATCATTTTTACTGTAGCTGTCTTTGATAGTAAATAGATTAAAGGAGAGGCCAGTGGGTATGGAAAAAAGTATCAGAGATTATAGGAAATTTCTTTCTGGGACATTTTAATAAAGGGTTTACGACTGCATGGTGAGTTCTCCTTTTTCACTGTTTTTCCTCTTACATTCTCATTTTCTTTCACCCTTTCTTCCCTCATTTCTTTCCTCTTTTTGCATTTGTTTCCTCACTTGCTTTTCATTTCTTTTAAATTAAATGCTGAATCTCGATTATTTTAAAATTCAGCAGTACAGAGGAGCAGGAGAAAAACAATGCCGCCACCACCTCCCTACTACAGCCTTTGTGTAAACAGTCTATAGACCACAGTGTGTGTCACAGTATTAAACTTTATTTACAAGGTAAGTTTGAATGTTTTGAAGCTTAATTCTGTTTTAGTTGTTGCAAGTGTACTTAAAACATAGGTTATTTCTCTTCTTTTTAACTTTTAAAATATATATGATACACAGCACTCGATACATGCCCACACATACTTCACCTCTAATTGATTCCATTTTCTATTTTCTTGTGTTAATGTGGTCAAACTGATGACGTCTGCCTTTGACTTATGTTCTTCTTCCCACTTGGCTTCTCTGTTTTTTTCACACACCATTCCAGTGTGCAACGTTCACAGAATCACTGGGACTAAATCCTGTGGCCCCATGAGCAGAAATGTTCATGTGAAGACACTGCTGTGGGATCCATCACCCCACCATTGAGGAGCCCCTCCCCTCGTGTCTCTGGGTTTTGCATGCGGATTGAGCTTTCCTCCCTCCCTCGCAGGCAGGGAGTTGACCTTCTGCTTCTCCAGCGGTTCAGGAGCCCAGGGTGCAGTGCCTGGTGGCGGCTGTCCTGCAGCAGATGTGGAGGTAGTTCCTTCTGTGTGTTCCCTTGACAATGGGAGGTAAGTCCTAAGTTAACAGCAAGCATTGCTGGGAGTTTTCAAAAGAATCTTCTTCCAGCTAAAAGAGTGCACCTCTGACCTTTGTAATGGAAGAGTCTTCCTGATGCACTTTTCCTTATGTGGTCTAATTGTCCTTCTGCTCTTGCTGCCGTTCCACAGCCATTTCTTTCTGTGCAAGGAACTCCTTATCCACGGCAGCGTTCTGTGACCACATGCAAAGTATACTTCTTAACAAACATGGGCGTCGAGGACTTGCCCTGGTAATGGTGGTGTGTCAGCTTGTAGGTGCTGCA
>RJWH01002680.1:0-123628 GCA_004363575.1 Solenodon paradoxus
TCTCTCTGTCTCTCTGTCTCTCTCTCTCGCTCTGTCTCTCCTCTCTGTCTCTGTCTCTGTCTCTCTCGCTCACTCTCTCTCCCCTTCAAACTTTGGGAGTTTGAATCCTAACTGCCACTTAACAACTGGGCCACGTGATATACAATTGCTTCTGTAAAGTTCTGTAAAGTGAGGATGAACCACCAACCTCCAGATGGCAAGAGATCTGAAAAGACAGTGGCTGGTAGCCAGTCCACATTTGCTCGCCTTTTCCGCTTCTTCCCCAGCCTCTTCCTCCCCTGCCCTGGGCTCGAGTCCTACCTATCTGCTCTTCCTCTCCCACCTGGACATACTGTTCAAGCAAAGTGAGAACAGAGTAAGAGAGGTCATCTTGTTATGGGCTAGAGCCAGAGGACCTAGGGAATGAGAGGACAGGATTTGGGATTTGGGTTGGAAGTTGCTCTAGACCCTTCGGTCCCATCCTCCCCATCCTCCCCAGGCCCCACAGAATCACCAGCCCCTGTGCCTGGGCAGGGGGAGGGCCCCTGAGTCCAGGCACTGTTCTTGGAACCTTATGGCTAGAGTGCTCCGGGAATGGTACGTAACTGTCACCTCTAAGAGTCATTAAGAGAGCAGTCCCCAAGGGGTAACTCACGCCAGACAGTAAAATTGGTGGTTGGAGAACAGGGATAGCAGGTGTCTTTTCACCCTGTATTCTTCCACATCATTTGAACTTTTAAACTTGCCAGTTTGTTACCTCTTTAAAATAAAAAATAAATAAAAAGTGGACTCTGGGGTCATGCTAACCTATGTCAAAATCCCACTGCTGCCTCCTAGATCTGGCACATTAGGCAAGTTTCTTAACCTCTCTGAGCCTATGTAAAAATTTATCTTTAAAATAAGGGGGCAATAGTACCCACTACAAAAAGGTGCTGCCTAACTAACAATGTTTGTCAAAGCACTGAGCGCGAGCACAGCAGGTGACGCATGCCCGCCGGCTAGTTCTCATTTCCATCAGTTGTGCTGAGTCCCAGGAACAAAGGAAGTGGCAAGGGAGTCTTTCCTGTCACGCTCTGTGATGTAGCCAAGACCCCTGGTTCTGCTCCCAGCTGCCCCCCAAAGCCAAAGCAAGGCCCGAGGACGAAGATGAGAAGCGGGACGGTGTTGGGGGCTGGACCCCAGCCCCTACCTGAGCTGAGTAGTAACACCCGAGGATGGTGGCGACCTGTTTGGGAGTGAGGGGAATTTCTGGAATAGGTACAAGTGGTTTCAGTGTGCGTGTGTGTGTGTGTGTGTGTGCGTGTGTGCGTGTGTAGGGGTGTCTGTGTCTAGCTGTATGGAGCACACAGTGAATGCAGGTCTTGCATGTCTGGGCTTCCTGTGCCCCGGAAGCGTTCCTGCGTTGTATCTGTCAGTGCTGCTCAACATGTTGGCGCCTGTAAGGACGTGCGTGCTTCCTCTGAGCACTGATGCGCATCACCTGAAGGAAAACGGTGTCAGTTGGGAAAGTTGATATACTGTGTGTAGTGACTACTCGTGTAGGGTCATGGGCTGTATCAGTGGATGTTGAGGGTCTGCTGAGTATTACGTGTTTGTACAGGACCATGAACTGTGTGTGAGGCCTGAAGCTATGTTTTATTGCTGCGTGTGAGGGAATGCTACACCCGTGGGTGACTGTGTGGTGTCAAATGTCTATGAGAGGTGAAAGGAAGTGCACCGTGCCTATGCGTGACGAGGAGCAGCTGTATGCTCATGAGGAGCTATGTGCCTGTGAGGGGATGCTAAGGGGAGAAAGTCAGACGGAACCCAGTTCTAACCAGCCTCAAGGATTCTGTGGGGGCAGCAAGACAAATCAGACAAACCCAACCCTCTCACCCAGGCCCCCATTTTCTTACCTGTAAACAGAAGAGAGAGTGGTCTAGGAGGTGACAAGGAGGCTGTGGGGAGCATGGGGCCCACTGAGAGCATGTTTCCTAGACAGTGTCTCGGAGAATTCAGGAAGCCAGGCAGGGAATGGGGAGGATGAGGAAGGCAGGCCCAGACCTAGATGTGTGACTCATTTTATGTCCCAATCCCTGTTCAGCAGTAGCAGAAAGCGATTTTCAGGGAGGACTCTCTGCTGGCTCTGCTGGTGGGCGGGCATAAGTCCAGGAAGTCGGCTCCTTGGGTGGAGCGCCAGCCCCCAGATCAACGGGAATACCCACAGCCAAGCCAGAAAGTCAGCTCGTCAACAATGCTGGACTGGTCCCATGCAGTGCAGGCCCCCCTGGGAGGAAGGGTTAGGCTTGGGCTGGCAGAGGAGGAAGGAACTGGGTCCCTTGTCTAATGGGAGATGAGCCCTGACCTAGGAAGGTCCCAGCCCTGTCTCTAGGAGTACCCATTCTGAGGGGGGTAAGGAGAAATACAGCCCTGACCTCAGGAGGCCAACCTTCAATGGGCACAGCCCCAACTCCAATAAGACCTAAACTGATGGAAAATCCCAAACTGCTTTCAGAAGATAACCATCTGAGGAGGCACACAGCCCTGCCCACAGGTGCTCCCAACGGAGGAGACAGCCCTGCCTTCAGGAGAAAATTCTGTCTTCTGACGTCACTCCCATCTGTTAGGGAGACACAGTCATCCCTCCCGCTTGACTCCCCAGTTTGAGGGGAAGAACAAAACCCTACTCTGACACCCTAATATTAAAGGCAAAGGACCTTATCTGTGTCAACAGTCTAGGATTGCAGTTATTACTCCTTATCTCCACCTCTACACCCCACCCCACACTCACACTGAAATATCTGAGAGGGCTTAGCCGGAAGCAGAGGTGCTTGGTCACAGAAGAAAGCAAACTGGGTCATGGCATAGACGGACATTCTCAAATCCAGTTCTAAGAATCCACTGGATGGGGGTTTGACCACAGCCTCCAGTCTGCAGCTTGAGCCCTCCGCTGAGGTGCGCTGAGCCTGTTTTCTGCGTTAGTAACAGCAAAACAAACTCTAACAAGAACTCAGTAAGCAGAGAGCACTTTACCCAAGTTCCTATACTGTGTCCTAGAATTGGGCGTCAAATTATTTCTCCACCTCAGACCCAGTAGGAAACCTTGTTAAAAAATGAAGAGTTGGCGTGCTCTGGTGACCTAGCACAGTCTACCTGCATCCTAAGGACCTCGGCTTGAAACCCAGGGTCGGGGGGTGGAGGGGCCAAACAACCAAATAAATGCTTCTTGCTCCTCTCTCTTCCTGCCTGCCTGCCTACTTGCCTTCATTCCTGCCTGCACCCTTCTTTTAAAAAAAGTTTATGGAAATGTGAAAGACTTTGATCACCCCACTCTAGCTCAGGTAGCTAAGGTAAAAGCTATGAAAGCCACGGATCCAGGTTAGAGACCCAGGGCTGGAGAAAAAAAAAAAAAATCAATAATGGCAGTCTATCAAAATAAAATAAAAATTTTAAAGGCCAGCTTGAAAAAGTAAAATCAGACACACCCTGGTGGCCTAGTAGACAAGTCCACCTCCTCTGGCTGAGTGTGCTCTACATACATCCCAGGGTCCCAGGTTCGTGTCCAGGAGCCGAAGGAGCAACCAAGATGAACAACTAAATGAAATTAATAAAATGCTTCTTCCTCCCTCTTTCTTACCTGACTGCCTGCCCTCCTTCATTCCTGCTTGCACCTTTCCTTTAATAATAAGTAAATTAAATTAAATAAAAAATTAAAAGGCTTTGACTACCCAAAACAATCCTGAACGAAAAGGACAAAAATGGAGATAATCATGCTCCCTGTTTTCAAACTTATTACAAAACTACAACAATCAAAACAGTATGACAGAGCGTGTCCTTGTGACTCAGGTGGCTGAGACACTGGTGTAAAGACCACATACAGCCTAAGGGCCCAGATTTAACAGCCTGGTTTCAAGATTAAAGGACAAGATGAAAAACCAAAATGAACAACTGTGAAGAAAGATGTTTTTATGACAAAGTAATGAATGGCATAAAATGGAAAAAGGAAATTCTATTCACTAAATGGTGCTGGGGGAACGGAACAGACACACACAAAAGAATGAAACTAGACCACTACCTTATACCACATATAAGATCTGAAACCATAAAATACCTCTAAGAAAACAGAGGCAGCAAGCTCTTCGACATCAGTTTTAGTGACAACTACCTGGGTTAGTCTCCAACATCAAGGGAAACAAAAGCAAAAGCAAACAAATGAAAGTACAAAGCTTCCACGCAACAGAAGAAATTACTGCTAAAACAAAAAAGGCAGCAGTGCACCCTGGTGGAGCAGTGGTTTAGTCAGCTGTCTTTGGTAAGCACAGTCCACGTACATCTAGGGATCCCGGTTTGTGTAATGGGGCAGCAGGGAACAACCAAGATGAAAAACTAAATAAAATAAAAGTGCTTCCTCCTCTCTCTTCCTGCCTGCCTGTCTATTCGCCTTTTTCATGCCTGCACCTTTCCTTTAACAAAACAAACCGAAAAGGCAGCTTACTGAACGGGGGAAGACATTTGCAAACCTTATCAGACAAGTGGTTACTATCCAAAATACATAAACAATTCATATCATTCAACCATAAAAACACATTCAACTTGATTAAAAATGCACAGGGTCTAAATAGGCATTTCACCAAAGAAGACATACAGATGACTAAGAGATGCATGAATGTTCCTCATCACTTATCATTAGGAAAATGAAAATCAAAACCAAAATGAGATATTGCCTCACACCAATTAGAATGCCTATTATCAAAAAATGAAGAAACAATGTGTTGATGAAGATGTAGAAAAAAGGAATTCTTGTGAACTGTTGATGGGAATCTAAATGGCTGCAACCAATATGAAAACAATATGGATTTCTAAAAAATTTTTAAATACAATTATTATATGATCCAGTCATTTCACTTCTTTAACCAAAGAATATAAAACACCAATTAAAAAAAAATATGCATCCCTATGGTTCATTGTAGCATTATTTACAATAGCCAAGATATGGAAACAACCTCAATGTCCACTGACGGGTAACTAAGTATGGTATCTACACTTAATGGAATATTACTGAGGTTTTTTTTAATAAAAAAAAAAATCCTGCCATTTGCAATAACATGGTGATTGAATTATGCTAAGTAAAATAACACAGTAGAAGAAAGACAGATACAAGATAATTTCACTCCCATGTAAAGTATAAAGAAACAAAAGCTAACAAACAAAAACAAAAGCAAGTCTTTAAACTGGCAATAAAATGGTGGTTACCAGATGGGAAGAGGGTGGTGAGTGGAGGGTCGGTTGGTGGACCATGGCCACTGGACACAGGTGGGGGCCACGGCGTGGCAGATACCGCTGAGGCGTGAGGCTGGACACCTGAAACGTAGTGTTGTAAGCCAGTATTACTTCAATAAACAAGAAAATTAAAGGCTGGAAAAAAGCAGTGTCTGTTTCCACCTCAAAAGATTCTGATCCAACAGCTGGCTGTGCAGTAAGAGGTGTGTCTTGAGCGGGGCGGGGGTGGTGACTCTGCTCCATTATTCACAGCAAACCTCAGGAAGAGTGAAATGACTCTAGCAACCATCTATTCTCTGCAGCTTCTGGCGCTCCTCCAGGAAGCCTTTCCTGCCCAGAGAGCCCTTAACCCGTTCATGGATGGACAGGCTGGAGAAGTTGCCACAGTCCTGCCCTGGAAGCACCTTCATTAATGCTGCCTCAATTCAATGCCCCCTGCACACCACTCTCCCTGGCCAGGTCATCTTTGAAAAGACTGCTCTGAGCTGATAGGAGAATAGGCTGGAACCACTGCTCATCTATCAAGTGCATCTGTGGCTGAAATGTGCCAGAAGGGAAATGGGAAGGCGTTGGTCCATCTGGGAAAACAGGATGCGGTGATGAAAACTCAGATTTCTTAACAGGACTTTATGACCTCACATCACCCTACCGCTATGATCCAGGCATGACGAAGACATTCAACTCCATGAATGACATGCTCCTGCCTCTGAATCTTTGCACACGCGGCTATCTCTGAAACATCCCTCCATCCCACCCATGCCACTTAGTTATTCCCAGCAGTTAATCTCCTTTCTTTCATTAAAAATAGCTGCCCAACTCCAAGGAACAAGTCTTGGTCTTTAAGCTTCTCATTCTCCTTTGCCATTTTCCTGCCAAATTTATCGTCAGAGGAAGACATGTGACCCATTTTCTGCCCAGTGGCAGCTTTTAGGAACATTTTCACCTCCTGGCTGACTTTTCTGCTTGGCAGCTGGTGAGAAGGTACCACCATAACCTCCCAATGTGGCTGAGCTTACAAGCCCTGGGGGCAGGCAGGCAGGCAGGCGAGCAGTCGAGCACAGTTAAGACCCTGTGCCTTGGTGGTACTGTTGCGTGCATGAACACCTAAAACTGTCTGCCACCAGACTTACGTGAACAAATATTCCCCTATTTATGCTACCTATTCCTTGCCACTGAAAACATTCCTAACTGGTACATCAGCCTCTGTGTTCCTACTTTAAAAAGGGTACTTTCTCCAGGAAACTCCCTGGCTACTAAGCACAGGATCAAACATCCCTCCTCGGAGAAGTGGGTGCGTAGTGCCTTTAAGATGTGCACACCTGCTCACTCACCCATGTGCTCCAGCAGGCTGAGGCTGAGCTAAGCAGTGGGGCCGCATGGTGTTCACTTTACTCCTAATCCAGCACGTGTTCAAGGACTGAGCTGGCCCGTAGCTGACTGCTGGCACAACCTTGAAGACAGACTGAGCCTGGCCCTTGTGAAGTGCGACGCCACAGAGCCTTCAAGGGGTGGGCGTGAACATGCCCGAGCTGGGGTGAGACGGTGCACTTGGCCTGCCTAGAAGAGAGAGCTTTTGCTCCCCGCACAAGAACAGTCTGCTTCACCTTGCAGGGTCACGAAACATTTCTCCCGCTCTACCATGGTCCAATTTTAGCTGGAGTCACACCCATCCGCCCACCATGCTCTAATTCATCTGTGGTTTGTTATCTGTTGATTCATCTATAAAACATTGCAAAAAAATCCAGTTTTAAGTCACCTAGTTTCTTGGATCTTTATATTTTAGGTGTTACTTTCTATTGCTCATCTTAGGTCTCTCCCAAGAGCGGACCCTGACTCTTGTAGCCAGCGGGACATTGAAGTATATACTATAAGCAAGATGCTTTCATGTATTATTTTTTAATACTCAAAATAATCAGTATCTTCATTTTACACAAGAATAGCAGCATATTGTCAATACCCACTGAGCGCTATGGTAGCTACTTTATTATGCCATGGCTAATCACTAAAAGCTGTACGGTAATCTAATTCCCTCGTAGAAAGAAACGAAGGTTCAGCAAATAAGTGGTAGGGAGCTGGGTCTGTCCAACTGCAAAGCCTATGGGGACTGGGCCAAATCAGACAAGGTACCCATCCCTTAGAATAATACCTAAACAAGAGTGCATGAAAGGTTAGAGTATAAAAATTTATTACACATACAGAGTATTACCACTAACGAATGCAGACGGGCGAGGACACAATGGTACTGGATGGAGGACGGCTAGCTCTTTGGAAGAGAACAGGTTTGGGTGGTTTGGAGCCTCATGCCACGTGGATTCGTCAGTCGGACGGGAGAGCACATGCCAAACATCACAGGTCATCAGAGCGTCAGGTGACTGCTCTGTGTGCCCACTGCCTTCCCTGTCTGATCTGGGGGCTTCTGGGCCACACCCAGAAGCAAGCGACTCAAGCAAAGGGCTTCCTAAGGCGGCCCAGCTTGCCTCTAAAGTCACGGCAACAGCGTTATAAGCAGCATGTTTAACTGGATGGTTTCCACAAACTACATGACGTTTCTGACCACAAGTCAGTGAAGCATAAAACACTGAGTGACAGGCTGTGGAAGAGGAGGCAGCATCAGCAGCGGTGCCTTCCAAGCCTGGTTCGTCTAGGGGTAAGGGAGTGAGGGAAGGTTTCTTTTTCAACCAGGCCCCTCATTTCAATGTACAAAAGAATTAATCTGATCAATATTAAATTGTATTGAAAACAAAATGGACTAAAAAGCAAATACTACTCTATGTTGGGGTGGAAATGGGAGGAAAGAATGAGTCCTTCAAAGCAGGAAGGGAGACAGTTGGGGGAAGGGTCTGTGGCTGTAACCCCGGTGGGTCACTCGCGCTGCTCCATTTTTACTTTTGGGGGTCTCAGGAAGGTCCGATTCTTCTTCTCCTTCTTCCCCTTGGTATTTGCTTGGAAGTTTCGCCAGCTGTCCACACGACCATCTCGACTTTCCTAAGCACGAAGAGGTTTGAGATGAGGAAGCTAGTTAGCGCGAGAAAGTCCTGAGCCTGCTCTGCCGCCCTCTCATAGCCCAGCCCAGCTCGGTCCACCATTTGGTCGGGACCTCTGAGCTAGACAACATATGATATTGTGTTAATCTGCACGAAAAGCTGACTACATGCACACCTTTGTGGAATAGTGGTTGGGTTCTTCCCCCTCCAGACAGCACAGTCCACAAACATCCCAAGGACCCAGATTTGCATTCCAGGCCCGGGAGGGAACAGCTAAGATGAACAACTAAATACAAATAAATAAAAAAGCTTCTTCGTCCTCTCTCCTTCCTCCTCCTTCCTACCTGCCTACCCGCTCATCTTCATTCCTGCTGCACATTTCTTTAAAAAAAAAAAGCTAACTGGAGTGTAGAGCCATGGCATTTCACAAATGACAACACTGACTGAGACAGGTTAAATCATTTTCTCAAAGCCATATGTCTAAAACCAGCGACAGAGCCACTTTCCACTGAACTTTCCCTTCTGCCTACCCCCTTTTCCCCCAAAGCAGGATGGATGTTCAAAGTCAGCAGTGCTGAGAATGCCACGAGGACCTCTTCCTCTTCACCAAGGAGTCTACTCATGCTGTCTTTTCACACAGGCAGGGGACAGAAACAAAGTCACTGATTCTGGTTAGCCAATCCCCACCCTGAGATTTAATCTGACGGAAAAAAGACCAAATGCTGTTCAAGTTAGGAAGGATGTACCAGGACTGTCAAAGAGGAGCTAAGTTCAAAACTGTGTCTCTCAGCAGGCAGAACACCAGGGTCACAAGAACTTTGGTTTCTAGCAACAGATTTCCAGATAGGGCAATATCCATGTTTAGCCCCTAAATTAAATGTATAATCAATTTCCTTTAGCCCACTTGGCAGCTGTACTATACTATGAGCTCTAAAATCACATCCAGGGATCCTTGCTGCCCTTGACAGACCTGAGAGGAGACGGAGACAGGGCTCATTCTCCAAAGTGCCCGCTCTTCCCCACATATCCTGTCCCCCTGTCTGCTCCAACCTGTCCTGCGAATACCCCAGGAGTCAGGTTTTTGCTCTGGGAAGCTGTCTTACTCTGGAGTACAAATCCCTAGCCCCAGTGCACTTTACCTCAAAGTTTTTCTGCCACTCCCTTTCCCGCTTGGCTTTTTCTTGAGCTTCAATCTCTTCTTCCCTTTGTCGCTTCCTAAAAGGAAAAACAGATCATTTATTTATTTATATGAGGCTGTATTTACATGATTTATATATTTATATGATATTTATATGATACTTAGAGGCTGTGTTAACCAAACGCGTTGAGGCATCTCCCCATAGAAGCAAATCTTAAAGGAAATCAATTCCCTAGGTTTCTACAAAGAAGATTGTCTGGAAATGGGACAAAGCACTTTCATGAATCCCTCATTCTAAAACAGGCAATGAGACAGCAGACAGAGCTCCGGGTCAAGATATAAAATCCGGTGTGCCCCGGTGAAACAGCGGCTTGTTCAACTGCCTCTAGCCAAAGTGCTGGTCACATTCAATCCAAGGACCTGGGTTAGCATCCCGGAACCAGGAAGAATAACCAATACAACTTAATAAAAATAAAGTGTTTCTTACTCTTCTCTCCATCTGTCCACTTACTTGCTTTCATTCCTACCTGCACCTTTCCTTTAAAAAAAAACCCCAAAACAAAAGGTGGACACTTGTAACAGAACTGAGGTTACCAAAGGGAATGGAAAAGGTGAGGGGAAGGGGGCGCGGTGGAGCCCACTGGACAATGATGAAGAACATTTGGTGGAGGACAGGGTGTGTTACCACATATCTGAGGAATGGGGAAACTGCATATATGGGGAACTTATACCTAAGAGTTTATTTTAATGTGTAGAATAAGTTACTACAATTAAAAAAAAAAGATATAAATATACTTGTTAAGTAGATAAGATCACCAGAGCCCAGTCACACTAACTGGACGTCCAAGGCTTAGTCTATAACAAAAACGACGAATCCAGATACCTGACCTCTCTGGACAAAACCCTATTCCAAAACAAGGATATTTTCACACAACCTCAACTTGCAAATCTGGTTACTACTAAATACCAATTGACAATCCAAAACTAAACACACTTTAATACTTCTGATGAACAAGGGAAATTTGCATTTTAGGACAATAAACATTCCGTAATTACACAGTTTGATTACAATATACAACAATACTACACACTCAGCAGAGCCTCAGCTACTGCTCTGCTAGTCACTCAAGGTTTTGGCATCTCAAACAAGGGCCTCCTAACTACCTATTTCACTCCAGGAAATCAGGAAGACGCATAGCACTCTTGATTATAAACTTCCTAAACACAGGTCTAGTCAGTATTTCTCCAAAAGAGATTTCTTACCCTTGTAAATTGAAAGTTTGGTTTTTTCAGATAACTATTTTAGACAGTCTTTAATTAAATTACATATTCTACAAGACCTTCTTTAGAAAAATCCCAAAGCCCAATCCTGGTTAATCGAGGTATTTAAATATGGCTTAATGGATATAGTGCTATATACCTTTCGTGCATCTCTTTGGCTTCTCTCTCTTTCCTTTTAATTTCCAGCTCAGCAAAGAGTTTCATGGTCTGCTTGTATACAGCTTGTTTGAACTACAAGAGAATTGAGAATGAAAGAAAATAAAAGTAATTATTTTGCCAGCAACTCGAATCAAGTACTTTTATAGTTTTCAAAGAAAAGAAGGGAGAGGAGGAAGCAGTATCTTTATTTAGTTTTTTTTTTCTTTTTTCTTTGTCTTTTTCATACTGGTCTCAGGTCTCAAACCCAGGTCCTTGGGTGGGAGGGCTGGGGAAGTGGACTAGGGGGAAGAAGTGTGGGATGAGGGGGACATAACCCTAAACAAACAAACGCAAGTGTTTCCTCCTCCTCTTCCTTAAAACGTTTCTTGCTGGAGCAACCTGGTGGCTCAGGCATTAAATCGGTGACTACAGGATAGTTGATGGACAGTCCAAGGACCCAGGTTCATGACCTGGGGATCTGAGGGAGGACAACCAAAATAATGAAGAAATAACAATACTCTTCCTCCTCTCCCTTCTTTCCACTGTTAAAAACAAAAGTTTTATCCCCCGAGTATACAGGATTCTTTTTTTGTTAATTTAATTTTGTATTTTTTTTAAAGGAAAAGGTGCCAGCAGGAACGAAGGTGAGCAGGCAGGCAGAAAGAGAGAGGGAGAAGTAGTACTCTATCTTCTTTATTTAGTTATTCACATTGGACGTTCTCCTAACACCGGGTCTTGAACCTGGGACCTTGGGATGTAGGTCGGACTGCTCCCGTGGTGTACTAGACCTCTAGGTCACAAGGGTGAACCAAATGTAGTTTAAACATACAAAGAAACATAGAAAATAACTCATTATGCCAATTTCATAAGGCCTACATCCAATAATGAGATATTAAAGCAGAGAATTATATATGAAGCGAAAGGGAAATAAAGGAGTCCCAAGATTTCAGTCATTTCCCTTAATCTGTCAGAAGCTGCCTAATGAAAACAATGCTCACCAAGCCCCAGTCCCCAATAAAGACAAACACCAAAGGAGTAAAGGAATCTGTATTTTAATACCTTTAAAAGCTCCAAACTTTCCCGGATGGACAGTTACTGGTAATTGTTTTTTTAGAAAGAGGAAGGAAGGACGAGAAAGAAGTATTTAAGGAAGGAAGAGAAGGAAGCACCATTATTTATTGCTTGGGTTTCTCGTCCTGGCCCTGGTCAAGAGCCTAGGCGCGTGGGCTTTATGCGTGCGGTTCACACTAGTCCACAGCCGCCTGAATCACAAGAAGCATCGCCATTTTCCTCTGCTTCTTCCAAATTTTCTATCACTAGCATGTGTTCCTTTATAATCGGGGGGGGGTGGGGAACAACTGACAAATATTAGGTTCTGCTCTTTTACAAAACTGTTGGAGGGAGTGTAAATAGCACAACCATGACAGAAAGCAGTATGGAGATTCCTCAAAAATTTGAGCATAGAAAATATGATCCCAATATCCCACTTCTGGGTATTTACCCAAAACCACAAAAGAGTAATTTAAAGAGATGTACACACCATGTTTATTGCAACATTATTTACAACAATCAAAAAGTAGAACCCAACTGCCCATCAACAGATTAGCGGATAAAGGTGCAACATATATATAATGAAATTCATTCTCTCCCTCTCCCTCTCTCAAAAAGTCCTGAAAAAGGATGAAATCCTGACATTTGTGACAACAGAAATGGAATTAGATGGGATTATGTTAAGTGAAAGAAGTGAGAAGAAAGAAAATACCAAATGATCTCACTCATACGTGGAATATAAAGAAACAAAGTAAATGAACAGACAAAAAAGACTAACCCTCAGATACCGACAACAGAACTGATATTATCAGTAGGGAAGCGGGTAGCGGATAGGAGCGAGGGCTGGTGGGAGCCCAATGGACAACAGTAGCGGACTACTGGAAATCTGGTGTTGGGTGTGGTGTGTTATCACATATCTGATGAACAATGAACCTGAACATTTAAGCATATATATATATATATAAAATACATTTTTTTAAAGATTTATCTTATGTATTTATTTAGAGGAAAGAAGCAGACAGGAATGAAGACAAGTAAGCAGGCAGGCAGGAAGAGAGAAGAGGAAGAAGCATCCATCCATTCACTTAGTTGTTCCTGCTGGTCACACCAGTGCCCAGGTCACACACTCAGGCCCTTGGGCTTAACATGGATCACGCCACTCAGAGCTGCAGACTTAATCACTAGGGCACCTGGGCATTCCTAAACATATTATTTTGCAAATCAAAATTTCCTCAACAAAAAATAGGGGGACACCCTGATGGCCTACACAGTGGGAGCAGTCTCACATACACCCAAAGGTTCCAGGTTCAAGACGTGGGGCTGGAGGGAACAACCAATGTGAACCACTAAATAAAAAATAAAGTGCTTCTCCCTGCCCCCTCATCCTACCTGCCTACTTGCCTTCATTCCTGTCCACACCTTAAAAAATAAAATAAAGTGCTGCTTCTTCCTCTCTCCTCTTGCCTACCTGCCTACTCACCTTCATTCTTGCCTATGCCTTTCCTTTAAAAAAAAAAAAAAAAAAAAGTACACAAATAAATTATACATTGATCTAAATTGAAGTTAAGATTAAAATGATTTGAGTGCACCCTGGTGGAAATAGTGATTAGGTCAATCACTTCTGAAGGAGCTCTGCCCCACATAGCCCTGGGTTCGAGTCCTGGGTCCAGAGAGAAACACCTATTATGAACAACTAAATAAAAACAAAATAAAATGCTTCTTCCTCATCTCTCTTCCTGTCTGCCTGCCTATTCGCCTTCATTCCTGCTTGCACTTTCCCTTAAAAAAACATATATAATTTTAATTTTTTTAGGTTAGGCAATGAGACACAAATACAGACTCTCTTTTAACCAAGCTAAATAACTCATAGGATTGATCAATGAGCTCCATTTTTCTATAATGTATTACCTGAAGCACAATGAACATTCATGGCTAGTAAAAAGCTGTTTACTAACAGTCATTTGAGGTTGCTTCCAAAGCTAAACCAGTGGTATTACTATACGTATGCTATTCAAGAATTATAGAAAATGATGAATGTGGTTATAAAAACAAATGTTTGTGTCTTCTAAAATTGAGTTGAATGTTTGAAAAAATGTGAGTCCCTTAAAAACAAATGCTGGCACACCCTGCTGGCTTAGGGGTTGGGTGTAGTCCATATGCATCCCAAAGTCCCAGGTTCGTGTCCCAAGACCAGTGGGAACAACCAGGATGAACAACTAAATAAAATGAAGTGTTTCTTCCTCCTCTCTCTTCCTGCCTGTCTGCCTACCTGCCTCTCCTCACCTTCATACCTGCAACTTAAAAACAAAAACAAAAACAAATCAACCACTGTTCAATTAAGTATAAATGAGACATCTGGAAAAGACTTAAAAAAAATCATAAATATCTATGATTTTGCTCTTGGTTTGCTTCACAAGACCGTTAAGTTTTCAACGTACTTCAAAAAATACTGAAAGTAGAAACTATGGATATGCTTTGTGTGTGTGTTTTATAAAACAGTCAATTATGAATGCAATCAGAAGACGCACAATCAAAAAAAAAAGGTCATAGCACTCTGTCAGGAAAAAAGGGTGAGTGAATAATATATATACATGCATGCATACTTTTTTTTTTTAGAGGAAAGGTGCAGCAGGAATGAAGGTGAGTAGACAGGCAGGCAGAATGGGGAGGAAGAAGCACCTCATTTCTCTGTTTTTAGTTATTCACACTGGTTGCTCCCCCTGGATCTGGATGCAAACCCACGTCCTTGGGATGTATGTGGACTGAATTCCTTTGGAGGTGGTGGACCAAACCACAACTCCACCAGGCTGTGCCACTTAAAATACTATAAGTTAAAACAAAATGTGTACAGCCCATATGCATCACTCTTCAGGCTTCCCTCTCTTTAGTTCACCCACCAACCACAAGCAAGGTGGCATTTTCCACATTTAACTCACCAGCTCAGGATCATCCTCCTCCACATTTGTTGGTTTTCCTTCCTTCTTTAACTGCTTTTTTCGCTCCTTCACCTAAAAAAGAATTTTGTTTTCATCAAAAAAAATGAGCATTCATGCTTCGAGGATATACAATTAGTTTCACACATATAATATGAGCACTTTTCTATAGGTATAGATATGGGAATAACACAGTTTACATTAAAAAAAAAAAGCCTCTCCCCTTCCCTCCAAAACAGCAATGTAATAAAAAATCATTAAGGAACTGAGGAGTTATTTTCACTAACCTCACCTAAAATCCAATCGACCTTGAAGAATGAAAGGCAACAAGCTGGGGGCAAGGGAACTGTTCCCAACTCATCAGATCATATGCCTGATCAAAAGAACCCCTGATATGTTGAACAGATTACCCACTTATCTTCACAGCTTGTAGTTTTGCATTTATAGCAAAGAAAATGCCAAATACCAAAGTTATAGAAGAAGCTACAGAATTTTTGGCATGAAGTATAAATACTTTCTGGCATTTCTACAACTGCTTTCCTGGTATTTTTTACTGTGAAACTCCCTTAAGTCAGTATTTTTCACATTCGCATTAACTGATGTTTTTATTACTTTGATATTAACAGATATACCCATTCACAGAAGAATGACAATTCTCCACTGAATAACTACTTAAGCAAAAAGCCCAGTGCCACACTCAGAAGGGCCCTGCTGCCACCTTGTGGTTAGAAAGCCAAAGGCTGGCTCCTTCACAGGCAACATGCAGAGGAAGGATAACTAATGATGATTTAAGGAGAAATTACAGGTACTTTTCTTATTTCTACCAGAATTTGGCCTACAAGTACCATTTCCAACACATGACCAGTAGGACACAGTTAAGCTGACTGCTTGCTTGCTTCCTCTTTTTATTAATTTTCCTCATCCTAACTGAACTCATCATTATTATTGGTTACACAGTTCTGTTTCAAATTCCAAAGCAATTCAAAGAAAAGATCACAGCCATACTCACTCCCAGTTGAACCAGTTCTTATAAATGGCCTTGAGATTCTTGTTTCAGAAAATAAAAAATTTAAACAAAGATCTTTCTTACCTCATGCCAGCCATTGTAACATTTCCCACCACTCAGGAAATTCAGATAATGAAAAAAAATAAAGCCAGCTATAGCCTCCTATTTAAAATATTTTTTTACTCGTATGCCCTTGTCAGCCTTTCTCAGCCTTTCAAACCCTTTCCAAAGACAAGAATGAAAATCAAAGGTCAAGTATCACTTCGGTTGTTCCACTGTCTACTCTCAGAATGAGGTAATGTGGCAACATGAAAAAACCCTCTCTCCACAACATGGGACTGGTAAGGAAGAGGTAGGAGTTGTGTCTAAGCCATTTCTCATCCTGAGCCTCAGGGGCAAATGACAGCTCTAGGCGCACACTATTCATGGTCACCATGGCAAAGTGGTAGAGATCACATAGGCAGTCACAAGTTAAGCCAGTAGGCATTGCTATGTTAACATTTACCCTCCTACAAGGTGCCCACGGCTTGCTGATACTTCCTGTAAACACAGCAGTACTATAAATACTTACAGTGTGTTCCACGTATTCTTTTCCTGCCTGAATTACATCCAGGGCCCTCTTCTTTTGTTCCTGATCCAGTAGCAACTTGTAAGCTTTGTCCACAGCTAATGCAAAACATTGAAATTAACTGTTTCTGCAAACACCCTCTGAAAGTCTGAACTATACTCAGGCAGTGTATGTAAATGGACTTGCGCAGTCTAAAAGCACCCCCTAATTTGTTAAATTATTTACTGTTAATCCAATTTAAAAACATACAAAGATAGTAATGACTCCTTGAGAGCCTTGGAAAAAAAGAATATACACTCAAGGCTAAATAAACCACAACTAGGTTTAACTCAGAGATAACATACTTCCAATTATTTTTTATGTTCAAAGAAAAAAAATGACCCTATGAAATAACAGTCTTTGTTGGCATGTAAAAATTTTAACAGAACAAGTTAAAATCTACTTCTTACACAGCAACATTCTGCTTTGGAATGACAACCATTCTACTGAAAACCACAGCTGTGTGACCAGAAGACAAATTTATAATAAAGTTTCCTTGATCCAGGAAAAGGAATAGTCAGTCTCTAGCAATGACAATACATCAGCAGAAGCAGGTAAATTTACAAATACCTTCAAAAGCCTTTTGTGCTCTGTCAGCATCATCTTGATTTTTGTCAGGATGCACCAATATGGATAACTACAACAAAAGAAAAGTTAGTTTTGTTAATAATAGAAGCACTTAGTAACTCTCCACCTGCACTGTCTTATCACAACCAGAAACTCTAAGGCAGTAAGGCAAACAAAGTCTATCAGCCAAAACCATTTTTAAAAAATTAATAAATATCATCGAATGTCCAGAAACACTGATCTTTAACAAAATCAAAGCACCAAAAGGTAAAAGTGCATCATCTTTACTGGCATTATCTCATCTGAGAAACATTTATTAATTTTTCTTTCGTTGTTCACATTGATTGTTTCCTTCAGGACATGGGTCTTGAACGTGGTATGTGGCCTTGCACTGCTTTGTAAGTGATTGACCTAATTGCTGCTCCACCAGGAGCCAATTAGATTTTCTTTATAGTTGATGTCTTTTTTTTTATTTTGACTTCCCCAGATGTCTTCTTTGTACTTCATTTTTTAACAGGACCTTAACAGTGTGAATATAATTTTCAGTTTCCACATGACATGCTTATTAATATCAAGTGTTTATGTATGCGTCTTCAGTATTCATTAACCCCACAATGGTGACTGATAATCACCTTCTAATTTACTGATTAGCCAAGGTAGTTTCTGTCTTTGCCTACTCAGTAGTTTTCCATTGTGTAACTTTATAGTTTTTTTTCCTTCCTGAGGTCTACTACTTATAGTAAGTGTTTTTCCTTTTTTTCCTAAAATTTCAGTAATGTATTAGCAGTCTTTCCCAATTAAATAAATAAGCATTCAAATGCGTAGTCAAAACAACTTTCTATGTAGCTATACAAAGAACTCCATTGAGAATTCTTACTTGTTATTGTTGTTTAAAAGTTAAAAGAGTGTGGGCTCGAGCTATCTGACTTGAGTCTATAAGCAGTGTGAACTTGGGCAAGTCGCTTTCACGTTTTTTGTGCCCATTGCTTCATATGTGAAGTGCACATGGTGCCTGCTGTGGGCTTATATGGATTGAAATGAGGTCATACACACACAGAACTTAGCAATAGTATATAGTATATATTCTTTATTTGCTCTTTTTCATGTGTTAGATAAGTTGCTAAGTTCTTTACTTGCATCATCTCATTTCATCCTAGAACAACCTAAAGAGATGTAGGTACTTAGTATTGTCTATTTACAGAGGAAGAAACTGGGCAGAGATAGGTTAAGCTCCATGGCTTACAGTTAGAAATGTGATTAAAGCTGGAGCCCAGTCTGGCTCCAGTAATGCTGGATATTCTCTTTAGAGTAAGTGGGGCTCTAAGAGAATATCCAGCATTACTGGAGTATATATACCCATGAGTTCAAGTCCTTGGCCCAGGGGTACAACAACCAGCATGAACAACTAAATGAAAATAAAATGAAAGTGATTCTTTCTCCTCTATCTGCCTGCAATGAAAATAAAATGAAAGTGATTCTTTCTCCTCTCTCTATCTGCCTGCCTGCCTACTCACCTTCATTCCTGCAGGCACCTTTCCTTCTAAAAATAAAAACAAAAAACACAACAAAAATGTCCTCAGAGTTATTTCTAAACAGAAGTAGTCTCTAATCTTAGCATAACAAAAATGTACACAATGACGAGTATTTAATTACTTGGGGCAAATAGTAAATGGGTTAATTAAGGTACTGGCAAGATTCTATTTGGATAGAAAATTCATTCTATTCACAGATGAGCTATATGACCATTAAAATATTTAAGATTTTATGTCACTATAAGTTTAATTAAAAACTTACATTGCTTTGGCACACCCTGGGGGCCTAGTGGGTTAAACCACTATGGTGCGATCCACATACATTCCAAGGTCTCCAGTTCAAGACCCAGGGCCAGAGAAACAACTAAGAGGAGCAAATAAATAAAGTGCTTCTTCGTTTGTTCTCTTCCTGCCTGCTTGCCAGCTACTTTACATTCCTGCCTGTACCTTTCTTTTAGAATAAATAAGTTATATAGCCTTAAGAGGAAAAAAAAGTTAAATTCTGACCCAAAGTCACAATAGCGAGTCCTAAAAGAGTCATGTACCTAATACATTTTCAAAAGGTTCAAATTCCATATACTGCAGAGAAATAGGTCTGTACCTGCCGAAACCTCTTTTTTATTTCTTCATCTGTCACTTCAGGATCTATCTGAAGAACCTGGAAGAATCGAAACCAAAACTGTAAAGGAGATTAATTAAAAGAACTTATAAATTTAAGAAATGCCAAATACAATGAAAGCAACCATGATTCAACATAACACCCAATATTTATTTACTTAGTATTAAGTACTAGACAGGAGAAGAGTAAGAAGGCTTGTTAGAAATTCAGAAAAGCATACTACATGTACCATTCATAACCAGCATACCAGAACAGTGCCCGATACACAGGTCTGAAAAAATGATCATAAAATATAAATAAGAAAATCAATAACAAAATAGATATACAGTGTAGTGTTCTCACTTAATACAATGGTTACTTTCATTCCATCAGAAAATAACTTACCTTACCCAGAGACGTGTTCCAGATCATGAGAAAATATTGCATTTCTTCTTTATTCATTAAGAAAAGTACCACTCCCCCAACTTACCTTTGCAAATGTAAAGAAAATATAGCAAAACTCAACAGGGAAAAAAATAGCCTGGCTCTCTGGTTTTCATCTCAATCCAGGCATGCTCACTTGGCTCCACTCTATACCCTATTTATATGACCCAATGAGTCTCAAGCCAGCGTGAACAGCAAAATCGCCTATAGAAACCTGAGAACAAGGCCTGGGGCTAACTCTAGAAAAGTCTGATTCGATATTAGTAGAACTGGGGTACAACCAAATAGTGAGAATGTCTATTTTTTTAGCAAAACTTTTAAAAATAAGTTTACTCATTCTTCTCCCCCCTGGGTACCACAGTGCTGATGCTCCTCATCAAGTACAACGACTGTGGCACAGCCCTGTGGCGGCAGCTACGGCGCAGATGATGTAAAACCCACGAACTCCAGTTTGAGACCCAGGGTTGGGAGATAAAAAAGAAAAAAGGATTCTGACCCCACCACCACAAATACATACAATGTTCATTCAAAACTACTACCTGTTGAATACACTGCTACAGAATAGAAATACAATCATAAAAAAGCAGGAAAAATCTTTTCTTAATTATTATATAGTAAGTACCTTTTAAGGGAGAGACTGTTCTAAGATACACAATTAAAACATGATTTAATAGTGTAGTTCATATACTCAACACAGCACCTGTTACTTATTTACTTATTATTCAAGGCCAGAAAGGAAGTACTTAAACGGCAGAGTGAAGTTTGTTAGAAACTTAGAAGAGCAGACCTTAACTTCAGAGCAACTGAGTAAGAATCAATATTTCTCTTATTTTTCAATGGAAAGGTTCAAGCAGACAGGGAGAGGAGGAAGCATCTTTATGTTACTTTTATTTAGTTGTTCACACTGGTTGTCTCCCCTGCAGACCCAGGACTCAAATCCAGTTATATATGGCTTGCTCCTTTGCAGGTGACTGACCTAACCGCTGCTTCACTGAAGTGGCCAGAATCAACATTTCAACAAGATCTCCAAGTGGTTTAAATCACATTAAGGCTTGAGAAGCCCTAGTAAGGAATGATCTCGAAGTTAATAGAATGATCAGTAATTAAAGGTGGTAAAGGGAAAAAAAAACAAATCCTGAAATGAAAAATATGTATCAAAGACTAACTTAGAGGGTCTTATAAAAACTGACAACAAAAAAAATGTCAAGATTTACAGCAAGCTTTCAAATAGTCACAGCCACCCACCTACGGTAATAGTTGTTATTGGTAGGTAATGATACTGAGTCACCACCGCATTTGGTAGACTTTTCTTTTTTTTTTTTTAAGGAAAGGTATAGGCAGGAATGAAGGCAGGCAGGAAGAGAGAGAAGGAAGTACTTTATTTTTCATTTAGTTGCTTTCCCTGGCCCTGGGGATATATGTAGACTGTGCTGTAATGGACTAAACCACTAGGCGCAAGGGTACACCTCAACAGACTTTTTTGAAAGCTATTTTAAGAACAAACCCATTTGCAAATGTGAGGCAACTGAGATGGACTTAAGTCAGTATACCCCACCATACCTTCCCCTGGGAAAAAAAGGCTTGGAAAGAAGTCACCCGAGAAAGAATGTAGCCATATATTTAGACTAAGAGAGGTAAGTGTAGTACACAAATATTCAGAGGAGAAACTGACCTTTCCTTGATTCTGGAGAAAAGCAATGCACGGGGGGCAAGCCAAAGTCCAACCACCCCCACAAAAGGAATCCAAAATTCATCAGAAAGAATGGCAATCTTCCTACCTCCACCGAAAATACACCCAATAAAGCTTTAGCCTAGAACTTATACCAAATGTAATTCATAAACCTTGACTGGCTCCCAAGTTAAAAAATAAGGGAGCGCCCTGGTGGCCTAGTGGTCTAGTACCCCCTGGAGTAGTCCCATATACAGCCCAAGATCCCAGGTTCAAGACCTGGGGGTTGGAGAAACAACCAATATCAACAACTAATAAAAATAAAGTTCTTCTGCCTCTTCTCTCTTTCTGCCTGCACCTTTCCTTTAAAAAATTAATTAATTAAATAGCTGTAATTGAGCTGTTTTAGGACAACTGGGGCCATCTAAGTGTGAACTCTATATTGGATGTTATTGAATTAATGTTGCTTTTCCTAAGTGCTGTGCTGTGGTTACATGGATATGTGTTCTTGTTTTGAGGAAAAGCATGCTAAAGCATTTAGGCATGAAGCATCGCAACGTCTTAAACTTACTCAGATGATTTAGCAAAAGAGAAGAGGGCCTGTGTGCGTGTGCACACACACACATACGGACACGGACACGGACACGTTATTTTTCCAAGAATCATGTCCCATGTGCACTGATCACTGGCAACAAATATTCAGAGTGCCTTCAGGATGCCTAACCCCTTTATATCTTTAAGCTGGAGGTGACTATATGGCCATAAAACAGAGTGAAAACAATGCCCCTGGGTCCCAGGCTCTCTGAAGCCAGCTTTATACGTCCAGGAGAAACTTTCAGGACTGCCAGGATTGCTAGATCTTGTGCCCACCACTGTTCTCCTGCAGTTGAAGGACCAGTGGAAAAGGAACAGAAAAGTAACAAGTAATTCTTACAAAAATGATAATATTGGCTATTCTGGTAGCCTAGAGGTTTAGTCCACTGGACCAGGTATAGTCCACATACCTCCCAAGGTCCCAGGTTCAAGACCCAGGACCCAGGAAAACAACCAAGATGAACAACTAAATGAAAGTAAAGTGCTTCTTCCTCCTCTCCCTTCCTTCCTTCCTGCATATTCGCCTTTGGGGGAAAAAAAAAAAATTACCAATATGACTCTCAGAAAGCACACACAAATGAAAATCCCACAGTCTTGGACCTCAAAGAGTTCATTAATCATCACACTAAAACAAAAAGGCTTGACTGTGGCATCTAAGTTCCTGAATTCAAAGTATAATATTTCCTCTGGGATCTTCTGCTTAAAATAGGAATCCAGTCTTAGGTGACATCTAAACTCTCTGCCTTGTTAATAGTGTGTAAGATACAGAGCCTTTATTTGCAAGATGTTAAATGAAATACACAGAAAACAAAGTGTGTGGTGCTAACTCTTAAGGTCTTAAAGTTCAGTTCAAGAAGGAACTGGGAAAGGGCAAGGTTAAATGGGCACAGGTTCATCTAAACTTATGAAAGGAGGTAGGTAAGGGTACTTAAGCTAAGAACTGTGGTCTGCATTAAGAAAGATACTTGCACAATGGCTGCAAGTTAGAAATGTGTTCAAATAGGAAGTTGTAGAGATGGCAGGAAGCTAGGTGCAGTGTGGGGTAGTGCTCCCTGGATAAGGATTCCTAGAATACCCCTCAGATTCCCAGTCTAATTTCTCCCTTTCCTATCCACTACTCAGTAAAATGATATATAGGAAAACTATTCACATTTCAACTGATAGTTGAGAAAACAGCTATACTACATTACCTCTCCTTAACAGAAAAGTGATCACAGCTTACCTCTGTAAAAAAATGTGATTCATTTAAATATCTCAATAGTTGTATAAAAAACAGATGTCACTGATTTCCTAAATCACTAGAACACCAAATTCACAGAGCCAAAAAAGGAACTTTATAAGACAATGACACCCCCCTCCCCCGCCGCCCCATGAAATGATCAGCACATCTGTGTGAAGCCCTGGCAGTCACGGAGTCCCACCCACTCAAACACAACCTCACTCCTTCATGAGTGTACTACCCTATATATCTTTACACAGTCAAACCTACTTCTCACAATCCTAGGAAAGCTGAGTTCCACTTCCAAAATCACATTAACTAGTAGGGAATTATAATCCTAGTCTTAACACTGGTCCCAACAATCTGTCACCTCTCATCAGTCAGATCTCTACAGAAGACACTAATTATCTCAGCAAATAGGTACACCCTTGTGGTTCAGGTGGCTAACGTGACTAAGGTGCAAGCCATGTAAAGCCTACAAACCGGGGTTCACATCTGGGGGCCAGGAGTGAAAACAAACAAATAATTGGTTGAGTTATATGATTCAATGTCCCCTTTTCATGGTACAATGCTCAACTGAAAAGTATGGCTAAAATTAACCATTTCATGAAAATCTTTATTATCTCTCAAACAAATTATCTCCCCAAAAATCAAATAAAAGCACTCAAGCTCTTCATCTTCCCTTTCCCTCTCTGAGCAATGTAATAAAAATACATTAAGTGGTGTTAGGCAAAACAGACAACTACTGAGTAGCGAGTCAAGATGCCCCAGGGCAGAGTATCAAAGCCCAGTTGGGACAACGAAGACTGAACACACAGGGAGTGGTGGCCAGTTGCATGGCGCTAGAACCCTGATGGGTTGAGAAGAGTACCCACATAGAAAGCAGCCCGACACAGAATGCCTAAGTGGACTGAGAGTATCTCCATGAACAGGCAGTTGATACAGGATGTTGGAACCTAAGCAGAAAGATGTCAATATGGGAGGTTAACTCAGTTCAGAGCCCAAGAGAGATGAAGAAGGCATCCTCATGAAAGCAGAACCCAACAGAGAGTAGCTGAGAGCAAGTAAGGTAAGAAAAGTGTCCATAAGGGAAGGTGGCCTGGCAGAGTACAGGAACCCAAGCAAGAACAAAGGGGTGGGCCTGGAATGGGGTGTGGAAGTCTACACATAGTGAGGTGGGACTCCAATGTTAAGAGGGGAGCCCAGTGCAAGTTGTCAAAGACCAAGCACAGTGTAGACATCATTTGTGTGGAAACAGGCTTGGCATAGGAAGTTGGACTCTGAGCAGAGTGAAACTCGAGGGCCACCATGCAGTGGGGGTGACCTGGAGTGTGAAATCAGAGCCCATGCCAAATAAAGAGGGTGTTCAGGTGCACCCTTGAGGTAGCAGTTGTCTGCAGTCCGCTTATATCCCAAGGACCTGGGTTTGCATCCTGGGGCCAGCGAGGAAAAACTAAAATTAATAAAATGCTTCTTCCTCTTTTTTCTTGCTGCTTGCCTGCCTCTACTCACCTTCATTCCTGTCTGCACCTTTCCTTTAAAAAAAATAAACAAACAGGGTATTCATGAAAGAAGGTAACCTGATACTGGGAGTCAAAACCAAAGCCCCAGAGAGTGAAGGGCAAGTGCAGGGAGTCACAGCTGGTTGAAGAACAGACCCACATGGAAGGATCACCTGGCGTGGGAGTTCTGAGCTCAGGTCAGGGGAGAACAATAAGGCAGCCAGGTGTCAGTGTCAGAGTAAAGTGGGGTGAGGAGGGATTCACATGAGAGCATGGCAATGGGAGATCAACTCCATATAGGAGAACTAATTAAGTATATATTAAAGATAGTGACATCCAGATTTCACTCTCAGAAAAGAGGAGGAGGGAAGTAGGGAGGGAAGGGAAACAGAATGACGAGACAGAGAGAGGAGGGCGGGAGGAGGGAGGAAGGAAGGAAAAAAACAAACTAGAACTAGTCCATTGATTGAAATTGGATGTAAATGTGTATATGAATGCGCGCGCACTCTCATACTCTCTCTCCTGAGCCCCAGCCCCATCTATCGACGTGGTCTAGGAGTATAATACTACACCTAGCACGGGAATTATGATTTCTAAACACCATTCTCCACAGAAAGGAACTTGTGCTCCTAGGTGAAAGGACTAATTCCAAGATGGGTCAGAAAAGGTACTTAAGAGTGCCTAGTGGCATGTACTCCTGGCTGAAAGAGCTAAGGTGCAAACCATGTAAAGACCAATGACCCCGACCAAGGTTGGGGGAATGGAAGAATGTTGAACATCCCCCAACAAAAAGTGCCTAATACACACACACACACATCTCAAAAAGACGGGGGCTAACTATTGGTCAAATTTGAGATGGTTTGAGCATCAAAATAAATCTCAAACATAATTAATTAAATAAAATAGGGAGCCCCAAATCCACGCTCAGAGCTAAACAAATAAATTAAAAGAAAAGGATATTTAGTTAATCTCAAAGAATCTCCTCACAGAATACATATCAATTACAAAAGGGGGAAAAGTAACTTCTTGAAGAAACTTAGCTGATACCTATTTAAGTGATCAAGTTAACATCATTAGTAATGGAATCGGTCAAAATCATGTACCATTAAAAACTGCAAAAGGAAAATGCAACATTACTTCTGTGATAATCCTCCCAACACTGCAGGCACTGAAGGTAATATGAAAAACATCAGGCAAACTCAAGTTGAGACCTATGCTACAAAATAACTAGATTGTAATGTTCATAAGTGCCAGGGTCACAGAAGTCAAGAGGAGACTGAAGAACTGTTCCAGACTGAAAAACATTAAAGAAAAGAGACATGACAACTAAAAGACACAGGAGATTTTGGGCTGGATCCTTTTTCTATAGAAGATATTATTGACATAACTTACAAATATGAACCAGGTCTAAGGATTATATAGTAACAATGTATCAATGTTTATCTCCAGATTTTGGTGGTTATATTATTGATCAGTAAAAGAACTTTGTTCGTAGAAAAAACACCCTGAAATACTTCAAGGTATCATACTGGGGCATCATATTGACAACTGAGTCCTCAAACAGTTCAAAGAAATCTTCAAATTGCACCTGCAACCTTTCTGTAAATTTGAAATTGTTTCAAAATGAAAAAATTCTCGAAAAATTACTCTTCAAAAAAACAGAAACAGACGTGCTCTCCTGCAGAGGTTCAGCACAGTCAAGGACCCAGGTTCAATACCGGGTCCAGGGACAACAACCAAGATAGACAACAAAATAAAATAAATAAATAGCTTCTTTTTCCTCTCTTTTCCTGACTGCCTGTCTCTGTTCTCCTTCATTCCTCCTGTCTACACCTCTCCTTGTTAAAAACAAGCAAAATAAAAACCAGAAACAGTGGATAAACTGAAGGAGCAGTCTACTTACATCCAAAGGACCCATATTTGCATCTCAGGGCCAGGGGAAATAAGCAGGATGAACAACGAAATAAAATAAAGATGCTTCTTTCTCCTCTCTCTTCTGCCTGCCTGCCTGCCTACTCTCCTTTAGTCCTGCCTGCATCAATCCTTTAAAAAAAAAAAGTGATTTATAAGTGCTCAGTAAGTGTTTTCATTAGATGTAACAAATTAATTTCAAAATTATTTATAATTTGAACAATTAGAAATTAGTGTAAATGTCCTATAAAAAGGGAGCTGTTTTAGAAACTTAAAAATGTTGTATAAAAATATTCTATATAACTATAAAATTTAAAACGGCATGAGGTATCTCATCCTCCTTGTTTTTTAAGTAAAATTAAACAGTTTAAGTATAAACAATTTAAAGTAGCTATTTCTCTTAAAGACAACTACATATGATTATTATTACTTTATATTTCAAATTTTTACAAGAAATATGACTTACTTTTATAATCAGGAAAAGCTTAGTTATAAAATTAAAGAAATTTAAAAAGTATTCTTGCTTTATTAAACTTATGATCATTTATGGTTGGTGGGTTTCTTGGAAAGACTTTTATTGTGAAATAGAAAAGTTTTTTAACAAGTAAATTAAATCCCAAATTTATCGAGTTTAGCTATCCTTTCACAACTAAAGATAATCCATATATATTTGGGTTGCTGGAAAATATCTGATGGGGAAAGACGATCTCATTTTCCTTAACATGCTGCCTGCCTCTCAAGTCCTGCTCACAATAAAATCACCCAAGTTCAATTTCAACTACGATACAAATTAGTTGTGTGCTCTGATGTATGTATACCTAGAGTGATGCAAAAGTCATCATAGGGACCATGGCAGCATTAGCTCACCTCAAATGGGTTCAAGTTGAAGTAGGAGGAACCAGGACGGGTCAATCTTTCAATCTGATTTTTGGACGTTAAAACTGAATCTCTCTTCTCTATTTGTTTCACCTAAAATTAAGGAGATAAAACTTCATTAGTAAAGCTCAATAATAAACTCTAAATTGTCTATCTTAACATGGTACCAAAGCATTCAGTAAATATTTGTGTGTCTACATGTGCAAGATATTTGGCTAACACAAGTTATTTATTACTGAACTTTAATATTGTAAAAATCCAACACATATTTATTCCTCTCAACAATGTTACATGGTAGATATAACTTCTCTCAAATAGAAAATTGAGATTTAGAAAGCTTAACTGACTTGTTCCCAGTTATTCAACTTGTAAACCAGAATTTTAACCCAGTTTGAATCCACGGTTAAACATAATTACCTTAAAAGAACTTCAGCTCTAATGATGGAAATATAGTTGTGTGATTCATATTTAATTTACATATTTTACTTAGGAGAAATAGAATTACATAGAAATCTGTACTAAAAACAGCATTTAAAAAGTGTATATGGGGGAAAGTTCTCATTAAAGAGAACTAGCACCAGGTCGTCCAGAAAAAACATCCTTGGTACCTCTGCTAGGGTTGGAATATTAGTTGGACTTAATCTCTGGTATGATATATCATCTTTATTTACGGCAAAAATGAAGTTGGAAAAAATTTCAATAACATAGTCATTCCTTCTCAGCATCTAAAACCTTCAACATTTTAAAATTGCATGTCACTCCTCCCCCCATACTGTCTTCTTCCTCTTATTTTCCTCATAGCACTTATCGCTACCTGACTTTATTATACAGGTGTGTTTATTGCTTATTCTTCTCTGTAGGATGCAAGCTCTGTGAAGGTAGGAGTCTCCTCTGTTGTTCACTACCATATCTCCAGCACCTAAAACGTACACTAGTATATCAGATGCTCAATAAATATTGTCTGGTTGAATAGTTATTGAAAGGTCTTGCTGTTAGATACTCTCATCCAATTCAAACAAACCGCAATTGCTTTTTTTTTTTTAAGTGTTAAGTGAAACAAGTTCTCGTATAAGTTAGAGGCTAAATACTTTGGTACCGGGGCATCAACACTTTCAAGGACTAGGCACGTCAAAAGGCTGTATTATAAAGGATGTGCTAATTCTCATCTGCAAATGTAGTACTTTGGAGAAACTACTATGCAAGGAACAGGAATACCAGAGCTAAAAGATGAATGTAACATGGTGCTTAACCTCACACTCTGGTGGGGCAGAACTCCAAGTCAGCTTAAAGAAGTCCATCTCCAATCTTGTTGAAACAAAACTCTGCTTCCACTTTACATTTCATAAAACCTTGTCTTATAGTTAACTGCCTAAACTCTCAATAAAGCTTCTGTTTTAATGTTAACTCTCCTTTTATGCGTAAACTGCAGATCTGCAAAATCAGTGCCTCGAAAGAATTCGGTCATCTTAATTGTCTTGCACGAATTCAATAATCTGAGGTCCTCTGACTCCAAATGGCACGCTTTTCTTTCACTTATTTACACAAGTATGTGCTAAGCAGCCACTATATGCTACGCGCTGGAGATGCTAGCCTACAAAGCTCAGATTTACAGCCTAACATGACACCAAGTTGTTAATCTGCTCATCTCCCTAAACCTCAGGTCTGTCATCGGTAAAATGAAAATACTGTCTACCTGGCAAAATGCATAGCGCCCAGCATTCGCGAATGGCGAATTAGTTATTTCTATAACTAATACAGCTGATTAAAGAAAACTAAGAAAAGAATGCTGCCGTTTGGAATACAATTGGGGACCAAGACAGTTTATTCTTCCCCCAGGAAGGCCCAGACTCTGCCAGTCCTCTGCTAGTCCCTACCAGGACCCGCGGTCTTGGGAACTCGGCGCGCGCCCAGGCACTTTGTTGGCCATACTAGCTGTCTCCCCGCAGACGTCAAACCTCGGCCCCTTTTTTCGTTGCCCAGACGAACACCCCAGGAGCCATCAAGGGAAGATGCACACGCAAACACAAACACACAACACACACGCACCCAGCCCCCCACCTCCCCAAAGGCCAGACAGGAGCCGCCCAACAATCCAGGCCAGGAAGATCATTGCCTTCGCCTGCTGGGAGAATAGATACCGGCGGGATCGCCCCAGTGCTACTAATCTTCACTCAGTGTTCACCTCACTGTAGAAGGTCATAAATGCTTCCTCCGTGCTGCCTCCGCCGCCAGAAACCCCACTCTCTCCTGGAGCCGCCATTTCCCCGGCCCAGCCACCACGTGACTCTTCTACGCAGGCGCGGCCCCACGTGATTCTTACTGGTCCGCTTCCCTAGCCCCTCCCCCTTCCCCTCGGACCCTTAAAGGGCTCGCGACCCTTAAAGTGTCTGCCTCACACCCTGTAGCAGCTCATCGAAGTGTAGATTTTGTTTGTTTGTTTGTTTTAAATGAGGAAGGAAGGGAGAAGCCAAAGAAGCGTTCGGAACCAAGGAACGAAGAGGAGGCGGAGGCACTTTTATTTATTTTATTTATGGTTGTTACACCCCCTTACCCCTTGTGGGTTACCTGTTCTAAGGCCACAGCTGCTGCTGAGCACCTGAGCCACCAAGGTCCATTGTGTTTTTTAAATTGAGGTGCATATAACTTAGTCCATCACGGTTTTGTTCAACCACCACCTCTATTTAGTTCCGAAACTGTTTCATCACCTCAAAAGTATACCTGGCTCAGATTAGTCAGTTACTCATTCCCCCTTCTTCCTAACTTATGGTAATAACAGATCTGTCTCTATGGATTTATCTATTCTAGATATGTCCTATAAATGAAATCATCCAATGCGTGACTTTCTGTCCCTGACTTCTTTCACTTAGCATGTTTTTGAGTTTCATCCAAGGCATAGTATTATGGTATCATTTTCTTGTTAAAGAAAGGTGCAGGCAGGGATGACGGCGATTAGGCAGGCAAGCAGAAAAGAGAGGAAGAAGCATCTTTATTTTATTTAGTTGTTCATTGTGATCGTTCCCTGCAGCCCCAGGTCTGGAACCCTAGTCCTTGGGATGTATGTAGACTTATGCCAGCCAGAGGCAGCGGACTTGTCGGCTACACCACCATGGCGTACTGCTTTATTACCTTTTATTGCTGAAAAGCATTTAACTGAATGTGTATACCATAATTTGCTTATGCATTCTTCAGTTGAAGGATGTTTGAGCTGTTTACATCTTTTGGTGAAATGGTGCAGCTATGAATGCATATATATGTATTTGTTTGAGTACCAGTGTTCAGTTTGGGGGGAATATGTATCCAGAAGTGAAATTGCTGAGTCATATGGTAACGTTATATTTAACTTTTGAACAACTGCCAAACTGTTTTACACTGTGGCTCATGCATTCCTACCAGTAATGTATGAGTTACAATTTGTCCATAGCCTCACCAACACTTGCTATATTTCGTTTTGTTAAATTACCACCATCCTAGTGCCTATAAGGATCTTTTATACAAACTCAGTGAGAGCCTCTGCATGATACCCACACTAGGAGATAAGAAAGAATCAGCAGTATCTAAAACACACAAAGTTTCTGAAGCAAGCTGGAATGGCACTTTAAAGATCTTGAAACACACCAGCTTATTATCACTGAGTAGGGGGCTTATAAGTGATTAAAATTCTATGCTTCTGCTTTTGTGTTTTTCCAAACTTTCTGCAATGAATATTTGAAAATGTACCCCACAGGCATTTCCTCCCATTTAAGTTATACGAACTAAAGCTGATGTTTTTACAAGCAAAAAAATGATCAATAAAAGCAGTCCTACAATTTCATAGAAAGCAAAGAAGGTATTTTTTATAATCAGATAGATATACCTGGCATATTTCAGATTGGTAATAACTTGATCTAATCTCTTCTAAAACAGAGGGAAAAAAAAATGTTTTAACTGAATCCAACGAGAAGAAATGATGTAGACAGGCTATGAAGTTCATGAAGGTAAAGAAGGTAAAGACTACTGTTGTCTTGCTCACTTATTAAATGATTGAAGAAAGGTCAAGGCAAAGCCTTTCTTAGATGCTTATGCCCTTTTCCACTTACTTGCACCACATTGCCAAAAGTCCAGTTATGTAACCTATATAACATATTGACGCATTTCACAAATAATTTATTCAATGTCTATTAATTCCTAAATCTTACTCAAGGCTCTGATAACTTCAGGTGAAAAGTGCAAAACAAGACCAAGAGAACAAAACAGGGAACTATGATAGAACGACTAAAGTCAGGGAAGGTGTCTCTGAGATGATACTTGAAAGTGAAATGTCAATATAACAAAAACACATTGACGCTTCTTGAGACTATATTAAAAAATCCAAAAAACAGAGAGACTTCTTTGGGTGAACAGACGCCACGCGTCATTCTAATAAATTCAGGAGTGGAAATCTCGGTTTCTAATCTGTTTCCTCCTCCATTGTTTTTCCACAGTCGTTGCGCCACCGAGGACTTGCAGGGCAAGACTAGGCCCGCCCCTCGCTCAGGATTCGTTGCGAACCACAGTGATCCCGCCCCTTCCTCTCATGATTAGCTATCATGAGGTTCATCCCGCCTCCCCATCGAAAAGATTGGCTGCCGGCCAGGAACTCCGTTAGCGCCCACGGAGATGCTGCGACGCCTGCGCCAGAGACGGGATCCTTGCTGCGCTGGTAACAATGGCAGTTCCGGCTTTGGC
Source organism: Solenodon paradoxus (assembly GCA_004363575.1). Lineage (NCBI taxonomy): Eukaryota > Metazoa > Chordata > Mammalia > Eulipotyphla > Solenodontidae > Solenodon > Solenodon paradoxus. The sequence continues at coordinate 31,992 of RJWH01002680.1, forward strand.
GGTGCGGGTGCGACTCGGCGTGTCCGGTGTGAGGGCTCTGCAAGCCCAAGGCTTCAGCTCCGATAGGGTAAGCTAGCGACAGTGTCCGCTACCCCGGCCTTAGGCGGGGATCCCATCTCCTCCCCTGCACCTTTACCAATGTCCCTGTCTCTCCGCAATCCCAGAATTACGACTCCGGCGCGGGCTCAATCCGGGAAGCCGGTGGGGCCTTCGGAAAGAGAGAACAGGCTGAAGAGGAGCGATACTTCCGGTGAGGCCCACGGGTCCCGAGGTCAGCCCTACATCGCTCAGGTCCTTCCTATCCTCCTTCCTTGATTTCCAGTAGCCACCCCCATCCTTATGGTGGTGCTTTGGGTACGCCTTCACCCAACACAACTCCCAGATCTCGGAACCCATTACACAGCATTTGTGATCTTGACTGTTTTCACCTGTAAGGACACTCCATCGCCCTTCCAAATAGTCCCAGAGCCCCCAAATCCAAGCCGTTTCTTCCTGTTGGTCTCCAGATCTCGCACCATGACTCAACTCTCCCTGAGTTATTTACCGTTCTCCTTGTGTCTTAAGAAACGACCCCCTCCGCCCCAATTCTTCTAGATCTGACTAATTCTTGCAAATTCTCTAAGCCTCACTCCCTTCACCCTCACCCACCTATCACCCTTGTACACCCTTATCGGACCGCACGCCTTAGCTTGCAAGCTCCTCATGGAGGGTCTGACGTCTCAGACCCTCACAGCCATTTCCAGATCCACGTGCCTCCAGCTCTGCCAGAGTTTGTGGGTCATTGGAACTGGTGACAGCTACTCAAGGTTGGAATTCGCCCCTTCCGGGAGACTTGCCCAGTCTCCCCTTTTTCCCCACCCCCTTCTCTGTTCCTACCCAGCCCAGGGGCTGGGCAGGGCTGGGCAGGGCTGGGCAGGGCTGGGCTGGGTAGATTTCTCTCTCTCTCAAATCGGAGTGTACAGTATTGGGCTTATTTACCCACTTTCCCAATCCTGAGTTACCTTTTATTGACTTCTAGCCACAGTGGGGAGCTGCCCGGAATTAATCTTGTTTCTGCTTCTCCTTTGACCTTTCTATATATAGAGAGAAAGAGATAACATTGCTTTACAAAATAATATAAACCTGTATGTGCAGGCTCCCCATTTCTCAGATACATGACAACACACCTTGCCCACCACCAAAATACTGAAAAGTTCTTCACCATGGTCCAGAACCCACCACCACTTGCCCCCACACCCTGTCATTCTCTACTTGTAGCCTCAATTCTATTGCTAATAACCAAGGGTTGGTTTTTGTTTAGTCTCTTCCTTTGCTTTGTTTCATCACATTCCATGTATGAATGAGATCATCTGGTATTTATCTTTCATCTTCTGATTTATTTCACTTAACATAATCCCCTCTACTTCCATCCAGATTCCATGCATCAAATGACAAGATTTAATTTTTTCTAAGGGCTGTGTACTATTCCATTGTGTATATACACATCTTCTTTATCCATTCATCTGATCATGGGCATTTAGTAATTTCCTGCTGCAAAAAACATGGAGATGCATTTATCTCTATTAGTGATTTTGTATCTTGGGTAAATACTCAAAGTGAGGTGATAGGCTCATATGAGATTACCATTTTTTATATTTTGAGGACGCTCCATATTGCTTTCCATAAGGGTTGCAAATGCTGAGTGTAATGGGTTCTGAGATCTGGGAGTTTTGTTGGGTGAAGGGGTACCCAAAGCACCACCATAAGGATGGGGGTGGCTGCTGGAAATCAAGGAAGGAGAATCGGAAGGACCTGAGCAATGTAGTTTGCCCATTCTTAAGAATTATCGCAATGGCACCTGTCATACCAGAAAGCCAGGATCCTACTCTTAGAGACCATCTAGTTGGGCCCTTAAATTTTACAGTTAAGGGAAACTGAAGCCCAAATGGGAGGGAACCAACATTTGAGTTTTCCTTTCTTGGGACCTACATTGGACTACCAAATACTGTCATCCATGCAAGAAACCCCTTGTTTCTGGACTTTACTATGGGCCATGTGTTTCTCTAAGCAAAGAAAGCCTTAATTACATAAATTGGGGTAGGATATGGACATATGTCCTTTAACTAACCTCCCACTTTTGTTTTTCCTCCCCAAAGAGATTTTGCTCTCTAGGTTGCTCCTTCCAATAAGTTACTGGGGACTAAGGTGATACTTCCTTGTAGTTTTCTGCCCTAAAGAGGAATTAATGATAGAATTTCAGGCATTAGCACCAGGAAAATAAAGGTGGAGCCTTTTTAATTTTTTTAAAGGAAGGAAAGAAGAGAAGATGAAGAATCATTTTATTTAGTTGTCCCCCCTGGTCCCGAACCACAAACCTGGCCCTTGGGCTATGTATGGACTGCTTCCCAGGCACAGGCTTAATACCTGAGTTACAAAGATGGAACGTCTTAAGATGGCATAGTCTTTCACTAGTGGGGCTTAAGAGGGTAGTAGTGGCTAACCAGCCAGACTCCCATAGAATTGAGACTCTCGTTCTTTGCCTTAGGTATTATGGGTTATGCTTAGAGATCTCTGGGGTGAAGTATTACTATGAAACCCAGAGTCACTGTGTCCTTTTGTTGTAGAGCACGGACTAAAGAACAACTGGCAGCCTTGAAGCAACATCATGAAGATGAGATTAGTCATCATAAGAAGGAAATTGAGCGTCTGCAGAAAGAAATTGAGCGGCACAAGAAAAATATCCAGAAACTAAAGCATCATGATGATGACTAAGTGCACACAGTTCCCCATAAAATGGCTACATGTCATTTCCCCCTTCTATGTAGAAGTCCTGGTTTAATTATCTGTGTGCTGCCAACAGACTATAATAAATCATTCTCAGTGAACTGTGTCTAATGCGTTCTGTCCAGAGATGGGTATTGGGATAGATCCTAATGGACTGTTTAAATGAATCAGACAGGATACCTGCAGTAGGGAACTTAAAGGCAAAGCACAGTGCTATGCAATTTGGGCTGAGGGGTTGGACAAGTGTGATACAGTGAGAGGGTCCTTTCCCTGTTCTATGCCAGTCAGAATTGTCAGAGAAAACTCTGAAGGATAAATTTGAATCCAAGGCGTGAAACAAGAAGCAACCTAGAATATAGGAATGACTGCTTAAAAAGATAAGATTGAAGGCACCATCAGTAATAATACCATTTGATTTATAAAATGGATTCTTCAAGAACTTCACAGGAACTATATACCTTATTTCTAATTATCCCTGTGCAACTGAAAAAGATGGAGTTAGAAATATTGTTCATGGTTACTTAGCACATTAGAGTTGAGACTTGGCATCTAAATTTCTTTTTAGTCAATCCAAGTCTGTTAATAGAGAATGACAATTGCATCTTAGTTTATATTTAGCTTCACCAAAGGTGCTCTTGATTGAAATTAGACCTTAAGGGCTTTTATAAATCATTATACAAACTAGTTGTGTAACTTCTCTAGGCAAAACTAACTTCTAGTGATATTTGAGCAAATTAGCTAGACATTTTTCTCTTCTTCAGAAGTTTTTATTGAAGTAACTATGGTAAGTTATATTTCAGATGTCTATTATAAATCCACACTGGGATATATACTACATTGTTTGCCAGTATTAAGTTCAATTCCATCCTTCAGCAAGACTTGGTTTTCTTTTTCTTTAACCCTGAGCCCTGTGTCCACAGGTTTTTTATGTGGCCTGCACCTCAGCCACCTTAGCTGCCTGAGCTACAGGACTCAGCAAGACATCTTTAAGTCACCAGTGTAATAGATCATTTGCCCTAGAGTTGTGATGAGTTATTTGTTGCAAAGCCCTATTACACAGAAGCCTTTAGGGTGATAAAAGCTTGGACATACTGACCCTGCTCTTGCAGATGACATTTGAGGGCTGTTTACAAAATACTTGCCTATGGTACTGCTAACAGAAATTTATAGACACTCCTGAAGTGGGAAAAGATTTGTGTCTAGCAACAAAACGACCTCAAAGATGAAGTGCAAGAAACGGACTAACTCCTACTTGTTTGTTTACAATACTACAAAATTTGAAAAACGTAAACATTGATTGATGAGCAAGTAACACATCTTTCATGTTGCAATTTTGTCACCAAAAAAAGATAAAATCTGAGTTTTGTAGACAGTGTTTTTGTGACCTTCTAGTCAACAACTGCCTCAATGATGTGAGGGTCCTGAGCGGACTCCTCCGTGGGGTGTATCATCTGCTCTTGCCACTTACTTTAAATAGAAATCAGTTCAATCAAGACTGAATACAACAGTAAGTAAAAAGTTTTAACAGTGAGGATGACGCCTGCCTCCCTCCTTTCGGTCAGAACCACCATCTGGCAGTAATTCAATAAAGTGACTAACACAAAGGGAAAGAGGTAAAACCCTGCTTTATGTTCTCCAGGCCTTTTAGAAGAGAGTTGTTCTTTTGGCTACACACATGCAAATCTACAAGAAGGTGATAATACGGACATCAGGGAATGGACTACTGTTCCAGAGAAATATCCTGGTATACTCCTGTGGTGCAGACAGCTAAGGCAACTCAGGTGTATAGCCTATGGACACAGGTTCAAGACCTGAGGCCAGGAGTTCAAAAAGAGAAAAAGAACTATCTCCCAAATGTTACCATGGCAAACCTGGAAATCAACAGTGTCACCCAGTGTGCAGCGAGCGTTGTAAACAAGCAAGTCAAGGGGAGATTCTTGTCCAAGAAATGTAATGTTTGTATTGCGCATATTAAGCTCTCTTAAGAGCCCAGAGAGCTGCCTGAAGAAAAATGATCAGAAAAAGAAGGAAGCCAAAGAGAAAGGGACTGGGGTTCAGCTGAAGCACCACCGTGCTCCCCAAGGGAAGCCCATTTTGTGAGAAACAATGGAAAAAATGTCCGTGCTGCTGGAACCCATTCCCGATGAATTCATGCCAATGATAGGTGTAAAAATAAATAAAAGACATCTGAACTATTTAAAATTTAAAAGTGACAATATAATAAATCATAAGTTTGTTGTGCCCTGGTGGAGCTGCAGCTTGATCAGCTGCTGCCTTCAATGGGCACAGTCCACACACATCCCAAGGATCCCAGTTCTTATCTGGGGGCTGGGGAAACAACCGGGATGAACAATTAAATAAAATTAATAAGGTGCTTCTTCCTCCTCTTTTCTTCCTGCCTCTGCTCACCTTCATTCCTGCCTGCACCTTTCCTTAAAAAAAAGATTTTTTTTTTTAAGTGGGGGACATGCCTGGTAGCCTAACGGTCTAGCACACCTGGGAGCAATCTCACATACATCCCAAGATCATGAGTTTGAGACCTAGGGCTGGGGGAGTAACCAATGTGAACAACTATATAAAAATAAAGTGCTTCTTCCTCCTCTCTTCCTGCCTGCCTTGCCTACTCATCTTCATTCCTGACTGAACCTTTCTTTAAAAAAAAAAAACACATTAATAATTTTTGGAGCATCCTAATTTAAGACTACTACCTGAATTTTGTGAAAATGATATGACATGACATGCCTGGGATTAATTTTTGTATCATGCTGCAGTAAAAGTAAGATATAGATATAAACATTGTTTAGACTGTATATTTGTTCTTACATAAATAAAGACACACACACACACACACACACGTATCCTAAGGTAATTTATGTGAGATGAACCAATAACCACAAACAGGTAACACAGTTCATAAGACTCATCTTGTGAAACCAGAAACACCCCAGGTAGCCCTTAGAAATGGAAAACACTATAGCAGGAGTTCTTAAAGTGTGTACACATCAGCATCACTTCAGAGCATATCAGAAATGCAAATCTTCAAGCCCCATCACAGACTGCTGAAACTGAGACTGGGGACTCAGAAATCTGTATGAAGAAGTCACCCAGGTGACTAATGGGCACTGAAGTTTCATGACTTCTGTACTACAATTAGTTTTGCCGTTTTTTAATCCTCCCCTTCTCCCCTCCTGAGTCTTAAACCTGGGTCCTTGGGCTTTACAAGGTCTGTGCCTTAACTGCCCCAACCATCTGAGTCACAAGGGTGAACCTATAATTAATTTCTAAAATGAAACTTGAAATGTGAAGAAATAATGTAATTCTCTGGTGTTCTTGGGCATAGAAACTTCTTTGTAATACCAGACCGCTAAATATAGTAACTGTACATATTTTTAAAAATTTTAGAGAGGAAGCAGGCAGCAATGAATGTGAGTAGGCAGGCTGTCAGGGAGAGAAGGAAGAAGCATTGATTAACTGATTGACTGTAATTGTCAATCTTGGTTGTTCTCGCCACCCTAGGTCATGAAACCAGGTCCTTGTGTGGACTGTGCAGACCTAAGGCACAGACTTAACCACTGAGCCACAAGGGCACGCCATTATACATGGTTAGTGTTATTCTTAATATGAATAATATTTAAACATTTAAAAATAAAAATATAAGAATTATTCTTATATAAAACACATGAACATTTTAGAACACAGTGTTCCATGGAATCTGGAAACTGTTATTCTGGTATATGACATTAATTAAAATCAGAAAATATTACACCCTGTTGGAGTAGGGACTGGATGCTGTCCACATACATCTCAAGGTCCCAGGTTCTTGCCCCAGGACCAGTAGGAACCACCAAGATGAAGAACTAAATAAAAAATGCTTCTTTCTTTTCTTTTCCTGCTGTCTCTGCTCCCCTTCATTCCTGCCTACTCCTTTCCTTAAAAAACAAACTCAGAAACCAGCACTTGCTGGCTTGAGGAGCAAAAGCCTAATTGTATTAAAAGAATGGGCCATTGTTTCACAAAATCTCAGGGAGACTTGAATAAACAAGAGTCAGAGATGTCAGAGACCAGAGTATCTGTGAGAAGTGCAGGGATAGATCTATCAAAACTGCCTGCCTTGGTGCAGCCTTATGGCTCAGGTGGCTGAGATGGCCAGGGTGTTAGGGTGGGACCCAGGTAATGCCCAAGGTGGTGGTGGTGCCTTAAAAAAAAAAAAAAAAATTGTATGGAATTTTAACCATGAAGTTATTTAACAACTGCCTCCACAATTTGTATGTATGAAGCACTTTACAATTATTTGCTCATTAAATCTCATGATATTTCTGACAAATCGGTCCATAACATTAGTTTAATGGCACAACCAAAGTAACTGACTTGTGGAGGAACTTTCTCAAGGTCATACAACCAGGTTTGTGCTGAGCAAGGACTTGACTTCCTAAATGCACGCTCAGTCTTGAATCTCGAGTTGCAATTCCAGTGCAGAGTTTCAGCTCCCTCCTCAAACTGGGACAGGTGGGGGTGGGGTAGGGGAGGGGGGCAGAGGCGGGCCTGGACAGCTGCAGATGGATGTTAAAGGTGAAGGCTCCTAGCAGCAAATATGAAGCGCCAGTGACTGGCCTTGGTGTTAGCACTCTAGCTGCCCTATGAACCTCATCAGCATGCCAGTGCATTTCTATATGATGCAAACACATTTACAAAACAGCCTAGTTTAAGGTTTTTACATCAGTAAGTCGACAGCTACAGTTCTCCAGACTGCACACTGAAATACCTGGAGAGCTTTAAGATTAAATCAGCCCCCTCTGTAGCTCAGGTGACTAAGGCAAAGGTTATGAAAGCCTGTGAACCTGGGTTCAAGAACTGGGACTGAGGTAGCAAAAAATAAAGTTAAATTAAGCCAATGCTTCAGGACCAACTAATTTCAAATCACAGAGATTTGGACCTAGGCATGGACTGGTTTTTGTTTTTGCTTTTTAGAGGAAGAAAGCAGGCAGGAATAAAGACAAGCAGGCAGGCAGGTAGGACCTGGAAAAATCGGGTCCTTGGGCTTTATGTGGTCGATGTCAGAGCCTCAGACTTAATGGATGGGCCACCAAGGCACACTGACATGAGTATTTTCAAAGTGCTCCCCAGGTTTTTCCAGTATTTGACCAGAGTTGAGAACCACAGTGTAAAGAACCCTTTCAGATCACTGCATAGGGCTGAGCAGTTTGTTCACTGTATAAAGGACACCTTGTTGAAGGGGTCAGGACTGAAACTGAAACTTAGCAAGCGGCAAATTCTAGTGTAGGGGCAGCATCTGTTCTGGGAAAAAGCCCAGCTGCTACTCCACCAGGGTGCACCATGGATTCCTGTACTACTTCTCAAAAGGCTGGGACAGCCAACTCAGCTCGCTATACAGTCCATGCATATATGCAAATACAATCAAACAATACATCTATGCAAATGCAGAGCATTCCAAACTGAAATCTATTAACAAGGGCAAAGGCCTTGAGACAAGACAAAAACAGTAAAAGGCGAGTGGTGGGGAACTTAACGCATTATATACAGAAGGAAATTTACAATGATACACACATCAAACCTATATAATGTTATGATGCAATATTCCTTCAGTAAAATTAACTGAAAAACAAAGAGCAGTAAAGTGGCCGGAATAGCTGGAGAGAAATGAACAAGGTGAGAGAAGCCAGAGAGAGCCCTCTGAGACTGCACATTGACTAGCAAAATTTCCACCTCTGGACATTATATTCTGTTTGATCTGATGCAAATTGGTTGACTTTGGCCGGGTCTTATCAAGAAAAATAAACACCTAAAGTTAATGAGGAAAGAACTAAACGAGGTAATGAAAAGAGCATGGAGACAGAGAGGAGACACGGGTTCTAATGTCCATTCTGCACGGGTTTACACTTTGACCTTGAGCAAGGGTGTGCTTGAGCAAGCATGGATAGGAGTATAAGGAAGCAGAGGTGGAAGCAAAGGCACGGAGCATCTTAGGGCTTTGAATGCTCTGTTAAGGAATCTTTTTTTGTTTTTTCTTTTAAAAGAAAGGTGCAGGTAGGAATGAAAGCAAGTAGGTAAGCAAGCAGGAAGAGAAAGGGGAAGAAATGTCTTTATTATATTTTTATTTAGTTGTCCACACTGGATGCTTCCCTCCAGGCTCAGGGACTTAAATACAGAGGTATGTGACCTGCGCTCCTTTGGAGGTGATTGACCCAACCTCTGCTTCACCAGGAGGCACCAGTAAATCTAATCATGACCCTGTCCAGGTGTTTCAAACTCTTTCCTAAGCAGTGCTCAAGTGAAAGAAAGACTCACACATCTCTCACTTTAAGTCAAAAGTTAGGTGTGCTCTAGTGGCTTAGTGATTAAGTCCACCAGACTTACTCTACATGCATTCCAAGGACCTGGGTTCTCCTGGGGTGGGAGGGTGGGGGGCACCGGGAAATGAGGACAGTCAAGACGAACAATGAAATAAAATAAATTAAAGTTTCTTCCTCCTCTCTCTTCCTGCCTGCACCTTTCCTTTAAATAAATAATATAATATAAGATTAAAAAAATATATATATATCAAAAGCTAGGTGCACCCCTGTGGCTCAGTAGCTAAGGTACAGACCACATAAAGCTCAAGGACGCAGGTTCAAGACCTGGGGCCAGGGGAAGGGAAATAAATTAAAAGCTAGAAATGATTAAGCTTCTTGAGGAAGACATGTTGAAAACCAAGAGAGGTCAAAAGTTAGGCCTCTGCCTGGTGCCATAAGAGCCAGGCTGTGAATGCCAAGGAAAAGCTACTGAAGGAAATTAAAACTGCTGCTCCAATGAACATGCTACAATGAGAAAGTAAAACAACCTCATTGATGTTATGGAGGAGGTTTTACTGGTCTGGACAGAAGATTAAACCGGCCACAACATTCCCTTGAACCAAAGCCTAATCCAGAGCAAGGCTCTGAACCTTCAGTTCTGTGGAAGTTGAAGGAGATGTGGAAGCTGCAGAAGAAAAGTTCGAAGTTAGCAGCGGTTGGCTCATGAGGAATAAGAAGCCATTTCCCTAACCTGAAAGTGAAGGATAAAGCAGCAAGACCTGGTTTAGAAGCTGCGGTAAGTGATCCAGAAGATCTAGTTGAAATCAGTAATTCAGATAATCTAGTTAAAATGAAGGTGGCTGCACTAAACAACAGATTTTCTTTCTTTCTCTTTCTTGCTTTCTTTTTTTAAAGGAAAGGTGCAGGCAGGAATGGAGGCAAGCAGAGGCAAGCAGGCAGGAAGAGAGAGGAAGAAGAAGCACTTTATTTTATTTTAGTTCATTGTGTTTGTTCCCCCTCTCCCACCCCACCGAGCCCCGGGTCACAAGCCAGGATCCCTGGAATGCACGCAGGCTGAGTTAGCTACAGGCAGTCGACCAAACTGCTACTCCACCGGGGAGCGCCAGAAACAGATTTTCAGTGTAGACAAAACAGCCTTATATTGGAAGAAGAAACTATCTAGGACTTTCATAGCTGGAGAGCAAAAGTTACTGCCTGGCCTCAAAGCTTCGAAAGACAGGCCGACACTCTTGACAGATGCTAATGCAGCGAGCTGGCACTTTAAGTGGAAGCCAATGCCCATTCACCATTCTGAAAACCCTAGGGCCGTTCCGAGCATCACTCTTCCGAGCATCACTCGGCACATCCTGGTGGTCTGCAGACAGGTCTGCTGCCTCTGTCTGGTACAGTCCACATACATCCCAAGGATCCGACTTCGGTCTAGGGAGAACAACCATGACAAACAACAAAATAAAATGCTTCTTTCTGCCTGTCTACTCACCTTCATTCCTGCCGGCGCCTTTCCTTTTAAAAAAAGAATTACTGTTAACGCTCTGTGCTCTATAAATGGAACAATAAAGCCCAGGTGACAGCACATTTGTTTACAACATGGTTTACTGAATATTTTAAGCCTACTGTTGAAACCTAAAGTAAGATGAAAAGATTCCTTTTGACTGCGCCCTGGTAGCCCAGCCGTCCTGTACAGCTGGGAGCAGTCCCACATGCATCCCGAGGTCCCTGGGAGAAACGACTCATGTTAACAACTAAATAAAAATTAAAAAAAATAATAATAACTTCTTGCCCCTGTCTTCCTGCCTGCACCTTTCCTTAAAAAAAAAAAAAAAAAGTGCTCCTTTCAACATGCTGCTCATTGACAATGCGCCTGGTCACCCAAGATCTCTGATGAAGTCTGATGAAGATACGTATCAGATTAATGCTGGCATGGCTGCTGACATACCACCACCCTGCAGTCCATAGATCAAGGAACAATTTCAACTTGCAAGTTTTATTATTTAAGAATACATTTCAGGCACACCCTAGTGGAGCGGCAGTTGGGTCAATCGCCTCCAAAGGCACAAGGCACACACCCCTGGGTTTGAGTCCCAGGTCCAGGGGAAACAACCAGTGTGAACAATTAAATAAAAAATAAAATACAGTGCTTTTCTTCCTCTTCCTGCTTGCTCACCTTCATTTCTGCCTGTACCTCTCCTTTAAAAAATAAAAACATAAATAAATTTCTTCCTCCCTTCTTCCAAAGAAGAAAAAAGTGCATATGTTGCATTAAAAAATAAAAAAGATTCATAATTTATGGGAGGAGGTCAAAATAACAACACTAACGGGAGTTTGAAAGAACTTGAGTCCAACCCTTATGGATGACTTTGAGGCATTTGACTTCATTGGAGGATGTAACTGTAGATGTGGTGGAAAGTGGAAATATTAAGAATTCTAGTTCTAGAATTTGATGTGCCCTGATGGAGGAGTGGTTGGGTCAATTGTCTTTGAAGGAGTGAAAGGCCACATATCCCTGGGTTCAAGTCCCAGGGAAATAACCAGTGTCAACAACTAAATAAAAATAAATAAAATGTGTCTTTCTCTTCTCTCTTCCTGCCTGCCTGCCTACTCACCTTCATTCCTGCCTTCACCTTTTCTTTAAAAAAACAAAAAAACTAGAAGTGGAGCCTGAAGATGAGACTGATTTGATTTGCTGCACTCTCATGACCAAACTTGAATGAATTCTCTAGGAATGGTGTCTTATGGGTGAGCAAAAAGTGATTCCTTGAGAAGGAATCTAGTCCCGATGAAGATGCTATAAACACTGTGGAAGTGACAACAAAGGATTTAGAATATTACATAGACCTGGTTGAAATCAGCAGCAATTTTGAGAGAAGTTCTGTGGGTAACATGCTATCAAACAGCATTGCATTCTATAAATAAATCTTTTATGAAAAGAAATTGATGAAGCAAACTACATCGTTATATTTTAAGAAACTTCCAGGATCACTCCAACCTTCAGCAGCCACCATCCGGATGAATCAGCAGTCATGAACACCAAGGCAAGACCCTCCACGTGGGTGTGTGAGTGTGTGCGAAGACTATGACTTCCTGAAGGCTCAGATGATGGTTAGCATTTTTCAACAGTAAGCTACTGTTAAATTAAGGTATGTACATTGTTTTTTTCAGACGATGCTATTGGACATGTAATAGACTACAGTATAATATAAGAATTTAGATGCACCGGGAAACAAAGAAAGTTGTGTGACTTGCTGTTTTGCACGAGATTTCCTTTGTGGAGGTGGTCTGGAACCAAACCCTCATATTAGAGAGATGGCTGTCCTTTGTTACAGCAGCCTGAGCTAAGATAAGCATCAATAATATGTACAAAAACACATTTTTTTAAGTTTTTACAATTAGTATCAAGTATCTTTTCTTTTTTCTTTTTTTCTTTTTTTTTTTTACCCCTGGTCTCAAGTCTCGAACCTGGATCAGTAGGCTTTACATGACAAGAACCTTAGCTGCCTTAGTCCCCTGAGCCACCAGGGATGTGCCAAGAATCTTAAATATATCTGTTTGGGGCACACCCTTGTGCTTCAGTGGACTGAGAGCTGGCACGCAGACAACATACAGCCCAAGGATCGGAGTTCAAGACCCAGGGTTGGAGTGAAAAGCCAAAAATAAACAACTAAATAAAGAGGTCTCTTCCTCATCTCCTCCTGAAAATTTCTTCTTCCTCTCCCTTCCTTTCTCTTTTTTTTTTTTTAATTTCTATTTTTTAAAGGAAATGTACACGTAGGAAGGAGAGAGAGGAAGATGAAATACTTCATTTTTTCAGTTGTTTATCATTGGTCGTTTCACTGTGGTTCTTGAACTGATCATGGGATGTATGTGAACTGTGCTTGGTTTAACCCACTAGGCCACCGGACATGCCTAATTTTATTTCATTTTTTCAAGGAAAAGTACAGGCTAGAATGAAGGCTAGTAGGCAGGCAGGCAGGAAGACAGGAGAAAGACATATTTTTATTTAGTTGTTCATGCTGCCTGTTCTCCCTCCACCCACACCCTGAACTGGAACCCAGGGATATGTGGCCTTGCGCTCCTTCAGAGGCAATTAACCTAATCACTACTCTACCAGGTGCGCCTCCTTTCCAGCCTCTTTAAAAATAAATAAAAATAAAATCCTCATCTCTTCTAAAAAATTGTTTAAGGAATATTTCACATAAAAATTATCATGAAATACAGTATGTGGAAAAAGGCTGTACAGCTATGCATTATTTATATACTATACATGTATCAAGACAGTATATAAGTATAAAACATGTTATAGAATGTATATAATAAATGGACACAAATAAAACCAGGTCGCACCTTTTGTGGCCCAGGTGGCTGAGATGCTGGCATTTAGACCATCGACACAGGTTCACAGCGACCAGGACCAGAGTGGAAAAAAACAAAAATAAAGTTGCTTTTTCCTCCTCTCCCTTCCTTTCTAAACATTAAATTAATTAAAAGACAAAAAAAACAAAGAAACACAACCACCATGTTAATATTGATTCTTGGACGTGGAATTAGGATTTCGAAAGATTTCCCCCCTTTTCTCTTTAGAATATTTTCATTACAAAAGTAATACAGCTTGACTTTTAAACAATTACGCTACGTTTTAAAAAGAATCTTATAATTTCCCGATTGCCCTTCCACCCAGGTGTAACAGGATGATAAATTTGTTGCAGACAGCACACCCTTCCAGACTTTTTTGTTCCTTTCGTGAAATCATGCACAGAGGAGCTCATTCTGTTTCTTAATGCAACTTGTTTTATGTTGTTATTGTTGTAACCTAACGTTAAATGAGATGCACCTTTTCATCCCGCATCGAGCACTTAGTAGGCTGCCTCCTTCTGTTTCTCTCCAGCCCGATATTCCCCGTGTGGACGAATCCGTTTATTGCTTTAACCAGTGCCCTTTGATAGACTTTTTGATCAATTCCAGCTTTACGCTTTTATAACAAGAGAACAGCGAACAGGAGTAATACCAGTTTAAGGCAGAAAGCCTGAAAAACATTTAAAAACACAAAGTATGTAAGCTATCATTTAGGTTTTTTTGTTTTGTTTTATTTTTTAACCTTATACTTTTCTGTATTTTCCAATTTTCTTGAAATAAATGTCACCTATAACTTCGAAGGAAAAACAAGCTAAAACCAAACGTTACTTTTAAAATAAGAAAAGGTAGAGCTAAAAAAGAAAAGCAGATGAGGTAGACCCGACCCCTGACGCACAGCCAGGGCCGGAGAGGAGAGAGGCGTGTACCTCCGTCCGCACCAATGAGAATCGCGTTGATAGGCAGAGCGGGGAGGATTTGCAGAAACTACCCGCTCCAAAAATAGCCTAAGGTTTAGCTGCTGGACCCGCGAGGAAACCAACCTGGGCCAAGCCTGCGCGCGGCTGCAGGCTGTGATTGGCTGCTATATAGCCCCGCCCATCCTCCTGCTCATTGGTGCCCGCCGTTTATGTAAGAAGAGCCTGTTGCTGAGTGAAAAGAAACCAGCGCGGCAGCTTTCGCTTGGGCTAGACTTTAGGACTGCAAACGTCCTGGTTGCCCTTGGGTCAAAAAAAAGCATCAATACTAACCAGTTTCTGCTGAATGTCTGGCTGTGTTCCAAACTTTTAAATGTTTATGGTTATAACCTCTTTTCTTGAACACCCAGTAGCTGCCAATCGCTGAGCCAGTTTATAGAGCACTTAATCTGCATGAAGTCTTAAGGGATTTGCAGACTTTGCCCCGGCGGGAGTGAGGGGGTGGGGAGGAGGGGAACGGAATAGTTTGGGGCAGGTGCTGAAGCGCTGCTCTAGGGAAAGAATTCGAGGTGGTTGAGAATGTAAGGTGTAGACTAGAAGTGAAAGAGAGGCGGAAAGGTGGAAAATAACGGAGCAAAGAGAGCTGGAAATGTGTATCTCCTTGGTCAGCGTCTTAAGATGAAAGTGGCCTTGAACTGAGAGGGCCTAGACCCAAAGATTCTAGGTTTCCCTAGGCCAATTTTCTAGGGAGACCTTGGGCAAATAAGTTCTTTCTGGCTCTCGGGCTTCTGCTAGAAGATGAGGTAGTAAGCTAAAACAACGGGGAATACATTCAGGCTGGGAGGTCTTTTGGGAGTCTGGTGTCTGCTGACAGCAGGGGAGAACTCAGCAACCACACGATCTTTATTTAATTGTTCCCTGGCATCTTTTCAGGACCTTCAGGTGGTGACATGGGACCTTGTATTTACATAAACGTAAAGGTTTGGGGCAGCCCTGAATTCACTCCGCACTCACCCCGCTGACTGTTCTGAGCGGTGGCGGGGTTCTGCCTGCAGGTGGCGCTAAGAACTCAGCCGACAAAATTAAATTCGAATTCTTGGTAAATTATTCAAAAGCAACCAGCCGATTAGTTTGAATATTTTTACTTATTAAAAGGGCGTTCCCTGGTGGTGTAGCGCTTTGGTCCGCCGCCGAGCGTAATCCACATATATCTCAAGGCCCCGGGTTAGCAGGCCCGGTGCTGGGGCTAAACAACCGAGATAAACAACTAAATAAAATAAACAAAAATGCTTCCTTCTCTCCCTTCCTGTGCCTGCCTACTTGCCTTCATTCCTGCCAGCATCTTTCCTTTAAAAACAAAATAAAATAAATGAAAAGGATAAGTTTTTGCAAACCTGAAGGTTTCTATTCTTGGTATGCAATCGAGGAAACCAAATTAAATGCCTTGCCCAACACCAGTCCTCTCCACATTGACTCAAGGGTTAGATCTAATTTCAATCCTTTGTTTTGCAAATGTGGAGACAGACTCTAGAGCTGAAATTTTTTTTCACTTTGGATCACAAAGGTAAAACTAGCACCCTACTGGACTGATTCCTGGGTAGGACTCCTAGGGGATAGTTGACTCTGTTTCTGAGACTGTGGTTGTGCTGAGCCCCTACACCCACCCTATGCTCAAGAGCCAGGGAACAATTTCAACTTTGGTGTGTAGTGCGACAGCTCAGGATCTGTCAGTTTGATGCTGGAAAGACCTCCCTCGGGCCCCTAGCACAAAGCCATCTTAAGGAGTACAGTAGTGAATGAATGTGAAAGAGCTCAGGGCAATTGGCTTAGCCTTTATCAAACCACTTGGAGTTGTATTTCTTCCATGAACTTTCCCAGAGATATGAATTATTTTCAGAGATAGAGGAGGGAGTGTGGCAATGACAATAAGTACTCCGAAAATCATAACTGGGGTGATAAATCACGGTTTCAGATATGGCTGGGGTATCAGGCCATTAAGGAAAAGTGATCTTAGAATTTGGGATTAGAAAATTCAGGAAGAATATACACAGAACAGATGAAAATCCCATTAGGGTTTAAATCTGTGAGAGGGCCTGCTACTGAAGAAACCTCAAAAACATTTCAAATCCACTGTAGGTGGATCTTCAATACTGGAATGTGACAAGAATAACAAAAGCTTTGACCAATCAGTGGCCTCAACATAGCTGATGCAAGAGGGGAGAGTATGGCAACAGGAGCTGGATATCTTTAGGAAGCACAAATATGAGCAGTGGGGGAGGGGAGGAATACACCTAGCTGGTGTCCGGGACCTTGTTTCACTGGACTGGAAACATCACCACTAATTTCCAGAGCCCATTCATTATAGGGACTTACACACATTAGATAGTCAACAAATGTTTATTGAATGAAAGAGAGAGGGAAGAAGCCAGAGCCCTGGCCAGCGGGTTTGCTCTGAGAGGAGCTGGTTCAATGATTCATCTTTTCACTGGCTGCTTTTGCTCAAATTCCAGCTGCCCTAGGTACATTCAGGCGATCATTTGTCTTTTTATGGAGGATGTGCTTGCTCACCAATTAGAGGCCACTTGACAATTGTTTCTCACTCCCAATTAATGTAATTCTGCTTTATTATTTATGCCAGCCTGCTTTTTTTACACTTTCAGGTCCTTCTCTCATCAGTGGTGCAATGGAGTTTCTGTTTTGGAGTCTTTCTTGCCTGGGTTGGAATCCTTCCTCTAAATATTATTAAGCTGTCTGATCACAGCCAGCAGACCTCTTGAGTCTCAGTTTCCTCATCTGTCAAATGGGGACATTATGCCTATCTCAAGAGTTGATGGTAAGAGTTACACAAGGTAAGAGATGTATCCTGGTCTACTGCTGGAGCTCAGTAAATGGTAATATCTGCGCCTCTTCTACATTTCCTTCCTTAGAGATTAGGTCACAAACGCACATCCAATTTGGAATATCAGTATTTCTAGCTTTTCCTTTTCACAAAATTAACAACTTTTTAAGTGAAGCCTTAGGATGATTTAGTCACTTCCTTCAAGATTCTAAAGGTGACTCACTCTACAGAGCATAACTCATATTCATTCATTCAGAAATATTTATTGAATACTCATTACATGCTAGTGAAGAACAGGGATAGTTGATACAGATTCTGCCTTTAAGGGGTTCTGACACAGTCTTGTGCAGTCAAAAGAAGATAATGGATGACCTTGACAGGAAGTTTTATCTTTCTGATGTCAAGCTTCCTCACTTTGCAAAAGTGCTCAATAACATCCTATTGTTGGTTGGAGGGAAATGGTAACATGTACACGATTACAAAGCTGCATCATATTTGAAGACCAATCATATGAAGAGGTAGAAACAATGTGTTGGGGCGTTGAGGAGAGGGAGAGATTGCTTTTAGCTCAACTGAAGATGCAGAACTTTCTGTAGGAAGTGGCATTTTTGAAGCCTTCATTCAGGTCATAAACACAAATAAAGGCATTGATACTCGTTAGAATTCTAGTGGGAAAAGATCTGTTGCAGAGAGAACTATTGGAAGAAAGGCTTGAAGGTATGTATATGGCAAGTAATGAGACTGGAAAGATAAACTGAGGAAGATTTTGGCAGATATTGAATGACAATCTACGTGTTTGACCTTCTTTGATGGCTGATGAAATACTACTAAAGCTAAAGCTTTTTGATTGGGACATTGACATTACAGAGTAAATTTTTTTAATGAAAGTTGAATTTGATTTAGAGAGGAATATCATTCAAAGGAAGATTCAGTCACTAAGGACATGTTATTGACAGGACATCATGGGCTAGGTGGCATAGGGCAGAAGACAAAGATGTTAAGATGTGGCTCCAGTGTGGTCCTGGTGGCTTAGGTATTAAGTCTTTGGCTGTGGTCCACTTAAGGACTGAAGACCCTGGTTGGAGCATAGTGAGGTGGGAAACAGTCAGAATGAACACCTAAATAGATAAACAAATGCTTCTTCCTCCTCTCTCTTCCTTCTCCCTTCCTGCCTGCCTACCTCCTTGCCTTCATTCCTGTCTGTTTATTGACTAAAAAAAAAAAAAAAAAAGAAGTGAACCCTGCCCTCAAGGAGCTTATAATCAAAAGGGTCAGATAAGATATGTACACAAAAATTACAATACCAGGTAGAGCATGTGATAATTATTATAATCAGGACCCGGCACAGTGCCTTGGGAACTCAGCAGAGGGAGAGACTCATTTCCTTTTCCCAAGAGGATGGAGGCAGGAGACCAAGTTAGAATCATCTTTGTAGGTCTAGACTCAGTCTCAGAGGAGACCCGGGAGAGCCACCTTTGTTACTGCCAGAATTCTCTATCCAGAGTAAACAGTGACTTTAAAATTGAAACACAAAGGGAACTCTAAAGAAAAACTGTGAAGGAAGAGGCTCTGAGGGAAGGGTAAGGGAGAAGATAGATTCATCTTTGAGGTGACTTACTCCTTAGTGGAAAGTTGAAAGTCAGGAAATGGATTAGATCAGGACGACTGTGTCTGGAAAGAGGAGGAGTAAAAACAGAAACTAGGCAAACACCCATGTTCCAAAGAGGTAGGAGGAGAAAGAGGAGTCAGAGAAGGAGTGGTCAGAGAGAGGTGAGAGAAGATCCAATAGAACATCTAGTCACAGAATTTCTAGAAAAGCGGTGGAGGGAAGCAAGACAAGACTGGAGGCCCCAAGGGAACAGAAGGGGGAAACTGCAATAATAGGTATTGAGGTTAGACATGAGGTTACCAAGGGCATTTTAATGAATGCAGGTTTTCCAGAGACTCCACAAATGAGGTGGATTCCCTGTCTGGTACATTTTAAGGTGGAGTCCTCCCTGAGGCCAGGGGAACAGGGCAGTGCCCTCTGATCTCCAAAGATCTGACTTCAACTCTACAATTAGCACCACTGCTCCTAACCCTAACCAGTCGCTCCAGGAACTAAAAAGCTGAAGAAGGTACTTGCGAAGGATTTCACACCCGGTTCCCTGACCCAGCCCGGCGATGAAGTCCCGTTTCATCATGCAGTTCTAATGACTCTGTGGGATGTCACTCTCGTCTGGTATTGCCAAACAATCTGACTAAAACCCTTTTGCAAAAGTTTGCAGCATTCGTCGGGGGATGACTGCAACTCCCAGAGTTCCCGGACGCTTCCCGTTGCCGATTGGTGGAGCGGGAGGCTCCAGGGGGCGGTATCTCCTCCGCCTCCCCAGGAAACAGGCATATGATTGGCTGCGGTGCGGAGCGTTTGTGTCCCCGCCCTTCCCTGGGGACCGCTGCGGGTTGAGAGGCGCTGCTGGTGTCAGAGACCGGCGAGCGCTGGCAGTTCCGCGGCGGGGATGCTGACGAGCGCTGGGTCTGCGAGCTGTCCTGGCCACTGCAGACTTCCGAGACACTCCGGACGGTGAAACCCCCAATCTCGCCGCCACTCTCAGGCTACCGAGGCCATTTACCGCTCCGGAAGCCGGAGGAGGGGACCGTCCAGCACCGCGGCAGCCGTTCCCGGATTCTGGGCTTTTGGAGCGTTCTGGAACCCCGAGAGACACCCGGGGGGCTCGAGAACGTCTCCGGCGGCCCCCAGCCTCGGCTTCCTGCGTGCGTCCGTCCTAGACCCGCTCGGGTGCACTGGTCGTCGGCGAGCCGCGGCTGGGTCCTGGCGCTCACCATGATCGTGGCGGACTCCGAGTGTCGCGGGGAGCTAAAGGGGTACCTGCCGTTTGCTCGCGGCGGCGATGGCCCTGGGGCTGGAGAGGTAAGCCGGCGTCGAGCGACGCCACTCTTCCCTGGAACCCGGAGCCGCATCCGCGCCTCCGGCTGTGGGGAGCTAAGTCTGTGCGCCCCCCCTCCGGCCCCCAGGCTCGCGGACGAGGGCTGGAGCGCGTAACCCCGGAGTGGGGTTGCATCAACTGGCAGCGGCGGCTCTCCGCGCCCCTTCCCCCACCGCCCGGGGCTGTGGAGCCCTCCTAGGCTTGCTCGGACTCCCGGCCAATGAGAGGGAAGCCTTCGCGAGGTTATCTTGGGTTTGGGCTCCCTGGGAGAGAGCCTTCAAGTCCGGGCAAATCCCGGCCGCTGCAGCCCCACCACTCCTCCTCCCCGCCCCCTTCCGCAGATCCCCTTCCTCTAGGCTGGGATGGCGGGCAGAGGGCTCTTTCTAGGATACGTTCGCACTCCAGTTGCCCAATACGGGGAATGGGGCACCTGGACTGGCCAGCGATGGTTGACTCCTCCGTCGCTTCCACCGGCACCCCAGATTTGGAGCGGGGCGCGGGCGCTCGCGGATCTTGACGGCGGCGGGGGCGGGGGCGAATGCGGCCAGAGCCGGGGGAAGAGGGGAAACCCTGCCGGCGGCTCCGGAAGCCAAGCGGCGCGGGTCAGACTGCGCCCTACTAAGTGATCTGAGGTCCCCGAAGTTTGTTTCGCAGGGACTCGGTCTGCAGGGAAGCTGGGAAGGAGGCCCGGCCTTATCTGACAGTTCGCCTCGCTCTCCGGTCTACGGTCTTTTTCAAACCACCTTCTAGGTACCAGGCTCCGGGTTTTGCTTTTTCTCTGAATCCTCAAGACGAAACTAGGAAGATAGGAGTTATGTTATAGCCTCATTTTACTGGATAAGAAAATTGAGGCCCAGGAAGATCTAGGAAAGAGACTTCCTTCACTAACCCCATCTAAAGAAACTGCTTCTTTGAACTGGGCAGCTCCAGGATTTCTGAGTGCTTGGCACTGCAGAATCTTTTGCTTATTTTTTTCATTTCCAGACCGTGGGGACTTGCTGTGCGTGTATTGCTGGGATTGAGAGTAAAGCAAGGGCTAGTCGTAAACTGTGTGACCCTGGCAAAATTACTATCCTTTTCTGCACACTGTGATACCTTCTGTGATGGTTGTGTCTTGCCTGAATTTTCTGTTGGCTTATTTACAGTTCCCCACCATGAGTTAGGAGTAATGAATTCTGCTCCTGCCACTTCTCAGCTGTGTCACTTTGACCAAGTCATTTTACTCTGAGAGTCTTTCCTCCTTTGTGGGGGTTTAAAAAAAAAAAAGAAAGAAAGAAAATAAGGCGTGCCCTGGTGGAGCAGTCTTTAGATCAGTTACCTCCAAAGGAGCAGGCCACATACCCCTGGGTTCCAGTCCCTGGTGGGGATGGGGAGCAACCAGTGTGAACAACTAAATGTAAATAAAGATGCTTCCTCCTCCATTCTTTTCCTACCTGCCTATTCACCTTCATTCCTGCCTGCATCTTTCCTTAAAAAAAAAAAAAAAAAAGGGGGGGGGGAATATTAGTATTGAGAACACCTGGGCACCACAGCAGGCTAGTGCTAGGTTCATGTCCTGGCCCTCCTACTCACTTGCTGTGTAACCTTGACAAAGAGATCACTTCTCTGATGTGCAACTTCCTCCCATGAGAATTTGATAGTATCTCTGAGGAGTTGTTATTTTTTGTTACTTATGTTATTTAACTGAGAATTCAAGTCAAGACCAAAGGACAATGCCTGGAACATAGTAACTGCTTCTAACATACTTGGATATTGTTAAAATGTGGCCAAAGCACATCTCCCTTTCCCCAGAGGCTCACAGGGGATGCCTAACCCTGTCACACGCCAAGGGAGTATCTTCAATGGAAGCCACAGGTCAGCAGTGAGGGAAAGCTGGTGATCTCTTAGGCTTTAGGAAGGTGTCTACTTTAAGTCCAATCCTTAGAAGACAACAGGGTGCTGAACTTAGAGAGCATGGTACCTAAGACCCAAGGGAAGACCCCCCTTCACCACATGTCCTTTTTGGGAGTCATGGTCTTCAAATGCTTCATTCTAAGATGTTTTCAGAGCTCCCTTGGGTTCTAGAATCACATCTTCAAACATTGCTTCCTCAGGGAAATCTTTCCTTCCCCACCAGAGAAGTCCCCTCTGATAGCCTCTTCCAGTCCCCCTTCTCCATTATAGGACTTTTGTCCCCATTGAAGTGTGGTGGTTGTTAGGTGTTTCTTGTCTGTCTCCTTTGCTGGACTAGAAACACTGTAGGTCACATCCCCAGCACTGTTCTTAGCACCTAATGAGTGCTTTTAACTGTGTGCCCCTTGTTGGCTTAGCTGACCCTGCGAACTGTACAGGCTTTGAATCTGGTCTGAGCTGTGCCTGTCTGAACAGGGCTCAGAAAGAGCCTCAATGACCTGTCTCTGAAGAAGGGATAAGACCTATTTCCCTCAGGGTGGTTGTGAGGAATTGGCCAGATCAGATACATAGAAGCACTTGGCCTAGTACCCAGCACATGGTGGGCATGCAAATGTATGGCCCCACTCCTATCCCCTTCCCCAACCCTCCAAAGCTGGAGGTTGGGTTGCTTGGGCTATATCTCCCTCTCGAGTGAAAGCTCAAGCAAATACCTGAGTTCAGCAGACCACAGCTACCCATGGGTGTTGGAAGTGAGAAGAGTCTCTGCCCCTTCCCAATGACTGAGTGGCTTAGGTTTTTGTAGCTGATTCCCAGTGTTGCAGCCTCTGGGTCGAGTACCAAGAATAAAGGCTATGGCTACTCCTGAAGGGTGATGAGGGTGGTAGACAGAATCCTTGGAAGCTAGGCCAAAATGAGTTCAAATCTCACATTGGCCTCTTGTCAGCTGGTATTTAACCTTTGAAACCTTAATCTTTCTTCATGTGTGAAAAATAGAGGCCTACCCATCCCCAAACTAATGAAAATTATGTGGAACCGGTGTCCAAGGACCTGAGTGAATATAAAAATTAGCATTAAGTAAGCACTTAAATTAGGAGCCAGGTGCTAAGCTTTGAGGTGTTTATCCTCTTTTCATTTTTTAAAGGAAAGGAGTAGGCAGGCAGACAGGAAGAGAGAGGAGGAAGAAACTTATGTTTTATTTAGCTGTTCATCTTAGTTGTTCCTGTCAGCCCCAGATCTCAAACCTGGGTCCTTGGGATGTACGTGCACTAAGGCCAGTGACCTTCTCCGCTAGGCCCCCAGGCTGTGTTTTTGTCTTCTTGTTACAACTTGCCTGAAGACCGCCCTGGTCAGGGCCCAGCAGAGGGCTGTCCGACTTCAGTTGGGACTGTAGGAATAACCACCACTGGTCTTCCCTCTGCCCCCTACTACCTGTGTCACCTAGAGTAGGTCACCCTCTGACTTCCATTTTTTTATGACTGTACAGTGGGCTGGGGACCTCATCTTTATCAGGTGTGCAGAACCTGTGCTCATGCGACAGCCTCTAGCCACAGGTGCCTATTTAAATTTGGAAAAAATAATCTAAAAACATTACAGGTTCCATTTTTTAGTCACTCTAGTTACATTTCAATGCTCAACCAGAGTGGCTAGGGGCTATGACTGTCCAATAAGACATTTATTGGACAGTGTAGCTACAGATTATTCCGTCTAGTAATTGTGCTGGTAAGGGCTAGTAAATTGTGCTGGACACTGGAGTAACAACAGAGGAGTTGGGTCCAGGGCGCACCCTCAAGTTAACAGATAACACCATAAGACAGGTGCTGTGAATGGGGGACAATGGGTTCTTGGAGATGTGGGCAGAGAGAGGGAGCTCCTCACTTCTGATGAGCCCAGATGCAAAGTCTTGGGGGCTGTGGAGACCTTGAGAAGTTTTGCAAATGACAAATAGTTTCTGCAGTTGCAGAAACTGGTTTGTATGTCTCCGAACTCTACTGCCTCCTTCTTGGCCTACCAGAAGTGATTCGGCTTCTCTGAGCCTTCTCATCTGAGGAGTAGTTGTACCCTAACATGCATGTGAAACAAATACTTAGCCTATGATAATCAAATGTTACCTACTGTAGTTCCTACTGACTTCCTTACCCCAGGAAGTAGGGGAGGGCTGATTTAGACACTTGATCCCTTGGTAGTGGGCCCCACCCTGTTGCTTACATTGAAGTGTTCTCGGTGTCAGGGTCGGGGAAGCATTCAGGGTATTGGAACCTGAATTTGAATATACTCGATTATGTCTTCCAGGCTTTGTGCTTTGTCTTCCCTCTTGCTGCAGTGTTGGTCTCCTACAACTTACAGCCCCTGCTGCCTTTTCATCCTTTAGTTGTCAACTAAAGGTCACTGCCCTAGTGACTTTCCAACTAAAATGCTGCACTCACCCCACCCCACCATACACCTTCTCACTGCTCTATTCCGTTTACTCTGTATAACCTATAGCTTGAATCCTATTCATCATTTGTTTGACTTTCTCCATTAGATTGTAAATTCTGTGAAGGCCAAGGCTGTCTTTGCACTCTTGCACTCTTGCAACCTTCAATGCAGTCATCAAAAATATTTGTCAGGCACACCCTGGTGGTCAGGTGTTAAGTCTAGCTGAGGGTGCTGGGGGAGAGACAGAGGAGAGGGACAACCACCAAGAAGGACCACTAAATAAATAGATACCTGTTCCTTCTCTCTCTTCCCGCCTGCCTACTGGCCTTCATTCCTGCCCGCACCTTTTTTTCTTTCTTTCTTTTTTTTTTTTTTTAAAAAAAGAATTTGTCAAAAAGACACATTAATTCTCATTCCACCTAGAAAGGACTTATAACACTTATTATGCTTGAAACAATTTGTGCAAAACGACAACCTTCACCGTGGCTATAGTTAGTTCTGCTGGGTCCTACTCAAGCTAGAATTGCTGGAGGTAGAACCTTGCCACTGTTGTTATTTTAAAGCTGCTTAAAGGAATTACAAAGCACACTTAGGTTGTGAAGCCTTTGTTTGAAATAACAATGAGGTTAATGACAGCTAACTTTAATTAGGTGCTTATTGTGTTAGAGGTACTGAGATAAGGGCTGTACAGACATCTCATTAAATCTTCATGACTACCCTGTGAAAGTAGGTGCTAGTATCCTCATTATTTGGTGAGGAAACTG
The DNA here is from genome assembly GCA_004363575.1 of Solenodon paradoxus. Lineage (NCBI taxonomy): Eukaryota > Metazoa > Chordata > Mammalia > Eulipotyphla > Solenodontidae > Solenodon > Solenodon paradoxus. The sequence continues at coordinate 57,168 of RJWH01002680.1, forward strand.
AGGCTCATAAAGCTAGCAGATAGCAGGTGGTAGAACTTTCATTGGAGCCCAGGCATTTTGTATCAAAGACCCATATCTTTTTTTTTTTTTTTTTTTTTTTAGTTTTACACATTAAAATAAACTGACATGTAAAGGTTCCCCATTCCTCATATCTATGCCAACACCCTCTGGCCTCCACCAAATCACCCAAGTGTTCTTCACCATTGTCCAGTGGGTTCTGCCACCATTTTTCCATCCCTCCCCACCCTCCTGTCCGATTCCTTATTGGTCACCTCCGTTTTGTTGCAAGTGTCCAAGGATTGGTTTTGTTTCATCTGTTCCTTTGTTTTATCTATTCAATTCAACCTATGAGTGAGGTCATCTGGTATTTACCTTTCTTCTTTTGGCTTACTTCACTTAGCTTAATCCCATTTAGGTCCATCCATATTGATTCAAGTGACAGGGTTTTCTCTCTCCTAAGGGCTGTGTAGTATTCCATGTGTGTATATATCACATCTTCTTGATCCCTCCATCTGGTGCTGGGCACTTAGGGAGTTTCTAGTTCTTAGCTGCTGTGAATGGGGCTGCAGTAAACATGGGGGTGCGTACATCTCTATGAGTGTTTTTGTATCTTTTGAAGACCCCTGTCTTTTAACCACACTATTATTATTGTTGTTTTTATTATTATTATTAACAACTGTACTTTCTGGTGATGATGATAATTATCATTAGTATTGAAAAGTGTTAGTAAATCCACATCTATCACTTAGAAATCCACAGGTGTCAGCTCCTTCCCCTTGAAGCCCCAGAGGCAAATTTTAGAGTGAGGAAAGCTTCCCAAGGCTGTTCTCTGTACCTCAGCACCTCCGGGGCATGGGGCACCCTCCCTGTCCCCATCCAGTCCCTGTTCCCCCGCCATGTTGTCGTCCCGTTCCCCGTCCCCCGTGTCCCCCCCACCCCCCCACCCCCCCACCGCCTTCCCTGACCCTGGTCAGTTGGCTCTGCCCTTCCCCACCCCACCTGCCTGTGGTTTTCTCTGTCCTCAGTTCCCCTGAGGGGGAGGCCTGGTTTGTGGAGTCAGCAATCCTTATCTCCCAGACTCAGGTGCTCTTAGCCTTTCTCTCTTTGATGAGGGAGGAGGGAAGCTGAAAGGGAAGTGCTTGGGGAGCATGATGGTTTCCATCCTGGACTTGAGATCAGCTGGCCTGCCAGCTCCCAGAAATGTGGTCTGAAAGGAGCCTGAGCAGTCAGTACAACTGCCTTCTTTGTCAAGCAAGGCCCAGAGTGTCTGGATTACTTTCTCAGAGTCACACGGCAATTTAGTGTCAGAATTGGTACTCAGGATAGGACCTCTTCATCCTCCTTTATGGCTGTTCTGAGTCCCAGAGCTCTGCCTCCCTCAGGGGGCTTTTGACTATATGAGAAGGAAAGCTCCGATTATAATCTTTAGTCTCTGGACTCCTGTCTGGATTCTATCAGTAAGGTGAGGTGGGGTGGGGCTTGGGAAGGATAGACATTGTCTGTGCTCAGTGAAGGCAGTTTAGGTAAACTGTTTCCAAGGCCAGTGCTAAGACACCACCCGCCCAGCTGTCAAAGAAGTGAATAAATCCATGTCTCCCAGAGCCGCGCCTCCAGGACTAGAAGCAGACTTAGTGAGCATATGCCTCTGCGGACACGAGGCAGATCAAACAGCTGCTAATACCAGCCTAAGAGCCCTGCTTTGTGCTGCTCGTTTTCTTCTTTCACAGACTAGTATGAGTGACCTGGCCCTGCTCCCTACAAAGTGTGATCTGCTTGCTGGGAGACCCAAATCAGACAATTAGAAGACAGTGTTTTTCAGAAGCAAAAGCACTAGGAATTGTGAAGTCAGAGATGAGAGTCAGAAGAGGTTCCCGGGCGCTAAAAGACTGTGAGAGTTAGCTCTGCAAAAGGAGTGACCCATGGCTGGGTGGAAGGCTGAGCCACTCCTTTATCTGAAGGCTTTAGGAGGTAGAGGCAAGGTTTTATGCCATTTGATCAGATTTTGCCAGAGAAAGTTTACTCTGGCTGCAGAAGGTTTACCCTCTCTGGAAACCACTCCTCATGTACTCAACATATCGCCCCTCCTCCGTGAGGTGGGGATCAGGGAGGATGTTTGATTTATTCACTTGTTTTATTAACTTGGTAGAAGACAGATAGGAGAGTGCAGGACAGTGGAAGCAGGGAGACCATTGCTGAGGCTGTGGGTGGTTGTCTGTAAGGTGGTGGTAATGGTCCGGAGGAAGAAATGACAATTTGCAAGAGATTGAAGCTGCATCATAGGAATCTAGGGTATTTGGTAACCCGGCTTTGCAGAGCTCTGTGTGGGCTCTTATCTGAGCTCTCTAGGGTTGCCAAGGAGGTGGCTTCCTGGAGATCTGGCTGTACAGTTAACCCTCGAACAACTGGATGTTAGGGGCCCTGATGCCAACCCCCGACCCATAGTTAAAAATCCACATGTACCTTTTCACTCCCCCCAAACCTAACTGCTAATCGCTTCTGTTGATGGGATGCTTTAATGATCACATAAACAGTCGATAAATGTATTTCGTATTATATACTGTATTATTCCCATAAAGTAAGCCAGAGGAAAGAAAATATTACTACAAAAATCATAAGGAAAATAAAATACATCTACAGTGCTCTGCTGTAGGTATTGATATCATAAGTTCTTGTAGTCTGTTTACAAGAAAATCTCCATGTAAATGGACCCTCATAGCTCAAACCCATGTTGTTCAATACCCTGTGCACGTAGGTTTCACTTCCCCAAGCCCCTTGCTCCACATGTTGGGGCTCCTGGTTTCTGCCCTGAAAAAGTCAGCCTGTGCAGAAGCCCTCCTTCCTGCTTTCTCCATCCACCAAACCAGGTTTCTCTCTTCCCTCTGCCCCTCCATTCAGGCAGGTGGTTTAAAAGGCTCAGTCTCCCTCCGAGTAGGAGGAGAAGACTGGACAGAGAACTGTCCTCTTAGTCTCTCCTCCTTCCTGCAACTAACTCAGTGTGTGTGCTTCCAGGAGCAGAGGGAGAGCCGGGCCCGCCGCGGCCCTCGGGGGCCCAGTGCCTTCATTCCTGTGGAGGAGGTAAGCTGGGCGTGGGGTCAGACAGTCTTGGTCCGTGGGAGGAAAGAACAAGGGGCATTGGGTGCTTGGGGGTCTTTCGCTATCTTTTCAAACAGCAGCTTTGAAACTATCTTTCTGACTCAGCTCTGTGAAGCAGGCTGTCAATCTCACTGTGCTGGGAAGAAACAGGCTCACAGAGATAAAGTGATAATGACTAGCTTGATAATAAACAAACTTGATTTCCACAATAGTGCCTGGTTTTCCTTAGGAAGATGGAACTGTCTATGTTTATCGTCTCACTCTTGTCTGTTTATATATATATATATTTTTTTTTTGACTTCCACAGTCTTATGTTTATTATAAAAGCCATTTCCAAGGTTTTAGAAAAGTGCTTGTCTCTTGTAATCCCATCTCCCACAGAGATAATCACTGTTACTTAACTAATTTGCCTCTGTTTTTCAGACTTTTTTTTCACACAGAACTAGGGTCATAGTTTACAACATGTTTTTGTTGTTTTGTTTTTTCTCTTACTGACAAATCTTTCTCTGCTAAGTCAGTTCATTCATTCATTCATCTTACTAGGTATCAATTGAATGATTAATTTGTATCAAGCACTGTTCTCTGAGGTACAGTAGTCAACAGGTAGATAAAATTCCTTGCCATCAGGGAGCTGACATGCTAATGTAGGAGAGGTGAGGGTGGGGATCCCTCCAAAACAGACACTGAGAACGATTTTTAAGTAACAGTTTCTTTCTTTGGCCTTCAGTTAATAAAGATGACTGGTGTGCTTTTTCGTCTTTGCTCTCCCAAAGTTTTCCTATCTAGAAATGGGGAACATGGAACTCATACTTCATAGTTGTGAGAATTAAATGAGTTAATAAATGTAAGTGCTTGACCAGCACATGGCACATAGTAGGCATTGTGTCAGTGTTGATAATATAATAATAGAGTCCTGTAAGTTTTCATTTGATCACTTTTTGAAATTGTTTTCCTCCCCTAGTCCCCTTTTTATGGGCATGGTGGTTGCTTTCACTTCGTTGCTATGATAAGCTCCCCTCTTTGGCGGGAAAGGCAAGAGGGGAGCTCATCTTCTCATGTCTCTTGACAGGTGTTTCGGGAGGGGCCCGAAGGCCTGGAGCAGCCGCTGGGGCTGGAGGTGCTGATGTGCTCAGGGCGGGTGGACAACCTGGCGGTGGTGATGGGCCTGCATCCCGGCTATCTCGGCAGCTTTTGGCGCCTGCGCTACCTGCTGCTGCACACAGATGGGCCCCTGGCCAGCTCTTGGCGCCACTACATTGCCATCATGGTGAGCCTGTCTGAGCCTGACGTGGGTAGCACGGCCACAGAGCGGGTGGCTGGGGTCGGCGCTCTTGTCCTCAGATGTTGAGCCGAGTCCATAGGTGAAGAGGGGAGGCAGCACAGAACAGAAGAAAACCCCGGCTCTGCATCTAATCAGCCATAGAGTTTTAGGTTTTTTTCTTTTTTGCAATCCAGGCCTTTTTTATTTGACACCTGTCATGCCATGAGTTCATAAGGAATGGCTTCTATCAGTTAAGGTGCCTTCCCGCTGGTTCTCACAGAATGGGCTCTCTGGGGGAGCAGGTCGAGTCTTCAGTTGAACCCCAGCCCCTTTCTCTTTGTCAGCCTTCTTTTTCTTATCATTATTCTTCAGTTTCAGGCAGTTATCTCAGCTCTTAGAGAGCTTACTATGCTCAGTATGAACACTAATTCTCTTGGTAAGAATCTTACCCTTCACTTGTTGGTTTACAACAATCCCAACTGCATGCTGGGTGACACTGTAGACCCTTTCAGTTTTGCCAGGGGACCATCTGTGGGACATTCCTTATCGAATGGTGCCCACTTCTGTGATGTCTGCAATGCTACCTTCTTGTAGGTTTGCATACATGTGGCCGAAGGAACAGCCTCATGTTTCCCGAAAGGCCTGGAGAGCATATATCAGGGGCCTCGCCTCTTTCCCTCTGTCTTGGTCATTTTGGCAAATTTCTGAAAGATGGCAGTTCTAGCCAAAAGGAAGGCAGAATTTTAGATTTTGAAGAAAGCCATCTCTAGTGCCAAGTTTACAGACTGGGAAACTGAATTACAAAGAAGTCGAGTGATCTGCCCAGGGGGGTCCAACAAACTGATGAGAGCGCTGGGATTAGAAGGCTAGTTTCCTATCTCTCAGGCAACAGTGAGGCATATGCCATCTCTCCAGGGGGGTCTCCACCCAGAGGAGGGCACAGAAAGAAGAGGATGACCTGGGCTTTGTCCACCACCTCCATAGGCTGCCTCCCGTCACCATTGTTCCTACCTGGTGGGCTCCCACATGACCGAGTTTCTGCATACTGGCGGTGACCCCGAGTGGCTGCTGGGCCTCCACCGGGCCCCTGAGAAGCTGCGCAAGCTTAGTGAGATCAACAAATTGCTGGCACATCGGCCATGGCTCATCACCAAAGAACACATCCAGGTGCTGTGGGCAGAGAGGCAGGTCCCAGAGGGAACACAGGCACTGGGCTGGGCCAGGGCGGGCAGCCCAGGGGCAGGCACTGAGCTTGTCTGGCCTTTTTCCTCCGCAGGCCTTGCTGAAGACTGGCGAGCACAGCTGGTCCCTGGCTGAGCTCATCCAGGCCCTGGTCCTGCTCACTCACTGCCACTCGCTGGCTTCCTTCGTGTTTGGCTGTGGCATCCTTCCTGAGGGGGACCCAGAGGGCAGCCCTGCTCCCCAGGCACCTTCACCCCCCAGCGAGCAGAACAGCTCCCCCAGCAGGGACTCATTGAGCAGCTTTGGGGTAAGTCATGGAGAGGAACCTGGCCGGGTCTCTGGTCCTTCGGTCAAAGCCACTGCCTCCCTATCTCCTCACATTGAGAGGCCTTAGAAAAGCTATTTGACTTGGAAGCTCAGCATCCTTATCTCTGAAATAAGGATAAAAACCCCTACTTCATATGGGTGTCGGGGTGAAATAACCATGTGACTGGCCTCTTAGCATATAGCCCTGTAGACCTCAAGTCTTCTAGGTTTTAGCACTTTAGAAATAGTTCGTCTCTTACTCCATAAGGTGACTTTCAATATAAAAATACAGATACTTTAAAAATTCCTTCCATGAGGGAAGTTGATGCTCAGGGAAGACAAGTCTATTCTGCAGCTTCTCAAACTTCACACTGGGATGCACAGAGCATGTGAATGGCTCAGCTCAGTGGGTTGCTTGGAGCGGGAACTAGGCCTTTATGTTCATTCAGGAAACACGGGAAAGATATGGGTGGGGGGCGGGGGTGGTCCCCCCAGGGCCAAGGGAAAAGTAGTAAATGGTCACCACCGGATCCCTCCTCCAGGGTCTAGAGGCCGCCCGTGACGTGGAAGCCCTGATGGAACGCATGAGGCAGCTGCAAGAGAGCCTGTTGCTGGACGAGGGAGCGTCCCAGGAGGAGATGGAAAGCCGCTTTGAGCTGGAGAAGTCAGAGAGCCTGCTGGTGACACCCTCAGGTACAGGTCACAAGCATCCAAGGCTGTCCCCCTTTTATACCATCTCCTTGGGAGTAGGCACCCCATGCACTGCTGCTTCTGTGTCTGGGAGGCAGTCATGGCTCAGCACCCTTCCAAAAGTTCTGGGCATGGGGGTCAGACCTGGGTTCGAATCCTGACCTGTGAGCCTTTCTGACAGTGACTGTTCATTAGTCGCTTCCTGTCGCAGGGCCTGTCTCAGTCTCGCCCCAGGGGAAGGACTGGCACACAGGGTAAAAGGGACAGAAGTGAGGCTCTGCGTATAGAACCTGGCCCAGGGTAAGCGGCTCCATAAATGACTGCGACTGTTATTATTACTGGAGGCCTTGCTCCCTGGATTCACGGGCCTGAGTCAGTTCCCGCAGGCCTGGTTGCCACTGAAGTCCTGCTCCCACTCACTGTAGCCAGGGGATTTTTTCTTGGCCCTCAAGTGACAATTATCTGAAAAAAGACCTCTGTGCTTCATGGCTTAGCCTCACTGTGACCTCTTTGACATCCTCAGCTGACATCCTGGAACCTTCTCCACACCCAGACATGTTATGCTTTGTGGAAGACCCCACTTTCGGATATGAAGACTTCACCCGAAGAGGCGCTCAGGCGCCCCCCACCTTCCGGGCCCAGGTAAGCTCTCCTCGCTAGCCTGGGCATTGCTTTGGATTGACAGGCCAGCAGGAGGTGGATGGTTTGATGGTTAAAGAGCTGGGCATCTTCCCGCCCTCAAGATGCCATGAGGAAAGTGGGGGGCCCTTTCATCATGAAGGGCCCCTTCTGTGCTCTAAGCTTGGGAACCTCAGGGGAAACAGTCATCACCAAAGTGTGTCTTCAGCTTTTCAGGCCCAGACCAAGCAGCATGGTGGATTTATGGGGTGGGGAAGGGGCATTATGGAGAGTCAAGGTGTGCTCCAGAGGATGGGGTCTCTGCAGGCCCCAAAGAGTCCACAAGCAGACTCTCCCCATGTTTCTCAGGATTATACCTGGGAGGACCATGGCTACTCACTCATCCAGCGGCTCTACCCCGAGGGTGGACAGCTGCTGGATGAGAAGTTCCAGGCGGCCTATAGCCTCACCTACAACACCATCGCCATGCACAGCGGAGTGGACACCTCCATGCTCCGCAGAGCCATCTGGAACTACATCCACTGCGTCTTTGGCATCAGGTGAGCACGTGTCCCCCTCAGGTATCCGGGGCAAGTCCCCAATCTGAGCTCACAGCTGCTTCGTCTTTCTGTCTTCTCCTTTCTTCCTGCCTATGCTGTTTTTCAAAGCAAAGTTTTCTTTGCTGATTGTAAAAGATAATAGGTGTGCCCTTGTGGCTCAGGTGGCTGAGATGGTTGAGGTGTGGACCATGTAAAAACAAGAACCCAGTTCAAGACCTGGGGCTGGGATGAAAAACCCAAAACTAATAAATAAAAATGCTGCTTCCTCTTCTCCCTTTCTTCTTTCCTTCACCTCCTTCCCTTCCTTCCTTCTTCTCTTTAAAAAAAAAAAGATAATCACTATTACAAACACCATGTGATCTGACTAATCTTATACCTAAGTCCTTGTAGCTAGACCCTAGATGTGAAATTGCTTGTCAAGGATACACACAGAACAATTTTTTTACTAAAAAAAAAAAAAAACCCTTATTCTGATAACATTGCGAGAAATTCAAAGAATTAAGAAAAAAAAATTTCCTAAAATCCTACTACTCCACACCTATATCTTGTGATTTTATTCCACTGACTTTCATCTTTCTTATGTAGTTACTTGTGTATCATTTATGTTATGATGGTTATTTCATTAAAAAATAGTTTTAATGTTTGTAATGAAAAAAACTGACTTAGAAAATTTAGAAAACACAGATAACAAAAAGAAGAAATCATTCATGACCCCACCTGCCCTTATTATTGACAAGTACTTCCTTTCCATGTACAAATAGTTAAAAGATAATTTTTGCAAAAAATCAGATCTTTTGCTTACTCATTTCACTTATTTTACTCATTCATTCAAATGTGAGAATATTTTAGTGAACTTATGATTTTTTTCTTACTTTCTCCTTTAAGCATCCCCCAGATTTCCCAGTTTTCAAAGCCTTTTCTTGCCATATTCTGTTCCTCCTCTAAGGTGGGGGGAGGGGACGGGAGCTACTTCTGGGCGCAGAGGATGAGTGATGCTCTCGGGGTCTTTCCACCCAGATATGATGACTATGACTATGGAGAAGTGAACCAGCTCCTGGAGCGGAACCTCAAGGTCTACATCAAAACGGTGGCCTGCTACCCAGAGAAGACCACCCAAAGAATGTACAACCTCTTTTGGAGGCACTTCCGCCACTCAGAAAAGGTGTGGCTAGTGGAGGAGGACCAGGATGGAAGTAAACAAGAGCCTGACTAGTGGAGGGGACAAGGGAACAGGACCCAATAAGGTGCCCCAGATGGAGTCTGTCCTGTCAGATGGAACACTTGAGCGATGTATTGTTCTAGGTTCAAACCCTGCGCCACTCTGACCTCAGATTTATTTACTCGCCTGTAAAATGGGCATGTGCTGCCAGGTGATCCTTAGTGGAAGCCAGGAGGACCTGGGTTCACATCATAACACTGTTACTCAGTAGCATTGTGACCTTGGGCAAGTCATGTTGTCTCTCTGAGCTTTTTATCTTTACAATAGGAATAAATATTGCCTGCATCTCAAGGTTGATGGGAGGCTGATCTGAGAAAATAAATGTGAACCTCTGATTCCAAATAGATGTTAAGTAGTAGCCCTTGGTTTTAGATTTAGGGATAAATAGATTAGTCATTGTTGGGCTAAATGTTTCTGAAATTCTTCAGCAGCCACTGCACCAAACCGCTTAGAGCCTTAGGAGAGGTCAGGGCATCTTTATGGGACAGGAAAGGTTGAGGTGAGTGGTCAGAGACAGAGCAGTCGGAGGCCATGGGAAGGGTAGGAAGTGACATCACTTATCAACCAGCCCTCATCTCCCCCAGGTCCATGTGAACTTGCTGCTGCTGGAGGCCCGCATGCAAGCCGCCCTGCTTTATGCCCTCCGGGCCATCACTCGCTATATGACCTGACTCTCAAGCAGGACCTGGGCCTGGAGCAACTGACCCTGGGGGCATCTTCTTCTCTGCAAGAACTTCTTCATCTGAGACAGACCCCCATCCCTTTCTGTTCCACGCCACCCACCAGCTCTGAGGGTGGCCTCACGTGTGCTGTGCAGGCAGAGCCACACCTTCCTTTTCTCACTGGAATGGACAGGTTCTTTGTACTCTGGGAGTTCAGCTCTGTCTTGTGCACTGGAAGAGAGCTAGCAGATCCTGAGGCCCCACCCTTCCTCCTGCCCATGCCCCCAGAAGCAGAGGGCACAGGAAGGAAAATGGACTGAATGGGACTTGTGTGCCAACAGGCATCCATCCCCCCAGGCACTGTGGGAAGTACCTTGCTGACCCCTGAGGGAGAGGGACAGCCATGTCCAAGGACTAACACTCCAAGTGGCTTTGCCTTTCCTCCACCCTCATCTCCAGATTTCATTACCTCTCACCTGCCATTCATCCATCAATGTGAAAGTTAAGGTCACAGCTGGTCTGTGTGTCTGATGCCCCAAAAGCCTGTCCTGCTGGGCAGCCTTGAAGGCCCCTGGTTCCCAGGTTACCTGGGTCAGTCTTTTGACCTCCCTTGCTCTCTGATCTTTTCTCCCATGCCAGTGGTGTGGCCCCAGCAAACGCACATCCAGAGTGGTCTCTAGAGTTTGGGGTTTCTGTTGGTTACTTTGCCTTCTAACGAGGAAGGAGTATTAGAAATTCTCTGTATTTGGTTCTTTATGGCCGAGTCTCTTCAGGGCCTCCCTCCTGGAGCCACAGCCAGTCCTGTGAGGAGAAGGGCAGGGAAGATACCTATTCTCTCCAGAACTGTACCTGTTACAGAGGCTGGCACCCCACCTCCTGTCACCCGTGGCTCTGCTGCAGCTGGGTGCCAAGAATCTGAGCCTTTCTAGCTGGCGCTTGGCCCAGTGGGAGAGGCAGGAGACGCCAGGGTTCTGTTTGGGCCCTGCTGCTGGCCAGGCGACTATGGCCACTTTGCCAAACCTCTTTGACCTCCATTTCCACAACGGCAGACCGAAGGGCAGGACTTTTTCTGACGTCTGAGTCTTCACACTGGGTTTCTCTGGCCAACCTGCCTGCTGCAAATCTGGCAGGATTTCAAAGATCTCCAGGGACACCCCCACCCCACACACCAGTTCTTTTAGTCTCTCCTGACAACCTTTCGAGGACCCCCCCACTCCACCAGTTTCTGTTCCCCTCCCCGATTTTAGGCGGATTGCTTGGAGGTGGGAGCAGCCAAGACCTGATCCCAGGCACTTTCCGTAGCAAACAAGCTGTGAATGATGACTCCCTTGCCTTTCCTCTGACAGTGTATGCCTCCTGCTGCCTGGTTTTGGAGGTGACTGAAGAAAGGCAAGGGCCAAGATGCTGCTGCTTCTGACCCTCCCCTTTGGGCTGGGGCAGGAGAGGAGCCTGGTCAGTGTGCCACATTTCAGACCCGTGCGGGCACGGGCAAGCAACTGGCTCCAGTCAGACCTCAGAGCCCTCCCTGCAGGGAACAGCAGGCAGAAGAGGCCCCAGCACTGGGGTTTGGATTCTGGAAGGGACATGATGACTCTGTAAATGTCCCTGGATGGGAGGGAAGGGTGTCCAGTGTTAAAAGTAGAGAAATCTTTGGCTTTGCTACCATTTGCGTATGATGAGAAATAAAAGTTCACCAAGGTTTTGTTTTGTACTCTTGTTAATGAGCTGTTTTTGTGTTTCCTAGGGGTCATGGTTCACCTCTTAGCATAAGCAGGCAGTTGGGATTGCATCGTGGATCTGACCTCTTAGCCCCTACCCTGCTGGGCACGTGTGCCCAGTGACTGCAATATTGGGAGTGGTTGGCAATGGGAAAATCTACTTCCCTACCTTGGGTAGCCAACCCCACTGTCCATCTGTGACTGTCCTGGCTTTGTAGAATAATAATGACCATGAGATTTTTCTCACTGTGCCTAGTCCTGGGTTTGGGTTTTGAGACCATTTGTCTGAATCTGCAGCAATCCTGCTTGAGAGTTGAGGCTCAGAGTAAGTGACTGCGGAGACCACATACGTAGTGGGAGAGCCAGAATTCCAACCACGGTCTACCAAGGCCTTGCCATTTCACTTTGCTCTTTTTCATACTACTAGGCTTCCCCTGTGGCAGAAGGGGCTGTTTGAGAGCCTCTGAGGGACCCTTGGGCCACCTGACTTTAAGCAAACCTGCTTCTCATCCCTGCCTCCCCAGCACCAAGGAGACAGAACCCGGCAGAAGGAGTTAGATGTGTCCCGAGGTTGTGCAGTGCCGGTTAGTAGCTGTGCGGCTTTGGTCAAGCTTCTTTGCTTCTCTGGTCACTGGGAACTACAGTACGCTAGTCAGGAAAACCACATCATGAGGAAGAGCTGAGATCCTGCTGACTTGTCACTTCTCTGAACATTGCCATCATGCAGTGAAAACTGGGTCTCCTGCAGGAAGCTCCCCCTGGTGACTGCATGTCTCCTTTTCCCCCAGCCTTCACGTTCGCTGTATTTCCCTGTACTCGTGTTCTTCCTTCTAGACTCATTGAGAGAGTGATAAAACATAAATAAAACTTGGAGTATAAGACGAATTCTGGGCCCACTGCTGTAGTTCAGGCAGCTAAGGTGACTCAGGTGCAGGTTATGTAAAGTTTATGGACCCGGGTTCAGGCCCCTGCTGCCTGCTTAATACCTGAACCAGATCAGGTGTGGCTGGTGCCTCCTTGGGATTTTTTGTCTCATGGAAGACAGACATTAGATCTTCACACGGCTAATTATTTAAATCATCATTGTGACCAGCACCTCAAAGGAGAAATTGAAGATGCTATGAGAGCATTTACAACCTACCAGTGGCACTTCTTCTCTTGAGGAAATACATTAGACTTTGCAGAAGCTAAAACACATGCAAGAAGAGCAATTTTCCCACCCACTGAAGCACCTTCTTGGAACCTGAGGGACCCAGGGTGCAGAATTAGGCAACGGGTAGTGCAGCCAGACTCTGGCACACCCCCACTCCACTGTGGGTTGCTGAAGGGCCCCAGCCGAGTCCCTCTATGGGAACTGTCCTGAGTGGAAGGAAACTACCCAGCGCACAGTGAAGCCCCCTCCAGGCAGTCTGCCTCCAAGGGCGGGAGGAATGGGAGAGCCATGTGCAAAGGTCTGGCCCCTTTGCCTCCATTTGAAACAATTCTAAAGGATTATCCCTTTAGGATCGGCTAATGTCAACAAGGCAGCCCAAATTCTGTCCAGTCCTGCTTCTCAGGGTCCTGTGCTATTGATGCTCAACAACCCTGGTGTCTGCAAATTTCCATCTCAGAGTCTGCTCACCAGGTACATGACACCTCTCATTACAGATGGGGGAAATGACTTTTCGAGTTCTCGCAAGCATGAACCTGCAGATCTGATTCAGCTTGTCACCACCCTGAGTCAGTGTCTTATAACTTCCTGTCTCAGCTTTCTCTTCCTGAGGTTGGAGGTGAGGGCTGCAATGCTGAAACAGCCACGTAGGTTCTCACTTCCATGCCCATTTCCTGACTGGAGACCTTGGACAAGTTACTTCCCTCCCCAGGCAGAAGGCCAAGCCCACTCTCTGAGCGCTCTGTCTTCTCTCAAATCTGCCTGAGTGTGATTCCCAGTCCTGAGAAAAAACATGCTCAGCTGGCTGTAGCAACAGAAATTCTTTCCACCAGTGTCTGAATCCCCTCTGACTTCACTGTTGGTCCTTATGGGGGAGGCTTGAGCTTCTGTCCCAATTCTGAGTTTCTAAAGTCACATTCGAGAAAGGACCCCCTTTTCATGTTTCCCGCCAACATTCCTAGGGGCTTATCTTGTCCCAGACAGTGACTGCAATGAGACCGACAGTGCAGAGCCTCTGGTCCTTGAAGTCTAGTGGCAAAGACAACATCCTACAAACTCTTGTGATGAGTGGGGGGAATGAAAAGCACAGGGAGTAATGAGAGGATGCAGCAGAGAACCCGTATACTCAGGGCAATACTCTGGTCCTGAAGATTAGGAAACATTTAGTCAAGGGTGCTAGACAGGAAGGAGGGTGAAATAAGATTTCCGGCAGAGGAAGCAACCGGGGAGAATATTTGAAGCAGGAGCAGCCTGGCAGGGACGGAGCGAGTAGGGAGAGTGTAAGGAAGGGTAAGGCTGAGCCGGAAGTCAGGGCAGAGCTGGCATGGCCTTGCAAGGTATGGGAGGCATTTTGGACTTTATCCTATGGGCAGTGGGAAGTCTGCAAAGCAGCTTTGTTGTTTATTGCAGAATAGATAATGAATGTTTGCGTCCCTCTCTGATGCATATGTTGAAACCCTAGTCCTGGCATGATGATATGTGGAGATGGATGGAGCCTTTGGGAGGTAATCAGGTCATATAGGTGGAGTCCTCATGAATGGGATCCATGTCCTTAGGAGAAGAAAGAGAGAGCTTGCTTCTTCCCTCTCTGTCCTTCTCACCAGAGATGAGATGGTTGAAGACTCTCATTAATCTAGATGAAGACTCACCAAGAACTGAATTGGTTGATTCCTGAATCTCGGACCTCACATCCTCCAGAACAGGGAGAAATAGATGCCTGTTGATGAAGGCACCAGTCTATGGCGTATTTGTGCCAGGCGCTCCTCTGAACACTCCACAGGCAGGCCCTCGTGTGATCCTCACAACATTCTTACAGTGAAATCTTCCTTCCTGCTCTGCAAACAGGCACGATTGAACCTAGGCTCGAGAGAACATTCATCCAAAGAGGTTTCTCAGTCTCCCCATCCCCACCTTGACTGCATATCTTCCCAGCGCAACCTGGTGGTTCAGGCATTAAGCTGGCAGCTGAGGCATAGACCCCAGGTCTGCATGGTTTTCAGGGGAACAACCAAAATGAGCAAATACATAAAAATTCTTCCTCCTCTCTCCTTCATTCCTACCTGCCTTTCCTTCTTCTTTTATCAAGTGCTTCCGTTTTTCCAAGGCATTTTTTTCTGTCTAATATAGTTACTTTTGGGACTCCCCCCATTGGATTGCAAGCTATGAAAGTAAACGTTTTTGACTAGAGTGTTTGCCGTTTTAGCTCCAGAGCTAAGAGCAGGAATCTACCTATCATAGGGGTTAAATAAATAAAACAGGTGTGGAATATGTTTGCATCTACCAGGACGCCTGGTCAAGAGCTGGCCTCTGGCCTTGTTGTCTCTCCCTGGCTGCTTGTCTGTTATGTTGTCAGCTCTCAGACACTTAGCGTCGGTCTGGCATCGGGGAAAGAGCTTGGACTTTGGAATCAGATAGATGAGGCTCAAATCTGCGTGCAAGTCCATCTGGAGTGAGGCAGAGTATGGACAAACAGAACCAGGTACCTATATGACCTTTGGTAATTTTCTCATCTATAAAATGGAAACATTATCACCTACTTCAAAAGTTTATTGCTGTCAGGATCAAATAAGAAAAGGTTTTGTTTTGTTTTGTTTTGTTTTGTTTTTAAATAACTGTTTCACTCATTTAGTTCCTCGCTTCAGCAGAAGACATTGTCTTAGACATTGTCAATGTCAATGTCATTTGTCTTAGATTCATTGCCTCGGTTTCTCCATCTCTCTAGTGGGACTTTTAAAATATAAGATAAGACGACATTCCCACAGCCTGGACTGCTCCTCTGCCAGAAGTGTGTGAGTCTCCCTCCTTCTAGCCCTTCAGTTCTCTCCTTTACTATCATCTCATCAGGGTTCTGATCTGATCCGTTTAACTTATTCCACCTATCAGAATCTCTATTGTTTCTTGCTTCTCTCCTACTCACTTTTATATCCCCAGTGTCTATCATGCTGCTGGCATATGCGCTCAATACAAGTTGCTAATTGCAGTAAATGTTTATCGATCCCTTATTTATCAGCCAGGGACTCTTCTAAACCACAAACCTGGCGTACAGGTAAGCAGGGATTTGACCCATTTTACAGAGCCCACTGGGCAATGGGGAAGAACACTTGGTGATTTAGGGGAGGGCATGGTGTGTTGAAACACAACTAAGAAATGGGGAGCCCATTCATAGAAAATTATTTTAATGTGTTTAATAATCACTACAATGAAACAAAATAAAGGGACTGTACCATTTACACTCTTACCAACAGAGTTCAAGAGCACTGGCACCTCCACTTAACTCCCTAATGCTTGATGGGTTTGTAGTGGCATCAGATGCTTTTCATTTAAAGGAAAGGCACAGGCAGGAATGAAGGAGAGCAGCAGTAGGCAGGAGGAGAGCGGAGGCAGAAACATTGTATTCAGTTGTTCATCTCGGTTGTTACCCCGGACCCTTGGATGTGCACTGGGTGTTTGGGATGTGTATGGACTACGCTCAGCCCAAAGCTGTGGACCTAACCGTTACACTACCAGGGCGTCCTAACATCAGACATTTTTAAGTGACTCTTGCTGAGGTTCAGTTTGCATACAGTAAATTTTTGCGCATTTGAAGTGTACAGTTCCTTGAGTTTTGACCAATATATATCCTCACATAACCATTACCGCAGTCAAGAAGTCTCGAAATTTCCTTATGTCTTGAAATTTCCTTACGTTCCTTTTCCGTCATTCCCTGCCCCCAGTCCTGTTTCCTACAACCACCGATCTGCTTTGTCACTATAGTTTTCACTTTTTAAATTTTTAAATTAAATAGAAGTATTCATTATGTAGCCCTTAGTGACTGGCTTCCTTCAGTTAGCACAATGCTTTTGAGATTTGTCCATGTTTTTGTGTATATCAGTAGCTCATTTCTTTTTATTGCTGATCGGAATACTATTGCATGAATATAACACAATTTGTGTATCCGTTCACTAGTTGATAGACACTTGACTTTTTGCAATTTGCGGTATTTTGAATAAAGTTACTACTTGTATTGTCATAGACTTTCATTTTTATTTCTCTTTGGTAAAATCATAAGAGTGAAATTGTTGTGACAAGTGGTAAATGTATATTTAATTTAATAAAAACATTTTTGTTGGCATACACTGGTGGAGCAGCGGTTAGGTCAATCTTCTCTGAAAGAGCACAGGCCACATAGCCCTGGGTTCAAGTCCCAGGTCTGGGGGAAAACAACCAGTGTGACAACTAAATAAAAGCACAAAATAAAGATGCTTCTTCCTCTTCTCTCTCCTGCCTGCCGACTCCCTTTATTCCTACCTGCACCTTTCATATTATAGTGACCCTCGCCTCTGGATTTTGAACCCAGGTCCTTGGGCTTTATATGTTCTACACTTTAACTGTCTCAGTTGTCTGAGCCACATGAGTATGTCTGATATTTAAAATTTTAATGTGTTGTTTACAATTTTATTACATCAGTTTCCTGTAAGCAAACTGCATTACTTTGTGGAAACAGATAGGAAAAAAAAAGATGTTTTCTGCACATTTTAGAAAAATTGGAAAATAGAGAAAAGTAGAAATAAGAAAATAAACATTGCCAATAATGTAGTGAGTAACATTGTTATTTTTTGTAGCATTTGTCTTCTAGATCTTCCTTCTATGCTTAAATATGCAGACAAAATGCTAACATATGAAAGTGTGATTTGCAATCTGTTTTCACTTCCATAGTCTATTATGAACATCTTTCTAATAAATACAAATAAATATACTTTCACAACATTTTTTTGTGTGTGTCCTTGTGGCTCAGGCAGCTGAGATGGCTGGGGTGTGAACCATGTAAGGTCCAAGAACCTGGGGTTCACAATCAGGCCTGGCATGGTGAAAATAAATAAGCAAAAATGCTTTTTCCTCTTCTCCCTTCCTTCTTAAAAATTTTTTTTAACTGTTGCGTGTCTAGTGTAGTGTTTCTCAACCTAGGCACTGTTGACATTGAATCAAATAATTCTGTGTTGAGAGGGGCTGTCTTGAGCATTTCAATATGGATGTTTGGAAACATCGCTCACCCCTACTCTAAGTGCCAGTCACATCAGTTGTGACATCCAACAATGTCTCCAGACATTGCCAAAGAGCCCCTGGGTAATATTGGTCTAGTGGTTAAAAGCCCGTGTGCTAGAGTCAGAGTTCAAATAACCAGCTCCGTCACTTGTTACGTGATCTTAGCTGTGCAAGGTCACACCTTTAAGTCTGTTTCCTCTTCCATGAAAAGGTATAATAGTACCTCGGTCAGAGGGTTTGTGTCCACTCAGTTAAATCAGTATTGCCCATTCTGGGATGATGTGGCCCTACAGACATTTGGTGAAGTCTGGAGACATTTTTGCTTGTCCCACATGGGAGGGAACTGCCATCATTAATGAGTGGAGACCAGGGATGCTGCAGATGTCCTATAAGGCTGGAGCACCCCTGTGGCTCAGACAGCAAGGTGCAGGCCATGTAAGCCCATGGACGCAGGTTCGAGACGGTGGAGGAGGGAGAAATATTCTACAGTGCACAGGACAGTCCCTTACAACAAAGTATCAAGTCCAAAAAATCAATAGCCCTGAGGTTGAGAAATCCTGAACTAAATAATATACGTAACATGTTCAAAACAACATTTGGCACAGATCACCAGCTGGATAAGTGGAAGACAAATAGCTTTGGTTGGGAATGTTTCCAAGAGCAGGAATATGAATCTGGTGACTCTGGATGCCCCAGGACCTTGCCCCAAATATCGAACTGTAAAGCTGTTCCAGAGCGAGGTGGTTCAAAATGAAGAAGTGGTTTTATCACCACAAATTCCTCAGAAGCCAAAGGGTGAAAACTTGTCCAAGACCTGAAAGTTTGGACCTTGGACTCCTCTGGGGGGTAGGGGCATGGGAAGGATCCCCTCCCCATCCCAAGCAGTGTGCCCCTTGACTGGAGTTCCAGCTGTTGTCTGGATTAGAGCAAACAAAGTCCTTCGAACTGTCCCCGATCCAGGATTTATAGCATGGACTCCTCCCCAGTTTATGGGAGAGCTGACATTCCAGGTCAGCAGAAATTGGGGGGGGGGGGCCTTCTAGGAAGGGGAATATATAAGGAAGAAATGAAGAGGAGCAAACCAGTCTAGAGGAAAGTACAACCAAAGCGGAACTTGATTCAATTCAACAGTCAGGCATTTAGCTGTGTGCATGGTGCTCCTATTGTGTGCAAGTTTCTTTCCCCCACCTCCTAAGTGTGGGAGGATATTTGCACTAGTGACTAAGAAAAGCATGTCTGAGTCTCAGTGCTGCCATCATTTGGTATTTGCCCATTATAAGGCACCTCATATCTCTGGCATATGTAGTATATGCTCAATAAATCATGTGTGTGTATTTCTGTCCTGCCCCCCAAAATGTGAGGTTTCTTTCAGAAATCTGAGTGAGGTTCTGAGAAGTATGGCCACTGGATCAGGCCAGAGGCGGTGTGCAAATGGGCACAGGAACAGATGATCAGACCAAGAAAATGGGTGAATTGGGGCAAGAATTTGTCTAGTGGAAATGGACAGTAGTCATATTCAAAATATTTCATTTATTTACTTATATTTTAGTATTTGTTTACTAAAGAAGGAAAGCAGGCAAGCAACAGGCAGCAAGGTAGTGAGAAGAGGAATATGTATTTTATTTAATCAGCTGTATCCCGCTACCCAAGTCTGCAAACTCAACTCAGGTCCTCAGGTTGTATGTGGATTACACACCAGTCCCAGGCTTCACACCCAAACCATCAGGGCATGCCATTATTCAGAATATTTCACAACTGGAAGGTCATAGTCACCAACAGATCAGAATGCAAATTGAACCGTGAATAAGCCCATGGCCAAACTGGTACGGGCAAATGGAATGATATGCTAAATATCACATGTTTAATAGATGCTAGAATTTCTCCTCTCAGCCTCCTTTCCACCCTTTGGAAACAGCGTGGTCCTATTTTGTTTTAGAGACCCACTCATCCTACTTTTGTTCCACGATTGAGTCTGGTCTAGCTAATTAGAACACAACAGTAATCAGAAATCAGGAAAAGAGCAACGACCTAAGTCTGGCCACTGAGTATCCTCACCAGCACCTTTGTTGGAATTCTTGTGGAAAAGAAATTCTGTTTCACCAGTAAGACTAAGAGAAGGAATGTCAAGTTTAGAGGGTGTGTGTGTGTGTGTGTTAGAGAGAGAGAGGAAGGGAGAGGGAGAGACTAGAAAGACCAATTCTTCATGATTGTTTTTAAGTTTCTAGATCCAGATATGCTTGAATTATTAACCTCTGCTTTGCAATTACATAGGGTTGACTTTTTTATCACTTGTAATTTTGCAACTGGAATTGCTGGCTATTACAATTATGAAAGGTCTCAAAAGTCATTCTAAGCAGTTCTGCACAGGCTCTAGAAAGACACAGAGCAGAGGGGAAAACAACTAACAAGAAGAAAAAAGGAGATTCAACAATTACTGAAGCAAGTTGCTTAGGGTTAGAACAGAAGTGTTAGCAAAGGGAGTATCTACTGGACCCTCTTCTCTGGGAAAGAAGACACCTTAGTTTTTGACTTGAGTTAAAGAGATAGAGGATCTAAGAAGTTAGGCTCAATAATGTAAAGGACAGAAGTATGACAGACACTGCAGCATGAATGAACCTTGAAAACTTGATACTAAAGAAGTCAATCACAAAAGATCCCCTACTGTAGGGTCCTATTTCTATGAAACATCCCAAACAGGCAAATTGATAAGGACAGAAAGTAGCTTAGTGTTTGCTAGGATTGGGTGTGGGGAGTATGTTGGAGAAAATGGAGAATGATGGCAAGTGGGAGCTAAATTTCTTCTTGGGGGAATAAAGTGTTCTAAAATTGATTGCAGTGATGGTTGCACGAATCTGGGAATATACTAAATACCATTTAATTGTGTGTGTGTATATATATATGTAAATATATATATTCTTTTGTTTAAAGAAAGGTACAAGTGGGAATGAAGGCAAGGAGGCAGGTAGTCAGGAAGAGGAGGATGAATAATTTTATTTATTTACTTAGTGGTACATCTCGGTTTTTCTCCCTGGCCTGGGACACGAACTCAGGTCCTTGGGATATATGTGGACAGCACTTTGGCTGGAGGTAGTTGACTAAACCACTACTCCACCAGGACCTGCCTAAGTTGTATATTTTAAGCAGGTGAATTGTATGACATGTAAATTATATTTCAATAAAGCTGTTTTTGGGGTGCGCCCTTGTGGCTTAGGTGGTTGAGACCCTGGTTCATGGACCATGCAAAGCCTAAGGACTTGAGTTTGTGACCCAGTATAACGGTGAAAACCCTAAAAAATTCTTCCCCCTCCTATCCTTCCCTTCCGTCATCTCTTTTTAAACAATAAAATAATAAAACTGCTATTTAAAAAAAAATAGAGAGATACTGGGGCAAGTGTCCTTTCTCTACAGTCTTTTGAGACTAGATGTTTTGTGCATACATCTTTCAATCAAGAGAGATTGCCAAGAAAACGAGAATGAAAAAGAGATTGAGAGAACTTGGGTCCTTGAATTAAGCTACTGATATAACCATTTTAGAGTTTCTCTACTTCAGGACTTCATAATATGAGAGATAACACACTTTTCTTAAACAATTCTGGGATTGCTTTTTTTGTAATATTTTATTGTACATAACTTCACAATGAACCACTTTAAACGTCATAGTTCAATGGCATTTAGTACATTCAGAGTGTTGTGTAACCACTGCCTCCAATTCCAAACTGTTTCTATCACTCCAGAGAAAATCCTTTTCCCACTGGCAAGACTAGTGGCTTAGTGAATAAGTCCACCATCTACGGCCAGTGCAGTCCAACACACATCCCAAAGATCTGGGTTTTTGACCCGGGACCAGAAGGAAAAACCATGATGAACAACATAATAAAAATAAAGTGCTTCTTCCTCCTCTCTCTTCCTGACTGCCTGCTCACCTTCATTCCTGCCTGCACCTTTCCTTAAAAAAAGAAAAAAACAAAAATATACCAAAACCCTTACTGAAAGCAATTTCTCCTTCCATTTCCTCCAGTCCTTAGGAACCACCAATCTGCTTTCTATCTCATGGATTTTTCTATCCCAAGTGTTTCATATAAATAAAATCATGTGATATATGACCCTTTGTGTCTGACTTCTTTCACTTAGCATAATGTTTTTTGAGGTTCATCCAGGTTGTATCACATATCAATGCAATGGGATGGTGATACATTCTGAGAAATGTGCCATTAGATGATTTTGTCATGCCAACATCATAGAATGCAATTACACAACTCGAGCTGGTATAGACTACTACACACCTAGGCTATCTGATAGAACCTATTGGAATCACCATGAAATATGAGGTCATCACTGACCGAAACGCTCTTAGGAGATGCATGAGTTTCCTTCATTCCTTCTCGTGGCTGAATACTGTCCTATGTATATACCACAATTTGTTCATTCATTCATTGATGGACATTTGGGCTGTTTCCACCTTTTGACTGTCATGAATAGTGCTGCTATAAACATGTGAATACACGTACTTGTTTGTCTGCTTGTTTTTAATTATTTGGGGGAGTAGACTGCCAAGGTCATATGGTAATTCGAAGTTTAACTTTCTGAGGAACTGCCAAACTCTTATACGGAGGCTGAACCACATTGCAGCATTTCCACCAGCAATATATGAAGATCCGATTACTATATATCCTTCCCAACACTTGGTTTCTATTTTAAAGTATAGCAATTCTAGTGCATTTGAAGTAATACCTCATAGTGGTTGGTTTTTTTGTGTCTTTTTTTTTTACTTACAATTAAAAGCAGAAATTAATCCAAGCATTAAGGGTGGTAGAATTATGGTTGTTTAAAATATTTTCTTCATTTTGATCATCAACACTTTCTAATTTTTCAGTTTCTATAAGCTCACTAAGTTGTATTTAGTAGGTAGTTACAATATACCAGGTATTGTAGCTAGCATTTTATATGCATGATATTTACTTCTCACAACAAATCTCTAAGGTGAGTGAAAACAGGGCTGGGAGGAAAAGTAACCTACTCCAAGACACAGAGTTAATAACTGGTGGAGGTATGATTTGAGCACAGGACCCAAGATTTTTAAAATTAAACTATTTCC
The DNA here is from genome assembly GCA_004363575.1 of Solenodon paradoxus. Taxonomy (NCBI): domain Eukaryota; kingdom Metazoa; phylum Chordata; class Mammalia; order Eulipotyphla; family Solenodontidae; genus Solenodon; species Solenodon paradoxus. Next base: position 79,744 of record RJWH01002680.1, read on the forward strand.
AGATTAATATAGGTTCACAAGTAGTTGTAACATATAACACAGGTGTGCTCTTGTGGCTCAGGTGGCTGAGACCTTGGTGTGTAAACCACGTACAGTCCAAGGGCCAGGGTTCAAGACTTGGGGGCCAGGCTGAAAAAACCAAAATGAAGAACTAAATAAATAAAGATGTTTCTTCCTCCCCTTCCTTCCTTAAAATGCTTCTTCCTCCTCTCCCTTTCTTCCTTGCTTGCTTAACAAAAAAAGATATATGACAAAGAGAACCTATGTAACCTTTGCCCAGTTTCTCCCAAGGGTAATACCTCTTACAAAACTGTAGCACAACATGATAACAAAACAGTCATGATACAGGATATTTCCAGTCCCACAAGAATTCCTCATGTTCCTTTTTTATAGCCACACCCAGTTTCCTCCTGCCTCAACCCCCTCCTTAACCTATGGCGCTAGTAATCTATTTTCCGTTTCTATGATTTTATCATTTCAGGATTTTATCATTCACCAATTGAATTGTACCAACTGTCATCTTCTGAGATTGGCATTTTTCAGTTAGCATAATTCTCTGGAAACTTATCCAAGTTGTGGAGTATGTCATTATTTCATTCCTTTTAATTGACGACTAGTCCACGCGTGGAATTCCACAGATAGGCTATGGTTTAACTATTCGCCTGTTGAAGGATATTTGGGTTGGTTCCAGTTTTCAGCTACTACTGGTAAAGTTACTTTAAACATTTATGTACAGGTTCTTGTCTTAATATAGGTCTTCATTTCTCTGGGGTGAATGAACAGGTTTGTAATTACTGGCTGGATGGTAGTTGCGTGCCTAGATGTTCAGAAGCTGCCAAATTGGTTTTCAGAGAACAGAGACCAGAATGTTAATTATACTAGTCTGTTGCCTATAAATAAGCTTTAGAAGAATACATGTTTAAAACCCCACAATGTGAGTTAATTTTCATTAGAACTGTTCACAGGGCCTCTACACACTGGAATACACACGGCAAGGGGCCGCCGAGTTGCTGGCCCGGAGAAAGCTGCAGCACTCAGTCTTCTCTCCAGCGTAAGGTCTTTGGGGACCCAGGTCCCTGGGACAGTGTGCCTGTGCTCAGTGCTCACGGAGTCCTCAGGAAGTCCCCTGCTCTGCCCTGAAGTGCGGGGAATGCGTGCTTTTCTTAAGGAGGGTTCTTTGGAGTATAAATAACAGAAAACTGTTAAGCTTTAGACTGTAAAGGGAGATCTTCATGAAGACACAGGAAGTGCTGCTAAGTAGTGCAAAGGACTGGAGCTAGGAAATGGAACATTCCTGCAGGCTCAGTCCATGTAGAGGTCAGTTCCCCGGGGTAAGTGTGGCCAAGCGAAAATGGGTAAGACCTGGATTCATGTGTTCAGTGCCTTGGGATAAAATCCTGGTTCTACCTCCCAAAGGGTTCATGATCTTGGTGTGCCCCTGTGGAGAAGCGGTTAAGTCAATTGTCTCTGAAGGAAACAGGTCACAAGCCCCGGGTCTGGCAGGGTAACCAACCAAATGGAAATAAGAAGAAAATGCTTCTTTAAAAAAAGAAAAGGAGCATGATCTTGAGCAAGTTACTTAACCTCTTAGTACCTTAGTTTTGTTATTTTAAAACAGGGAATGATAATAGTTTCATTATTGAGTTGATAAAGAAATTAAAGGAGTTAAAGTATGTAAAAATGTTGAACCTGGGTCCATGGCTTTCATAGCCTACATCTTAATCACCTGAGCTACAGGGGATTAAAATGCTTTAAAATAGACGTAGGCACACTCCTGCAGTTCAGGCAACTGAAGTGGCTAAGGTGCTGAGGTGCAGGCCATGTAAAGCCAATGGACCTGAGTTCCAGACCTGGGCCAGGCATATGAAAAAACATACAGGTAGCACCTGGCATGTAGGAAGGGCTAAAGTTAGTTGTTAGTAGGTGATTATTATTCTAGAATTAAATGAGAAGTCCCTTAAACTATACTTCGGTGTCTGCAATTAATCTATTGGTAAATTCAGTAAATGTTAGTTCTATTCTTTTTAACAGCTTTACTGAGGTAGCATTCACATACCATATAAGCGTACAAGGCAGTGGTTTTAGTATGTTCAGAGGGTACAACCATCGCCACAATCAATTTAATAACATTTGTTATTAATCTCTTAGCCTTCACCTCTCAAGTTTCCCATCTCCCCAAGTTCTAGACAATCACTCTTACAATTTCTGTCCATCTAGATTTGCTTATTCTGATTATTTCGTAGATGGGGCCATACCTGCATCTTCACTTAACATAACATTTTCAAAGTTCGTTCACATAGTAGCATATATTAGTAGCTGATTCATTCTTATTGCTGAATATCATTCTGGTGTGTAGCTATATTACCACTAGTATCAATTTTTAGAATTGATAGGATGTCCACAGTTCTGCTTTTGCTTCCTATTGCTATGTAACAGGCTACCATAAATTTAGACACTTAAAATAACGGAGTGTACTCTTAAATTTCTGGAGGCCTGAAGTCAGAATGAGTCTCGTGGGATGAAAATCAAGATGTTGGCAGAGCTGGTTCCTTCTGAAGGCTGCAGGGAAGAATTTATTCCTTTGCTCTTCCAACTTCTAGTGGCTGCTCACATTTCTTGGCTAACAATCATACCACCCCAGCCTCCACTTTTGTCATTACATTGCCTGCTCCTCTGCTGTAGTCAAACTTTCCTCTACATCTTTCTTATAAAGATTCATGTAGAGCCCTCCCAGATTACTTATTTATCTCATTATCCTAACCTAATCATACCTGTAAGTCTCTTTTGCCATTTATAGGTCCCAAAGATTAGGATGTAGACAGACGTGGGGACAAGTCTTCAGCCTCTTATACCCCTTGATTTAAAAGTCTTATACTATTAGGAAATAAGTACAATAATCAATAGAATAACAATAATGTAAGTGGCTTGGGGCACAGATCTGTGACAACTGAACTAGTGACTTTTTTTTACCACTCTGGCTGAGTGGGAAAGGGGCACCACAATATAAATCTTTTAGCACAAGATGGGCGATTTCAGATTGTAGTGGGGGGAGCAGGGAGGAGATTTTGGCAAAAGACCCTCCTAACAAATTTGTGAAGAATTGTCTGCATTCCAGAGAATTTGCTTCTTTTATCTCTGAAATAACTTTGCAATGGGGGCATTTTGCAGAATAAAGAAATTACCTTTCCAAGGACGCAAGAACAATAAGTAGCAGAGCTGGGATCTGAACTGTAATGTGGGCACCAGAAACCCAGGTCCTCAAGTTGTCTAGTCTCTAACACATCCTCCTCTCTCTGACGTTGGTCCTGGATGATTGCTAGACCAGAATAACAACCAGGAGTCGTTACATCAGCACTTAACGTAGACACCCCAGTTCAGTCATCCCTGACGCCTTAGGAACCAGAGTTCAGTCTGTGCTTGGCACTCTTGTCAGAGCTTTGACAAGCAGCGTGTTTGTTAGACATGATGTCCTTGCAAGGCTCAACCAAACAGCCCCAGCCTGCTGCGCTGACCAGCAGAACAGGCCCTCAGGCTGAGTCACTGCCCAGGTGGTTTCACAATCTGTTTATGCCGGGAAGGTCACTTGGGTGGCTAGTGTCTTCGTGAGCTCCTGGATAGAATGATGGCTCCCCATGAAAAGTACCAGGGGACTTTGCCAATTCTCACCTAGCTTTCTTTGATTTCTTCTAGGTTCTCTTTTTGACCTCAGATGTAATCCTGAGCCAAGGGAAGTTTCAGAAAGTCTCAGTTCCTCATCTGTACAATGGGAAATATAGACAGCTTCAAATTATTGTGCACTCTACACTCACTATATAATTTAGTGTCTACAGCAAGCCAATGAGGGAGATACTATTATTTCATTTTACAAATGCAGATACTGAGTTTCAGAGATCTTATGTCGCGCAGCTAGTTAGTGCAGGGTCAAGAATCTACCCAAGTCTGTATGACAAAAAAGACTGGTGTCAGAAGGAAATAGCAAGAGAAAAGTCTGGTCACTGTGCAGGGTTTGCCATTGTGTGCTGAGTCATTTAAGGAAGTTACTTCTGCTCCTTGGGCCTTGATCTCCCCATTCAGTCTGGGTTGGGAAAGAGGGTGCCAGACAAGGAGTCTGAAGGCTCACTTTTAAGTCTATAATCCTATAATTTCATGTCAGAAGACCTTTCCTTAAGTCACCCCTTGGCCATGGTCTCTGTTCCCTGCACAGTTACATTCTTGAGCTGCTTCTGGGGGAAAAGCACCCTGCAGTGACGAAGAATGCTTTCAGCTTGGAGATTTCTCAGCAAGTCTCAGTTCTTGCTTACAATTCTTCCTGGCTTCTATAAAATTAGAAGGAATATCACACCAGTAACCCAGTCACAGTATATACGACTGTGCTACGTGTATTTCCTTTTACTTCATATACATTTCCTTTTATCTTCATAGGGACCATAGGAGAAGATGTCCCTGCTTGAGGTCATCCTCTTATAGGAAGGTGGAGTTGGCATCTCGGTCTAGGTGAGGTGTGTCTGCCTCTTTATCTTTTGCCACCCTTTTATCTCTTAGTCCTAATAATGGGAGAATATATGCAAACGATGAATGAAAAACACTTGGGGAGCTCTAATTGCTATGTATATGTGACCAGTTCCAGAGTTACTGCTAGCTGTCTTTTTCCCACTGTAGTGGGAGCTGGAACCTGAGTTACGAACCATATTTCTAATCCACAAATAGTGTCCAAGTGGGACTTTCTATGACTTTTTGCTTCATAATTTCCAACGGATAAAACACTATTCAATAAGGACAACCAGGCGAGACAGGTCAACTATACACAGATCAAGTAAGAACAATGATGTTGAAGACTAGTTCCCTCGTTGTCACAGTCATCGCTTGCCCACCGCTTCCTTCACTTATTCTCAGCTTTTCTCCGCCATTGTGATTCTTGTCATTGCCATATTCTCATTTTTTCCCCAAGGAAAGGGGAAGAGAGAACCCCAAGAGCAAGCAGGAAAGCCAACCAAGCACAACTTCTTAGCTCATCTATTCTGACCTCTCCTTCTTTCCCACCAGCTGGGGCCTCTTAGAGATCACACAACTGTCTTGTCACAACAGCATCAGGTTTCTGTAGCTCTTGCTGAGCTCTAGTCGCTCTTCTCTGCTTCCAAATGGGGTGCTTTCTTCTACTCTTCTGTTTTTAATTTACCAATGTTGATTGCATACTAACCCCCACTGCTGAGAGTTGCAGCACCATTCCAGTTTCTCAAAATGGAAAAAGTATTTCCCCTATTAGAATTTTTCCGAAATATTAGAATATTTTCCTAAATATTAAAATCTTACATGAATATATGATTGTTTTAACCAGAAAAAAACTAGTCTTTTCTTTTTTAAATTGTCTTTATAGATATGCATTACAATTAAAATGCACCACTTAAATGTACAGTTTGATGAGGTTTGGTAAGTATGCACATCTGTGTAACACCACCACAACCAAGATGTAGAATATTCCTATTTTCAAAAAACTTCCCTTTGCAATCGGTCCTTCTCATTCCTTACTCCAGGTAAGCAGAGATGTGATTTTTCAGATTAGTTTTGTCTGTTCTAGAACATCAAACAAATGGAATCACAAATTATATATTCTTTTGTGTCTGGCTTCTTTCACTTAGAATGCTTTTAGATTTATCTACCTTATTGCATACACCAGAAATATATTGCTGAGAATTATTCTATTGTGCAAATATACCACATTTTGTTTATCCATTTACCTGATGATAGACATTTGGTTTAGGGGTTGTTTTTTGTTTCGAAAGGAAAGGTTCAGGTGGGTATGAAGGCAGGCAGGCAGGCTGGCAGGAAGAGAGAGGAGGAAGCAGCACTTTATTTAGTTGTTCATCCTGGTTACTCCCTCCACCCCCCACCAGCCCAGGTATTGAACCCAGGGCGCCTCAAGGGTTTTTTTAAAGTTACACAGCTCATGAAAAATTTAGAAAATAGAAACAAGAGGAGGAATAATAATCTCTTGTTGCATAAACAAAGGCATTAATGTGTTCTCCCCACCCCTGTTCATTTTCCCTCTGTGCTGTGGATATTCTATACAGACAAAATCGTCTGTAAGTGTATTTTACAGTTGACATTATAAGTGTTGTCAACATTATGTCTTTTGTAAACCGCCCTCCTCCCCTTTTTTTAAGATAGGGAGGAAGAAGCACTTTCATTTCTTTTGTTTATTTATTTTTGGTTGCCCTCTGCCACCCCTGGTCACAAAACCAGTCCTTGGGCTTTACGTGCTCTAATCCCCAAACACAAGTTTAGCATATAAGTCACCAGCACAAGCCATTGGTCATCATTTTTACTAGTAATAACATTAATGAGATTATCACTAATATGTGAACTCGGTCAGGGATCTAGGCTGTTCTGCTTGCTGTGACGCTCCACACATCCAGAACGACACTGGCCTATGGCAGGTGCACTCTAAGTGTGGCGGAATTGCATGCGTTTCCCCTGCTATGTCCGTATGAAGACATGCCAATTCTCCTTAAGATTCATTTAACAGCTAATTTAATTTTAAATCGATTTAGTATTTGACATCGCTGTATGTTTTTTAGGAAATTGAATTCTCACTGCGGTCTGTGTGCATCTCACACCACACCCCCCACCAGAGTCCCAGTGTCTTTTTACCACCTGCTGGGTAACATGCCCCTTCCCTGGTCTCACTGCCCCCCAAGATTGTTTTTTTAGGTTCAGGTTGCAATGAAGGTGAGCAGACAGGCAGACGGCAGGAAAGAGGAGGAAGAAGCATTTTATTTTGCTTTTATTTAGTTATTCTCACTGGTTATTTCTCCTCAGGGCTGGGACTCGAACCCAGGGGTAGGTAGCCTGTGTTCCTCTGGAAGCGATTGACCTAGCCACTGCTCCACCAGGGCTTGCCAAAGTGTTCTTTTCATTAGTTCTCTTTTTAATGTACTCCTCTCTACTCAACCTCCTTGAGGGAAATGTGTGAAAACCCCCATTACATGCTGAGTGTGTTATTATATCATCTTCATATACATGTGTATACTCGTCGCAGCAATCCTCTCAAATAGATAATTTGTCTGTTTTACAGATTAAGAAACAGACTCAGAGAAATTAAATTACTGACTCAAGGCCACACACCAGTATGTAGCTGAGTCTAGATATCACCCATGTTTTTGTTTTTTCCCTTATGCTAGCCATGGGTCTCCAAGCCAGGTCCTTGAACTTTACAAGGCCTGTGCCTTAGCTGCTGAGCCACAAGGGTGTACCTGTTTGTTTGCCTGTTTTGTTTATCTGTTTTGAACTAATAGAGTACAAATCCCACAAAACACTGGGAATACTTATACATTTTCTTGACATTTGCTCTGTGACAGGTATATCAGTTACCTGAGAACAAACTTAGAGGGGCATACAAGGAGTCCTCCCACTGGAGAGATGAGGACCTGATGTTCACAGAGGCAACGTTTGCTCTAGCTTCCATGGCTCGAGAGTGATAGAATATTAACCCAAGTAGCCTGAATCCAAGGCCCATCTTCAATCCTAAGCACTAGTATGCCGACCCATGTCTTGTTTCTCTCCAGAGTCTCCTGGGGAAAATCTGTCTCCCCCGGGCTGTACACATTGTCTTCCTTAGAAATATTTGAGTTGGTACTATAGATGATGGGATCTAAGCCTCTGACCCAAGGAAGGGAGGGGTTAATGGTGAAGATATTTTAAGAGGCCAGAAACAAACTCTTTTACTGCCAAAGCCACTGTGTGGCCGACTCACAATTTTTGCATTTATAAGATGGGGAGAACCCCACCTGCTTCACAGAGCTGGTATGAGAAGCAAACGAGTGATCCAGATTTGCAGAAAGCTCTTATCCCAGATCCTGACATGGTTCCCAGTAAGCATACATGAAAGAGGAAGACGTCAAAGAGGCTCCATCTAGGAAATTCGAGACCCTGCGGGTTAATTATCCTCAGACAGAAAACAACATTGACTTCTCCAGACAGACCTGGGAAGGGAGAAACCCAAACAGACAGTTACAGTTCAGCTAAAACTGAGCTAATCTTTAATCTTTTATGGATATGTGTAATACATTAACTATTATGGTCTATCCCCTTGAGCGCCTCAACACCTGGTCAGTCAGAGGTTGGGGTTGGGTTTGCTGGGCTAAGTGGAATGAAGCAAGTAAATAGGCCAATTATCCTTCTGCAACAGACTTTTCTAGGTGCCCTCCTTGAGATTAAGAGGATGAAATGGCTGATGCTGTCAGTCATACAAGGGGTGGAGCAGGGAGGTGAACTCTTGAGTTAGCAGTCAGTGAAGAATATCAGGCAGAAAATAACCTGCCTCTCAGCAAACCAAAACGCTTTAAGAGCAAGAATTGTATCACTTATTTGTCATTGGGTGTTTGCTGTTGGTGGTTACTATTTAAAGTGATGCTGGAGTTATTAAAATATGGAGAAAATACAAAGGTGAAGAATTACCTGGTGAAGACCAGGTATCTCTATGAATTATAAAATCATAATGTTCAACTGCCATAGTTTTTTAACTTTAAGATGCACTTTGTCTCTCTGTTTATCAGGTTTTGTCTTATAATATATATGACATGGAAAAGGAGACGTTTCTCAGTTGCTGGAAACTCTGTTACTAAGTAAATGTTGTGAGTTAGAGCGGGTAGTGACTAAGAACTAAGGGAACAGAATAATAGCTCAATCTTCTGCTGCAGGCAATGGTCTTCAACCCATAATCTCTACTTCACTGTTTCTACTGGAAGGACATTTACATCTGATCCAGGCAGTCAGTTCCATTGCTGGACACCGTCATTGTGATCAGTTATTCCTGAAGTGTCTCCTGGAATTTCCATGAAGCATTTTGGATCCTATTCTCTGGAATTCTCTGGAAATACACAAAATAAGCCAAATTTTTCTTAGGCGATTGAGTGACTTGGAACAGTAAGCAAAGTCTCTGAAGACAGAAAGCTTTTAATTCCTGACTGTCGTTAAGAGCAAGTTACTTAACTTTGCGTTTCTTCTCCAGCAAGTGGCTTAAAGTACCCATTGTTGTGAGATGTAAATGAAATAAACACATATAAAGTATTTGACACCTGGTGTTCAATAAATATCAGCTCCTCCTCTCATCTTCCTCTCTATTCTCTCCTTGCTGGATTTGTCATATTTTTATGTATATGAAGACAGATGTTCCACCCTTCTAAAGTCTTTTCCAAGCTAAACATTCCCCAGTTCCTAAACCATTCTCCTAATAATAAATGATTTAATGCATGCCTGCAATATACAGCATGTGCCAGGAACAGCTAAAGACTTAAAATTGTAAATAAGTTCCCTGCAGCCATATCGGTAATAGCCAGGATTCAAACCTAGATCTGTCTGGCTCTAAAGTCACACCCTCAAATCTGTACCTTACAGCAATGCTGACCAATAAAAATACAATGTGAGCCACAAACATAATTCTAAATATTCTAGTAGCCACATTATTTTCTTCTAGAGAGGAAGGGAGAGGAGAAGCAGCATTGGAAGGAAGGATGAATGGAAGGGAGGGAGGAAGAAAGGAAGGACAGGAGGGAGGAAGGAAGGACAGATGGACAGATGGACAGATGGAAGGATGGGAAGGATGAGAGGGAGGGGGAAGGGAGGGAAGGAGAGAGGGAGGACAAAAGAAGAAAGGAAGGAGCATCTTTATTATTTATTATGTGGTATATAGAATACTATACAGCCCTAAGAAGAGATGAAATTCTGTCATTTTAATTCACATGGATGGATCTCGAGGGGCTTATGTTAAATAAGTCAAAAGAAGAAAGACACCACATGACCTCACTGATAGGTGGAATGTGAATATACAAAACAAAGTAACAGCTGAAACAAAACCAACACTTGGACAGTTGCAATAGAACTGAGGTTACTGATAGGGAATAGGACTGGCGGGGCAAGTGGTGGTGGAGCCCACTGGACAGTGGTGAAGAACACTTGGTGATTTGGTGGAGGGCAGGGTATGTTGACATATATCTGAGGAATGGGGAAACTGCTCAGATGGGGAACCTACACATATGAGTTTATTTTAATTTGTAAAACAAAGTTACTGCAATAAAAAAAACCTGGTTTTGCGGGGAAGATGGAGGGAGGGAACTTCAGGTAGAAAAGGTCAGGTTGACAGTGGTTGGCACAAGAATGCTGGTGGTTCCTCAGTGTGATACACACATTGATCAAGATGTGAATCTATTATCTTGAAACTTATACAGTATAGTAAACCATATACCAATTTTTAAAAACTGAGCTACTTTGGCAGGTGGCTCAGGCACTAAGACAGTGGATAGGGCAGAGACCATGTACACCCCAAGACCCCAAGACTGAGACCAGGGTCCAGAAGGAACAACCAAAAATAACTAAACAAATAAATAAAAGTGCTTCCTCCTCTTCCTTCCTTCCTCAAATATGCTGCTTCTTCCTCTCCCTTCCTCTTTTTTCAAAAATTGAGATATTATTTCTTTTTCGTAACAACAAATCTTCACAATCCAGTGTGTATCTGATATTTGTGGCAGATCTCAACATGAACTAGTAATGTTTCAAGTGGTCAGTATTTACATGTAGTTCACACTGGACAGTACAAAGGTGGAATGTAAGGATTTAAGTAGCCCCCTTCCAAGCCAGTGTTAACTAAAAATAGACACAGAAAACAATGCAATAACCCACCTGCTAACCTCTGTTCCTTATCAACCACTTATCAACAAAATCAGTATTTATCAAGTACCTGCACTATGTCAGGCATCATTCTAGGAGCTAGGGATACTGCCATGAGTAAAAGAAAGACCCTGCTTTCAGAGAGCTTATGATTTTAATGGGGGTAGGGGAAAAATTTAAAAAAAAAAATTGGGTAAGTACATAGTGTGTCACTAGTTAAATGTGCTATGAAAAAAAAATACAGCATAGTGGTAGTGGGTAGGGCAGAGAGTGGATTGCAATTTTAAAAAGTATCAGGGAAGGCCTCTCTAATAATGATTTGAACAAAGGCCAGAAAGAAGCAAGGGAGTGAATCTTGCAATACAGTGGAAAAGGAAAGTTCTGGGTAGAATGTACAACTACAAATGAGTAAATATGGGAACATCCTTGATATGGTCAAGTAAGAGCCATGAAAACAGTGTGGCTGCAGCTATGTGGATGGGGTGGTGCTAGGCACAGATGGGATGGCTGGAATATAGTCAGCGAGGTAACAAGTGATGGGGGAAGATCATGAAAGCATAATGACTTTGACTCTGAGTGAAGGAATGACATGAACTGATGAGGCTGCAGGAGATAATTAGGTTGCAAAGTAATCATTCAACTTTCTCCATTTGATTGTTCACATAGGAAGCAGTCAACATACATCAGTTCATTGCTAGAGAAATAGCAGTTTGTGTAACACTAAAGTTGAGAGTCTAATATTGCACATAACAGGGGAGTAGAACTATTGTAATTTCCATCAGACCATTCAAGAAAACTGATGAAGGAACTGTGTATCTATGCTGATGATGTGCTGTAATGAAGATTGGCCAAGAACCAGACCTTCTCCTTTGAGCCAGGTTTAATGACTGGCTGGAAAATGTTCACATATGAACTTTTCTATTTTGCTGCCACTAATTGTAACAACTGGGGAAATTCTCCATGGAGGAAGAACGCATGAATTCAAAGGATTCATGGTAGAGACAGGCTTTGTGTCAGAAAGAACTGAATTTGAATCTGAGTTTTGCCCATTTGCTGGCTATCTGGCTTTGGGCAAGTTACTTTACCTCTCTGAATCTCTTTCTTCCTCTGTAGAGTGGACATGGTAATATCTATCTTTCAACTGGATTTGGCATATTTACATACATATAGTGTGAAGTTGGTGTATAGCAACTATTTAATAACTAGTAGCTATTATGATGTTTAACATGATTTAACACCTATTACATGGAAAGCACATTATTATGGACAAAATGTGTCCCCTCAAAAATTCATATATTGAAACCCTATTCTAATGGGACTGGGGTCATTATAAGATGGGGGTAGGGGCTTTGGAAGGTAACTAGGATTAAATGAGATCATAAGAGATACCATCATGTTTGGGATTAATACTCCTTTTTTCAAAAGTAAAGGTGTAGGCAGGAATGAAGGCAATTAGGCAGGCAGGTATGAAGACAGAGGAGGAAAAAGGTCTCTTTATTTTTATTTTCATTTAGTTATTCACACAGGTTGTTTCCACCTGGACCGGGATTGGACCGAGGGGTATGTGACCTGCAAGCCTTTAGAGGTGATTAATCACTGCTCCACCAGAGTGTGAAGGAATTAGTACTCTTCTACGAATCCCAAGAGCTTGCTTTTTTCTGCTCTTCACTATATGATGATATGAAGAGAAGTTACAATCTGGAACCCAGAAGGACTCTTACCAGAACCCAACCCTAATCTCATACTTTCAGCCTCCAGAACTGTGAGATACATCTGTATTGTTTATAAGACAGGTAACTTATGAGATTTCGATATAGCAACCTGACTAAGACACAAACATATAATTAAGATTTCTTCCCTTCATGATGTTTCTATCTAGGGAGATGAGAGATAAACAAAAGATATTCAATAATAGTATACTTACCCAAGTAAGATGTAAACTATAAGAATAGCTACCATTTTTGATTGCCTACAATATGGCAGGCATTATGCTATGCTTCATAAGCTTTTTTTTCAACTTTCCTCTTATAAAGTAGTATTATTATCTCTATTTTACAAAAGGGAAGTTGAGGCTCAAGGAGGGGAAATGAATTGCCCAAGGTTGCAAAGCTTTTTGAGTAGTGGAAGAGAACAGAGTAAGTCTCATTCTAAGCTCCAGGCTTCATATTCTTATGAAAAACAAAACCCTAACATAACCTTATAACTCCTAAGCCTTGTCCAAGTTTTAACACATTGTTCTTCCATTTTCTATCCTTCCTTTCCTTTTCTTTTTCTTTTTAATGGAACTCTACTTTGAAATGCTAGCTAAAATTTGGGCAAATGTTATGGTACCTCAAAAGACCCATAATTCATTGGACTTTCCGTTATGAATTTAGAGTCTATATAAGAAAAGAGAGGTCCTGAAATTTTACAACCTTTTCCAATCATTACAGCACAGAGAGCTTGTCACCTTCAGGTACCAAACAAGTCATCTTATAACATTCTCTTCTCTTTTTACTGCAGCGCCCGATCCCAGCTTCTCTCTCCCGTGTCAATTCCAAGAAATCTACATAAAAACATCTCCAGGTCGTCGAACTGGATAAAAATATTTTCCTAGACTACAGCCTATGACGTAAAGCCCCGCCCCTCCCCTCCCCTAACTCCAAAAAAACACGCTTCCCAAGGAGGCCGCCATCTTCCACGCAGCAGCATTACATCCTGCGCATGCGCTTCTGCTTACTTAGCGGCAAAGAGAGGTATTTTATACCTTCTCGGCACCCTTAGGTCGCGCTGAGGGAACGTCGATGTGTACGTGACGTCGGTTTCTCAACGGAAACGGGAAGGGAAAGTGTGGCTCTTCTAGTGGCTGTCACTTCAATGCTGGAAATTGATTGCTGCTAGAATTCTCAAAGGTCCTTGGGTGAATAGAATTCCTCGCTTTGTTAAAGAGGCTGGAGCGCGCGCGAAGGTGTGTTTCTGTATAAGTGGGCATGTATTCTGGATACTGGGTTAGGAGGATCTAAATCATAATAAAGGAACACGCTTTAACCTGGCTGTCTTTGACAGACGTTTTCACAGTGGCGAAACACCTAGATTCTTATCGGGTCTAACCTGCCCCCGACGTGCTCTGTGTCCTTGTATCCGCTTCTATACATTGAAAGGTAGAAAAGATCTGTTAAATATCTGCGTTTTTCTGAATGTTATTGTACATTCATTGTTATCTTCCCAGTCTTGAGAGTTAACTATCATTGGCTCCATTTTTTAAGGAGAACGTTCAGTCCCAGGATGAGCGGTTTGACAAGTTCCTCAAGATTTCAAAGAAAACGTTTAGAGGTTTCAGACCTTAAAACTAGAAGACTATACAGTAACTCCATGACCAGATTGCCTTTGCATATTTATGTATAATCAGTCCCGAAACCGGCTAGTTAGCAGTTGCTCAGGAAGTTTTGAACGGATGAATAAACTTTTGATGTCATGGCCAAAGATCCCGCCTCTGATGTATTAACAAGTCTAACTCTTCTCCAGGTGTATCCGTGCTGTACTTGATTGGGTGTCCAAATTCCAGGTCTTGTGTCTATAACTTAATCATGGAGGCACCTCCAGTCACCATGATGCCTGTCACCGGAGGCACTATTAACATGATGGAGTACCTGCTGCAGGGTAAGCGAACCAGAGCTTGGATTACTTGTTTTCCTCTTTGCTCTTCAGCTTCTGTGGAGATGGGAGGCTCTTTTACAAGGCAGCCTAGCTTGTACAGTTTCTAGAAACCAGTAAACATCAACTTCTTAAATTTTGTTTAGAAACATATGAAAACGAAATTTACCATCTTAAGCATTTTAAAATGTACACTTCAATAGCGTTAAATGTGTTCACATTGCTGTATATCAGATCTCTAGAATATTTTCATTCTGCAAAATTGAAATTTTATACTCATTAAACAATAATTCTGCTTCCCCACCCCAGCCCTTGGCAACCACCTTTCTACTTTGTTTCTGATTTTAACTATATACCTCATATGAGTGGAATCACACAGTATATTTTTTATGACTGGTTTATTTCACTTAGCATAATGTCCTCAAGGTTTAGCCATATAGTAGCATAGGACAGGATCCCACTTTTTCAAGCTGAATAATAATCCATTGTGTATACCACATTTTCTTTGTTTATGTTTCCATGTAAATTTGGGTTGATTCCACCTCTTGGTTATCATGAATAATGCTTCAGTGAATGTAGGTGTGCAAATATCTCTTCAGGATCCTGTTTTGAATTTTTTTTAATGGGATTACTGCATCATATGATAATTCTATGATACTATTCTCAGCTTCATCTTTTATATTAGAAAATAGAGGTAAAATAAATTGCCGATGGGAAAACTTGAGGTTCAAAGAAGAAAATGATTTTTAGCAGGTCATATAATGTTTTGTAGAGGAGTTTAGACTTTAATTCAGATCATTCATTAGTGACTTAATAGGGAGAAAATAGTATTATTAGTTTTTGCTCTTGGAATTCTTCCTTCAGTATTTCCCATTTCAGTAAGTGCAACTGTCTTTTATCAGTTGCTCAAACCAAGCATTCAGAAGTCAATCTCTAGTTTTCTCTTGCCCCCATATTCGTCCATCTCTAAGTCCTATTATTTTTGCTTGCACAGTATTTTTCTAGATAAAATGTTATTGAGGTAACACTGGTTTCTAACATTACTTCCAAGTTTCAGGATAAACATCAATTTAATATTTATTTTCTCCACCTGCAATACCACAGCTTGGTTTATCATCCCTTGTCTGAACTACTTTAACAACCTTTTATTATTCACACCGCTTTTATTTTTGATTATTGTCATACAACATTTAGTTCTTTTTTAGGTAACTGATTTATATAACCCATTATTAATTTCAGGTGTGTAGGCTCACCCCTCATCAAATATATGATAACACACCATGCCTGCCACCAGCTTTCTAATAGTCCTTCACCCCTGTTCATTGAACCCCCACTACCCTTTGCTCCTCCCTGCTCCCTTCTTCTCCTTTGGTAACTTCACTTCTGTTGTCAGTGTCCAAGGGTTAGTTTTTGTTTACTTTTGTCTGTTTGCTTTTTTTTCTAAATTGAGGTGGCTTTGATTTACAAAATACCATAAGTTTAGATGTGCAGGTTCAGTACTCATTAAATATATGATAACATACCATGCCCACCACCAAATTACCAATAACCTGCTACCACTGTCCGTTGGACCCCACCACCCATTGTTTGCAACCCCCACCCACCTTCAACTCTTCTGATAACCCCACTTCTATTGTCAATGTCCTAGGTTTGGTTTTTGTTTTGTCTGATCTTTTGCTTTGTTTCTTTATATTCTTTATATATGAGTGAGATCATCTGGTATTATGTTTTTCCTTCTGACTTCACTTCGTATAATCTCCTTGAGTTCTATCCATGTTGTCTCAAATAGTAAGATTTCATCTTTCTTTTTTATAGCTGATAAATATTCCATTATGTATATGTATACCACATCCTCTTTATACATTCATATATCAGTGGGCATTTAGGTTGTTTTCATTTCTTGACTATTATAAATAGTTCTGCAGTGAAGTCAGGGGCATTTATGTTTTTGAATTAGTGTTTTCTAAATGGAATTGCAGGAATGAAAACAAGTAGGCAGACAGGAATTGGCAGCAGAAAGAAGCATCTCTCCGTCCATTTAATAGTTCATGCTGGCTGTCCTGTCCCCTCATGTCGTGTCATGTTGGTCTTCACCCCGAACCCGCCTTGGGTTTTACAGGGACTACACCATCTGGAGCCGCAGACTTAAGTGCTGAGCTGCCACGGTGCTTTGGATCATATCCAAATTGTTAAAATATTTTTTTATAATGAAAACATTCACACATAAGGAAACTAGAGACCTAGATTTACCAGTTTTGCCATATCTGCTTCATTTTTTCTTTTTCTGTTTTTAAAGAAATTTTCAGACCTCATAACATTTTACCCCACTTTAGTATATATAGCTATAAAAAGATATTTTCTATCATAATCTAATATTATAATTATTATTAAAAATTAATATTATATTTTTTATTTAATATCTAATTTATTAATATCTAATCCATATAAAAAAGCTTCTCTGAAGTTATCCCCAAAATGTTTTGTAACTAAGACCTAATCAGGTTTAATGCTATTTGATAGTTGTATCTCTTAAATCTTTTTCAATTTGTACTGGTCTCGCCTTCTCCACACCATGTTTTGTTGAAGAGTACATACAAGTTTTCCTGAAATGATCTTTTTAAAATGTAAATCCAGTCATATCTCTTCCTCTTGAGTGGAGAATTAAGTGTGAAACTAGTAACTGCATGATGACCTTAGAATAAGCTACAGTTGGCATGTCCTGGTATAGTTGGGGCTAAGTCAGTTGCCTCTGGCTGAGTACAATTTACATATGTTCCAAGAACCCAGGTTCCTATCCTGGGCCTGGGGGGAAACAACCAAAGATGAACAACTAAGTAAAAATAAATACTTCCTCTTCCTGCCTGTCTGCCTACTTGGTTTCATTCTTGCCTACACCTTTCCTTTAAAAAAAAAAAATGGTACACATTGGTGGAGTAGCAGTTGGATCAGCCACTTCTGGAGGAACACAGTCCACATGCAACCCAAGGACCCAGTTCTGGGTCCATGGGAACAACCAATGTGAACAACTAAAATAATAGATGAATAAATAAAATGCTTCTATTAAGAAAAAAAAGAGAAATAAACTCAGTCATTACCGTGGATTATATATGTAAGGCTTCATGGTTTGATCCATGCCAAATCTTATTTCATTACCATCTTCTGTCTTGCTCGCTACACATCAGCAACATTGCTATCCTTTCATTTCCTTGAATTCCCTAGATACTTTCCTGCCCCTGTGCCTTTGCATTGGGTAATCTTTCTGCCCCAGTACTTTTTTCCAGCTCTTCACATAATCATCTCATTTTCACCCTTCACATCTCATCTCAGTAGACAGTCCCTTAGAAAGATGTCTCGCTACTCCAACCCCTCAGAGAGGTCTCCTCCTCTCCACTCCACCAACTGCTCTGCATTCCTGTCTTCCATAGTGTATTTCTATTTACTTGTTTACTTATTTTTTATTTCACCCAATAAACTAATTCTCTGAGTGTAAGTCCTTCTGCGTCCTAGTCTAACAGCATTCATTCAATAAGTACATGTTGAATGAACCAACACTTGCAAACCTCCTTAATTGTTTGAGGAATGAACAAAGACATCTGATGCTATCGTGAATATAGGACACAATGGTGAGCTGTTTCCTGCCTCCATGATCTTTTGGGGCCTCATCTATTGCTTTTCCAACACTACTCATTTCCAAAAATTTAGTCATGTGAATCTATCAGTAATTGTCATAGTAACAATAATATACTCTTATTTACTCTAACAGATTAATTCAATAAATATTTGAATATGTTCCTAGCATTGAAGTTCTTGTAGTGGTGGAGTACTTGCAGTGGAAAAAGGAAAAGTGAATAAAAAAATCAACATATAGGTGTGCTCTGGTGGCTCAGACATTAAACCTGCACCTGGGACTTAGTCCACATAAAGCCCAGGACTGGGATTTATGGGTCTGAGCCAAAAGAGCAACCAAAAATAAGCAGCAAATAAATAAAAATGGTTCTTCCTCCTTTCCCTTCCTTCCTACCTGCTCTGCCACTCTGTGCTTTCATTCCTACCTGCCTGACTTCCTTCCTCTTAAAAAAAGTATTGTATATATATATATATATATATACACATACACACGCACATATATGTGTGTAAACATGTAATACAGTGAAACATGACTTAAATTGAGCTGATAATATTAAAGAAAAATCAGGAAGTGGAAAGAGATTGGAGGGAGATATTTTATTTCGGGTGATCACAAAAGACTTCCTTGATCAAGTGGCATTTGGACATAACCCTGAGGAAAGTGATAGGATGAGATATGCAGCTATCTGAGAAAATGTTCTAAGCATAGGTACTATGAGAAGGATCTTTCAAAAGAAATACTTTGTCAAATACTTTGCATTTTCAGAAAATGTGGCGGTCGTTATGGCTGAAGTCTTATCTAGAGGGACAGTGGAAGGAAATGACGCTGCGCGGGTAGAGACCATAATACATACGACCTTGGAGACTTTGGTGAAGACTTGGGAGTTCGTTATGAATGACATGGGAAGCCAGCAGAGGATTCTAAGCAGAGATGTGTCATTATTTGCCTTACATTCTACAAAGACCAGTTGGCTGTTGTGTGCAGTAGAAAGAAAGGGTAAAGCAAAGATAGAAGCTGAGTATTGTAAAGACCAGGCACGAAATGAAGGAGACTTGGACAGGGTGGGAGTGAAAAATACCTGGTCTTTTTCATATATTTTTAAAATGTGAATTGAATGTAGGAGAAAAAAGAATCAAAGGTGATGCTGTGGGCTTGGGTCTGGACAACTGAAAACAGAGTTTCCATTTACTGTGATGGGGAAGACTGCAGGAGGAGTAAGATTGCAGAGTAAAAATCAGTTTGATGTTGAACATGTTAAAATTCCTGTTAGACACGTAGAGAAGATTAGACAGTTGACAGGGTGAGTCTGCAGTTCATGAGATGTGGAAATCCTTGTAAATAAGTGATATTTAAAACCAGGGGCTGAATTAGGTCACCTTAGGAGGAAGAAACTGTTGATAGAGAAGAGGACCAGGACTGAGTCCTACGAGCCTCCAATGTTTAGGGAAGAGGAGAGACTCTGCAAAGAAGATTTAAAGGAATGGTCAGTAATTAGGTGAAGAACCAAAAGAGTTTTGGCCCAGACCAAGGGAAAAATTGATCTCATAGTGGGTATACACCGTACAAGTGTGTCAGATGCTCTCCAGAGGGTGAAAAAAGATGAATCAAAATGAGTGTATTTCTGTGAAGTAGTTCATTCTTTTATTTAAGTGTATTACAGAAAAAGGAAATTTTATTTTATAAATGGAAAACTTTTGTTTGCTGAAATAGAAAGTAATTTTTTTTAATAAATAGCCAACACAGTACTATTATATTCCAGATAGATATTGTTACCTGTTGGAGGCTCTGAACCCAAAGCCTTCTGGAGATTGGCATTGCTGGAGAAGGCCTAAGGACTTTAGACCAAATAAGACACTGCACAGAACTGAAAAGGGTTTAACTTTCTCATAATGCCCTACAATCTGCGCTCATGTGCTGGGCCTGTGCTTTACAAAACAATGCACAGTTTTGTTAGCCTTTTGCTAATTCTACTACCCAGAATGAAAGATGGGACTCAAATAGTGCTTTTTCCTTCTTCAGGATGCATATTTATTTGTGTATTTATTATTGGTAATAAAACATTAGTATCATTTAATGTCAAAAGCATAAAACTCTTGCCATTGCTCACAGGAAGCGTTTTGGACCACAGCTTAGAAAGCCTCATCCACCGCCTTCGTGGTTTATGTGACAACATGGAACCTGAGACGTTCCTCGACCACGAGATGGTATTCCTCCTGAAGGGCCAACAGGCCAGTCCGTTTGTCCTAAGAGCCCGACGCTCGATGGATAGGGCAGGGGCACCCTGGCATCTGCGCTACCTGGGCCAGCCAGAAATGGGAGACAAGAACCGCCACGCCCTGGTGCGAAACTGTGTGGACATTGCAACATCTGAGAACCTCACCGACTTCCTGGTGGAGATGGGCTTCCGCATGGACCACGAGTTTGTTGCCAAGGGACACTTGTTCCGAAAGGGCATCATGAAGATTATGGTGTACAAGATCTTCCGCATTCTGGTACCAGGCAACACCGACAGTACGGAGCCCTTGTCACTCTCCTATCTCGTGGAACTGAGTGTCGTCGCACCAGCTGGGCAGGACATGGTCTCTGATGACATGAGGAACTTTGCTGAGCAGCTGAAACCTCTGGTGCACTTAGAGAAAATAGACCCCAAAAGACTGATGTGACCAAGAAGGTCTGTCCTCCATTTGGGCTTGTCCTCACCTGGTACAAAAAAGAAGACGTCATAAATGCCCCATCTTACCATGACCAACTAGGCGTTCGTCCCTCAGGAAGGACAGTGAGAACTTAGTTGGTTCTTTGCACACTTTTCCTCACATGGCAAATTCACTTTTGTGTTCCACTGTATGGATTTTCTGTAACTTAATTGATCCCTCAACTTTCTAAATAAAAAGGTCAGGGTAATATGGAGACCTAATCCCTCTGCATAAAGAGGGGAATCTAGAATAAATTAACTTTTGGAAAGAAATATCTCTTGTTTTGACATTCGTGTGCAGGTTTACAAAATAGAGAGCAGAGGTTGTATTGTGTGGTAGTAAAGACTCTGAAGAGAAGTGTTTGTAATTCTGGTTCTTTACTATATAATCCTGCTAATTTGGGGTAGATGCATTAGCAGCTGGAGCAAAGAAAAATAACAGTTTTTAGTTTGAATTTTGGTTCAAATGATAGTTTTTGTGTTTCATGAAAGTAGTACATATTTGTTGAAAAATTTCAAAATGCAGACAGAAATAAGAAAAATATCTAATTCTATAATTCAAGAGATGTGCTATTTCTGTTTTGGTATATATCCTTCATTTTTGTAAACTGGTATATATGAGGTAAAATTACTTCTTAAAAATGTTCTGTATACACTGTAATCTATTGTTTTTTATCAATATCTTTCTAGGACATTAGGCTATAGTGTCTTTTTTTGTAAAGAACAAAATAAATGCTCATTTAATGAATTTTTAGTATGTATCAGTGCTCTCCTCAGTATTTGAGGTAACTTAATTTAGTCCTCACAATAGACTCGGAAAGATTGACTTTCCCTGGATTATATAACTGCTAATTAACAGAGCTGATATTTAAATATTGACAATTATGGCACACCCCGGTGGAGCAGCGGTTGGGTCAGTCGCCTCCAAAGGAGCAAGTCACATACCCCTGGGTTTTACTGGGAAGGGGAGGGGCAGCCAGTGTGAATAAATAAAAATAATATATATGCAGTTGTAATTGCTATTTGTATCTCATTGTAAGAATATTCCATAACTTTTGTATTTTTAGTTTTCTCCCAATTTTTTTTAGAGGAGGAAGACGCACCTTTTTCTTTAAGTTAGTTGTTCACACTGGTTGTTCCCCCACAGACCAGGACTCAGACCCAGGGGTATGTGGCCTGTGTCCTTCGGAGACGATTGGCCTAAATGCCACCAGGGCGCATCTCAATTTTTTGCTTTTATAAACAAGCCTGTAATGCTAGGGTTTTAGTTAAATATTGGTTGACATCTATGATTATTCTTTAGGATAAATTCTATGGAACTCCTGAGACAAAATGTGCACTATTTTAAGATTTCTGCCATGTATTGCCAAATGCCTTCCTGAAATATCCTGGTTTTCACTCCTACCAGATGTGAATTAGGTTTCCAAAACTGAATGAAACTATGAATACTTATTTTTCCCATGTGTTTATTGGACATTTGTTAATGTGAATTTCATTTTTTTCATCGGTCATCTTTATTTGTAAAGTGCTTTTTTCCCCCATTTATCATTTGACATTTGATTTAGTGGATTTTTAAAAAGTAAAAGTTCTTGGTGGAATTAATGTTGATTATTTTATTGTGGAGTTTTTAATAGCACTGGAGAGATTTTGGCTTGCTAAAATTGTAAGTTATTCAACATTTTCATTTTTTTTTAAAGGGAGGAAAGAGTAAAGGAAGGGAAGGGAGGAAAGAGTAAAGGAAGGGAAGGAAGGAAAGGACAGGAAAGAGAGAGGGAAGGAAGAAGAAATGAAGAGGAAGAAGCATTTGTATCTGTTTGTTTTGGTTTTTACCCCCAGCCCCTAGTTTTAAACCCAGTCCTTGGACTTTACATGGTCCACACCCAGCCATCTCAAGTCTCCTGAGCTACAAGGGAATCCCCCAAAATTTTCTTCTGAAGCTGCCACTTAACACCCTAGTTTAGCTACATTAGACACATCATAATTCTCTTTGGACCTCAGTTTACCACACAAAAGGTTATGTGAATACGCTGTTAGGATGTTCTGGGCTGCAAGGAAAGAAGTTCTATCCAAAGTTGTCTTAATCAGTAAGGGTAATATCAGCTCACTTAATGATAAGTTGAAAGACATCTTCCCGATTGGTTAGCTGGCTGTTTCTCTGACTCTGAAGTTCTTGACTTTCATGTCCATGTTTTCAAGAAAGCGTTTTTCCTACCCAGTTGCAGATTGCCTGAGTCCCTTTTTTCCCCTTTCCCAGCATATTAATAAAATTCAGGCTAGTCTCATTTGTTTTATAGTCTTCTCTGTTATCCCTAAATTCTATTCTCATTCCCTCTGTCATATAGGCCACCCCCATTCTAACATGCCTGATGTATGTCTATGAGCCTGTCTTTTAACATGTAGAATTACATGAAATGTTTGTTTCAGATAAGCGATGTTGTGCTATACATTTTCCTTTGGTTTTTAAAATTAGCATTGGTTTGGTGATAGGCTCTTTTTACTACCTAACTCATAGCTTCCAACTTGTACATGCTTTCATGCTACTAGTAATATTGGTGCTGAAGTAGTGCTTAACTGTGATAGGTGCTTATATGTTTTAACTCACATTTCTCACAACTCTGTGAGGTAAGTATTATTATTCCCATTTTAGAGATGAGAATGGGGCACAGAAAGATTACCCAGATTTTCTACTTCCGTTGATCAAAGTCAGAAATAGTAAGTGGTGAAGACAGCATTTCAACTCAGCTAGTCTAGCACCAGAATCAAGGTGCATGACCAGCACACGCCCACCAGCTTTTACTCAGTCGCTTGATTATTAACATAAAATGTTAAAATGAGCAAATTCATCATCTGATACGACTATTCCTCTGAGTCAGCTATCTATGGGCATGCTCCACTTTGCCAGATATTACCTGATTGCTTTTCCAAAGAAGAACCCTTACATCCACATCCTCAGTAATATTTGATGTTCTCCATTTTCCTAATTTTTGCTAGTTCGATGGATGTGCAGTGATTGCTTTGATTTGCATTTCTCTGATAAAGTCGAGCCTTTTTATATGCTCTTTTATAAGTAGTTGTGTAGACTTATTAGTATGTGAAATTAAAGTATATCTTTGCTCTTTTTTCTATTTGCTTTGCTATTTTGTTGATTCTTGGTATATTCTAGACATTAATCCTTTGCCAATACCTTCTCCCAGTATCTATCCTCTGCCTGCTTTAAAATTTTGTTTTCCTGTCTTGTTGGTCCGTAAGAAT
Organism: Solenodon paradoxus; assembly: GCA_004363575.1. NCBI lineage: Eukaryota > Metazoa > Chordata > Mammalia > Eulipotyphla > Solenodontidae > Solenodon > Solenodon paradoxus. Next base: position 103,611 of record RJWH01002680.1, read on the forward strand.
TATGTGTATATTCTGGACATTTTTTTCTTTGTTTGCTTTAAACCTTGCAAATGCCTTCTCCTAGTCTGTCACCTGCCTGTTAACTTTTTCTGTGGTGTTCTTTATTAAGCAGGTGTTTACCTTTTGACCTAGGGAACATTGTTTAGAAAGCTTTATCTTAAGTAACATCAATTTTCCTATATTTTCAGATGTATACATTTAGGCCTTTAATTCACCTGGAATTCACTTTGAGCATAGTTTCAAGTAAAAAACTTGAGGTTTTATTCTCCATATAGTGAATTTTTCTATCACAATCTGCAAAACAGTCTTTCCAGAACTTTGTGACGCCACCTCGTCCCATATTAGGTTCCCATATACATACTTTATTTCTAAGCTCTCTATTTTATTCCATTGGTCTTTTTTCTTTGTTTCAGTGCCAACAACGTGGTGTTTTTATTCCTGTGCTTTGTGGTAGAGCCAGTTCTCCCTGTAGAGCAGGTGTCCCTACTTTTACTTCTCCCTGAAAACAGACTTACCTTTTATAGGCCTTTATTCTTTCATGTTCATTTTAGATTATGTTCTAGTTCCTCAACATTGGAAACAAGAATTTTCACTGGAATTTCATTGACTATGTCTACAATAATTTGAGTGAGAATTGACACCTTAGATGGAACAAGCCCTTCCCCAAATTCAATATGGCAACCTCCTTTCACTAGCTCTTTCTGGTCTCTGCTAAAATATCAGAGAATACGTTCCTGACTATCTTCAATCAAGTAGCACATTCGCTGCCCATCGCTCTCTCTTCACCTTATTTATTCTTCTTCATAGCATTTTCTAGCTAATTTTAGATAATTTTGCTTCTCTGCTAGAATGTAGATTCATGAGGACAGGACAGTGATTTATTTTGTTCTCTCCTGTAGCCCTAGCATCAAAGCAATGCCTGGCCTCTGGTAGGCATCTGAAGTTAAACAAATGAAGAAAATCTTTATTGAATTTATCCCGATTATGACATTTATTTGGTCTTATGTTCCTGAACAGGATTTAATTTTGTGTGTGTGTGTGTGTGTGTGTGTGTGTGTGTGTGTGTGTATTTTTAAAGAAGGGTGCAGGCAGAAATTAAGGTGAATAGGCAAGCAGACAGGAAGAGAGAGGAGGAAGGAGCATTTTTATTTATTTTTATTTTAGTTGTACATCTTGGATATTCCCCCTGGCCCTTGGGCATGAATCCAGGTCTTTGTCATATATGTGGACTGTGCTCAGCCTAAGAGAGCAGAGCTAGTCACTGCTCCATCAGGGTGCACCTAAATTTTTTTTTTTTTTTCCACAGGAGAGGTGCAGGCAGGAATAAAAGCAAGTAGGCAAACAGGCAGGAATAGAGAGGAAGAAGCACTTTATTTTTATACAGTTATTCACATTGGTCATTTTCCCCAGCCCCAGGTCTTGACCCCTGTACCTTGGGCTGCATGTAGGACTGCTCCCAGCTGCACTAGACCACTATGCCACAAGGGTGTGCTCCTAAATTTTTTCTTGATAAACTTCTTAGACATTGCTTTTATGTCGATTGCTATTAACCAGGAGTTGGCAAACTACACCTGTGCATGTCAACATGCTGTTTTTGTAAGTGAAGTTTTGCTGAAATATTCACCTTCATTTAAATATTATCTATGGTGGCTTTTGTACTACAGTAGCAAAGCTGAGTGACTGCAACAGAGCTTATTTGACCCTGCAAAGTGGAAACTGTACCTTTACAGAAAAAGTTGCTGAACTTGCTATAGACTGTATTGCTACTGGAGATTGTGTTATGTTTTTTATTATATTTTAAAGTGATTAATTCTGTTGCTTTTTGTGATATGATTTCTATTCTTGCAAGCATGGTTAATAGCTTTTATAGTTTTGATATTTTGCTTGCTGATTGTACTGTTTTCCACACAGTATACTTTATATCCTTGGTGTGGGTGACAAGTTTTTCCCTTTTTCTTTTGTAAAAGAATGTGCCAGATTCTCCAATATTCCAGTTAACAATGGAGGTAATAATGAATATCCATGACTTAGTCCTGATTTTAGTGTTATTAAATTTCTCTATTGTTAATGTTATTAATTTATCTATTAATGGGTTAAATTTCTCTATTAAGTATGAAAAAATCATGTGATTTTTACCCTTTGGTTCCTTTTTGTCGTAAGTTACATTGACAGATTTTTCCGCTGTGGGCCATCTTTGTGCATGTGGGATAACTCCTGTTTATCATGATATTATCTTTTAGATATCCTCTTGGATTTAACTGCCTCTTAATTGTCATTCGGAGATCTATGAAACGTGACTACTCCCTGTTTTTCATCCTTTCTGCTGGAACTACATGTTAAGCACTATGCTAGACACCAGGTTAAGGCAATAGCTGAGATACATTCTCTATTTTTAATAGCTCCCATTATAATGGCAGAAACAGACATGTCGTTGGTGTGTTCATACAAACCTATGTGAACAAAGGACTTCTACCCAAAATGAATGAATTTTAGCACTAACCAACCAGGTCTGCTGCTTCTCCTTGGATATAATTCAGTACTCTCATATATTATCTTTCCTAATGCGCTTTCACCTTTGACCTTTCCACTCATCTTTGCCTATGTGGCTTCTAGACAACCAAAAATCAGGAACAAACAATGGGAAGCATGTAACATAGTGGTTAAGGGCTCAGCCTTGAAAGGCAAATAGGTTCCAGTTCTAGCCATGCCATTTACTAATGATGTGACCTCCAACATAACTGCATCACCTCCCAGAGAATCCATTTCCTCATCTGTCAGACTGAGAACAATAATAATACCTTCACTGCATAGAGCACACAATGAACTAACCTGTGTGAAGGCTTTCAACACAGGGCCTGATAAGTCACAGGGATTTTCCCTTTCCCATTTTTTAGCAATCATTCCTGGACCACAAGTTCACGCGATATCTTTCTTCTGACCTCTGACATTTGACTGCCCCTAACTAGCATCTAGCATCACTTGTTTCGCATTTCATCATAATCCCTATTCTTTGTATCTTTTGACTTCTAGTGTTACCATTTAGTAGCTGTTTGTGTTTTGAGCAAATTAAACTCAGAATGTCTATTTCTTCATCTGTAAAACAAGCTTAAAAATTACAAAATTTACAGCATAGCATTGTCGTATGAGTTAAATAATCAATATGCAAAAAATGCCTAGCAGACTTCTTGGTACATAGATGCTTAATGCATGTTAGTTGTTTTCGATTTTAGTTTTATTAGCAAGACTATTTTTTAAGAGAATATTTTGTGGCATAACATAATGATTAAAAGCACAGAGTGTGGAATGTTGCGATCGAATTTCAATTTCACCGCAATTATGTTGCTAACAGAGTAAACCTCTAAGTCTTAGCTTTCTTTTCTTTTCTTTTCTTTTTTTTCTTTTTAAGGAAAGATGAAGGCGAATAGGCAAGCAGGCAGGAGGAAGAGAAAAGAAGAAGAAGCATCTTTATTTTTTCAATGTAGTTGTTCACACTGGTTGTTTCCCCCGGAACCTGGGACTCCAACACAGGGGCATGTGGCTTGTTCCTTTGGAGACCAGCTTTCATTTTCTTACCTGTAAAATGGGGATGATAAAAGAACCTAGCTTCTAGATGTTGTAGGAATTAAATTAAAAAATTCATTTATTTACCATTATACAGTATAGTATAGTACTTGGCATAAATGTTGATTTAGATGTGCCAGTCAATGTGCTAAATGTTTCATTTAGCTGTGTTCTAAATATCATAACTTCCATGACCTCCTTAACCCTTGCCTGGTTTAGTACTACTCATATAATGATCTTCCAAATATTTACTGAATGAATGAGTGAGTGAATTAATGAATACTGAGTCGTAGACCAAAAGAATCTCACCTGGGTAAGCTGGTTTGTCCAGGATTAACATTCCTCATTCCTCTACGATGAGTTAGTGTATGGGTCTTGGAGTTCAACGTCTATAAAAAGCAGGGGGAGATTATGGAGAAGTTTTAGGATCCTGGCTTTTTTACTGCAGAGAAATTGCTAATCCTGTAGAGCTCTATTTCCCCGAACTGATAAAATGAACTTTTAAAGGATGCCATTGGCAAGAGTGTTCAAATTTACAAAATTCAAGGTCATGGGTAACATGGAAAAAGAATGCCTTTTGGGGGAAAATAAAAATTGATGCAACCGTCCCTGAGGGCATTGAACCTAAGGAAATAATTAAGGGTTTGCATAAAGGTATAACATAAGGCTGGTCATGTTAGTGATGTGTGTAATGACAAAATATGGAAAATGACAAAATATGACAAAATCTAAGTGTTTCATAAAAGGAACTGGAATATCTGAATGATACTTCATCCATACAATGAGATACCTTGCAACCATTCAAAAGATTTTGTTAGAGGCTTAGCAGTTAAGGGGACGGTGGGACAGGGAATCAAGATGAACAACTAAATAAAATAAGAAAAGTTCTTCTTTCTCCTCTCTCTTCCTGCCTGCTTCTCTCTGCTCACCTTCATTCCTTCCTGCACCTTTCCCTTAAAAAAAAATTTTTTTTAGAAATTAATGTAATGATATGGAAAAATATTCTAGAGAGTTAATTTATTAACATTGTGACTTTAGGCAAATTACTTAAACTTCTCTGTTTCCTTATCATTGAATAGGAACACTAATACTGTCTTTCTTATAGAATTTTCATGACAATTGACTGAATTATGTGAAAGAATACTTGGAATCATACCTTGCTTGTAGTACACATTATATAGATATGAGCTGTAATTATTATGTGAAAAAACTTTAAAACAATGTATGGCATGCTATTTGTTTTTTTATAAAACATGTACATAGAGAAAATGGCATGAAAGGAAACACTTCTAAATGTTGATGGTTATTACTTGGTGTTAAATATATACTGTATTGGCGCACCCTGGTGGAGCAGTGGATAGGTCAGTTGTCTAAAGGGGCAAAGCACAAACCCCTGGGTCCAAGTTCTGGCCTGGCAGGGAACAACCATTGTGAACAACTAAATAAAAATAAAGACACTTCCTCCTCCTCTCTCTTCCCATCTGCTTGCCTGCTCGCCTTCATTCCTGCTTGCACCTTTCCTTTAAAAAAAGAAAAAAAAATGTATAGCTTAGCTTTCTTTTCATATATAGATACGGTACTTTTTATTGGTTTTTCCTATCTTATTTTTTTACAATGAATGTACATTTCTTGTGTAACTTAAAATAATAGCTTACAACAAAACAAAACAAAAAAAGATCATTGCTTTAATAGGGGAATAAGGGTGTTTGGAATTTCCATTGCCTGTGCCCTGATTTTCAGCCTAAGTAAGAGTAAGAGGAGGGATACGTCTTTTCCATTCACTTTAAAAGGTCATGGCTCGTCTTTTCAAAGGAGAGAGGATCCCAAGTCCAGGATGCTCTTAGTCAGTGTCAGGTTCTTAGCAGCAATGGGGCGCAACAATATAGAACCAATACTGAACTCTAGAGGCGGACAGGATGTGAGTCATTATGATGGAGTTTTTAGTCAAGTGTAAATATAATTGTTTCTGTGTTTTTCCTTGGAGGTGTGAATGTGCAGTGATGAGATTAATTTAAAAATATAGGGGTGGCGCACCCTGGTGGAATAGCAGATGGGTGGATCACCTTGGGGGAGCTTAGGCCACATACCCCTGGGTTCAAGTCTCGGTTCTGTGGGAGACAACCAATGTGAACAACTAAAGAAAAATAAAGTGCTTTTTCCTCCTCTCTTCCTGCCTGCCCACACACCTTCATTCCTGCCTGTGCTTTTCCTTTAAAATAAATAAATAAAATATAGGCTTGCCCTGGTGTAGTAGCGGTTAGGTCAATTGCTTCCAAAGGATCACAGGTCACATACCCCTGGGTTCAAGTCCCAGGTCTGGGAGGGGGCAGGAATGACTGGTGTGAACAACTAAATAAAAATAAAATAAAATGCTTCTTCCTCTTCTCTTTGCCTGGCTCCCTGCCTGCTCGCCTTCATTTCGGCCTGCATCTTTCCTTTAAAAAAAAAAAAAAAATTAATTTGTATGAAATATTTTTCTAGCTCTCAATTTATTAAAGCTATGGTAGTGAGTTGTTTTTCTTAAGATGCAGTAAGATGGTCATCTGATGTCTCTAGTGACATTATAAATTAATGAAAACCTGCTGGAAAGCAATTTGGAAGGAGTATGAAGGATCATCAAATCTTTGTATCTTTTAACCCAATATTTGCACTTCTGCTAATCCAGGCTGATGAAATAAATGAAAGCATGGGAGAAGCTATATATTTTTCATCATAATAAAAAGTCCTGAGCCTTTAAAAGGTGTAGCTGCTCCTGTGTGGCCTGGGAGCCTCAGGCTGTCTGCTCCCCACACCAAGAAGCCCATCGCTGGAATATTAATGTAAAAGTGTTCTAATAAACACATGAAAAGCCTGGAAAAAAATACCGTATTGCTGCTTCCTATTTAAAATATTTGGAGGCACACCCTAGTGTACCAGTGGTTAGGTCAGCGCCTCCTAAGGATGCAGGCCACGTACCCCTGAGTTAGAGTCCCAGGCCCGGTTGGAAAACAAGCAGTGTGAACAACTAAAATGTAAATTAGAAAGTGCTTCTTTCTCCTTTCTCTACCTGCCTGCTTGCTCGCCTTTATTGCTGCCTGCACCTTTCTTTAAAAATAAGAAAAAAGTTTGAAGTCTGCCGGTATAAGAGTTGTACCAATAAGGATTGACCTTACAGATAAAGAGTGAGAAAAGTTTTTCCCATCTATTACTGGCATCCCTTTCCCTAGAGGAAGTATTAACATAAGGAAGTCATGTTATTCCAAAGTGGTCAAAATATTTTACAGTTTGGTCGTTCAAAATTTTGATGATGGAGACGATATTCCTGTATGAGTCACGTGCCTCGGATTTGAAGAGCTTTCACTTCTGTTTAGTGAAGAGTTCTTATTAAAACACAGATACTGTTGGGATGAAAATGCCCATGAAGTTCACTGGAGGCTCATTGCAGAGCAGAATGTTCGAGAATTTTGCTGCTGACTTGTTGCTGTCGTTAGCAATAGAACCTCTTAACTGCAATGTCCACAATGGAAACTATGAATTGTATGATGAATGAGAAGTTAAAGTTTTTCTTTCTTTGTGGGGGGTACCTTTTAACTTCATATGACATTCAGTGTTTAGTTCTCATCCACATCAAGTTTATACAGGTTTTTCTTTCTTTTTTATTTTTTTAAGGAAAGGTGCAGGCAGGAGTGAAGGAAAAGAGTGGAGGAAGCACTTCATTGATTTTATTTAGTTGTTCCTCTTGGTTGTTGTCACTACCTTGGGACACGAATCCAGGGCCTGGGGATGCATGTGGACTCCATCCAACCCCTACTCATCAGAGAGCACCAACTTCCTGTAGATTTTTTTTTTAAGTGGCAGCATAGGTAAGGAATGCATAGAGCTTGCTTAATGAATCTTCCCCCTTCCCTTTTCTGGACAACGGCACATGGATATGGTATGGGATGTTTCCTATTCCTTTGACTTTGACATCTTCGCTGAGTGTTGTGTCCGTGGGCACATCTGGAGTAGTCATCTCCTTCATGGCAAATTTCTAGATTTCTTTGAGCACCTGAGGGCTTCCTGAAGCCCACTCCATGGATGCACTTGTGGATATTGATGGTGTGTTCTCTGACGACAGAATGGTCCTTCACCATCCTTTTTTGCAGAAGCCAGATGGGGAAGGACTAAGTAAGTTTTTCAATGTATTACTACAAATACAGATGGCAAGATGGAGTTTATTTCAACAGCAGAAGGATACAAATATCCAGTATATGGCACCCAGTGGCACCCAGAGAAAGCACTGTGTGAGTGGGAGAAATTCAAAGGCTTTCCCATCATTAATGCTGTGAAGGCTGCATTTTATTTAGCAGAGTTCTTTGCTGTTGATGCTCAGAAAAGCAATCATTATTTTGAATCTGTTGTTGAAGAGAATAAGCGCTTATTTATCAGTTTCTTCCTCTCTATGCTGAAAATATTTCCTCATTTCAGCAAACTTATATATTTGGTTTAAAGCCTCTGATGTATTAATAGAGGAATTTTGAATAATTCCATGATTAAACTGTTATAATAACTGGCCACTTAGAGCAATAATAATCACAGAGATTCCTTCTCTGTGATTTTACTGGCTCTGATTCTTTTCACAGTATAATTGATTATTTACATCACATTGATGATTAGTGAGACATAAATAATAGCCATAGTGTATTCCTTTTTGTTTGTGTTTGTTTGCCTTGACTGTGGGCCAAGAACCTGGGTCCTTGGGCATTACATTGGTCTGCACCGTAGCTGCCTCAGCCACCTGAGCCACACGGGTGCTCCACATAGTGCATTCTATGGAAAAACTTTCTTTTATCTGAAGATTGAAAAAAATAATTTATTGAAAAAAAAATGGTCCTTTAATTTTCTTTTTTTAATTTTTCTATTTTCCTTATCTGTCTTCTTGCTCTAGTTCCTAGATTTCCTCATTTCAGTCTTTCTTTTGAGCTATGATTTCTGTTTTTCTTTTTCTTTTTTTTTTCTTTTTTTTTTTTTTTAAGGAAAGGTACAGGCAGGAATGAAGGCAAGCAGGGAAAGGTTGGCAGGAAGAGAGAGGAGAAAGAAACACTTTTATTTATTTAATTTAGTTTTTCATCTTGGTTTTCATCCCTGCCCCAGGTCTTCAACCGGGGTCCTTGGGATTTCTGGCCTGTTCCTTCGGCCGAAGGCAGCTGACTAATTTGCTACTCCACCAGGGAACACTGACTTCTGTATTTTATGTTTGTTTACTTTCATTTCAAATAACTTTATTTCCCTTCTGAATATTCTTTATTATTGTTTCCTACTATTGTTCTCTAAATTCAGGTACATTTTCTTCTCTTTGAGAATACGCAAGATAATTTTCAAAGTTTTCTTTTCTTTGTATTGTCTTAATTTTTCCAAACATTCCTTCTTTCTTCTGTTTGGTGTCTTTAGTCCTTCATGCCTGGTAATCCTTGTCTTTCTCATGAATAAAAGTAGGGAACCAAAAACCGATTGAAAGCTCTGTGCAGAAAGATGAGAGCCATTGACTATAAGCTCATTTGTCCATGAGCCAACGACCGTGAGGAGCCACTAGCTGGGAGCTCCCAATGCCATTATCTAAGATGTTTCACTGGGCTCCATTCTCTTCAAAGATGACTTACCTGCCCAGGACATGGAGGTAAATATCACCTGCATTCTGGAAGCAGAGTGTGGAAAAGTCTACTAATTCCCCCTCTTTAGGTATGATGTATGCCTTAGCTGTGTCTGATAAACCTTAGTCCAGAGACAGTTTTAGTCTCTCGAAAATAAATTTCCATACTTTTTCAGTCATGACAGGGAATGTGAAGAAAGGGAACCAGAACGTTGACCAGTCTTTCTTCTTTTAGCTACTCCTCACTCCCACTTCCCTGGATATCGGTGGTATGTCAATTCCTGAAAATATCAGGCTTCTTCTCACGTTCCTCCAGTCTTTGGTCCAGGAATTGGTATTCACGGTTCTGCCAGGCCTTTCACCACTTATTCATCTGCTTTCAACCTGCAAAATCAGTTATATTTGCTACCTTTTCTCTCTTTCCTTATGCTTTAAAATAATCCATTACTGAAGTGTTAATGGGATAGGGAAGGAAGGAAAGGAGTAGGTAGAAGCATTAGATGCATGAGAAATTATAGCCATTGTCTTTATCTCTGAAATCAGAATGCTTAGCACAGGTCCGAGTATATTAAAAGCATTCAAGAAATGACACCTTAGTTCAGTGAAATATGGTCATACACATGACACACTTTGAAGGGGGCTTGAAACAAGTTGTGCAATAAATGTTGAAGACAGGACTATTGCCATGCATATTAAATCATACTTAACATTCTGAAACTTGCTTATTCTACTTAATTCGTGCCACTCTTCTGTATCAGTAGAAATAGATCTACCTTACTCTCTTTAAAGGTACATGATATTTATAGAATAGTTGCACCATTTAGTCAGCCTTTGAAGGATTTTTTCTTTTCCACAGGAAAAGTGCAGGCAGGAATGAAGATGAGCAGAATCAGTCAGGCAGGCAGAGAAAGGAGGAAGAAGCCCTTTATTTAGTTGTTCATCTTGGTTGTTGCCTGCAGCTCTGTCTCAAACCTGGGTCCTTGGGAGGTATGTGGACTACACCTGGCCAGAGGCAGTGAACTTATCCACTGTGCCACTAAGGCAGCCTAAGAGGATATCTATTTTTAGCATCAGTCTGAAATACCAATAGTAAATTCCCTAATAGTACATCCTAATATACTTATGCTAGTATTTCTGTAAGATAAAGACTGGAAGTAGAATCACTGCCTCACACTGAAAGTATATAATAGGAATTTCCAGAGTGAAAGAGGCTTGTGAGTGATTAATCAACATCCTGACTTAAGGCAGACCATGTGTAATTATGGAAAGCACATTAGACTTGGAGACAGAAGACCTAAATCCCAATTGCAGCTCCACCATATATTTTGGGAAACCTTTGTTCTTTATTTTATTCAAAAACATAAACTGAATTCTCCCGGCTCTATGCCAGGCACAATGTTAGAGACTAGGAATACAAAGATGAATAAGAGACAGTCCTTGCTCTCAAGAAATTTAGAGTAACTGCTGAGGAGACAGACATGTAAACAGATGCCGTGTAACCTTGAGAAATTCCTTAACCTCCTGAACATCTGTTTCTTTTTTTTGTAAAATGTGTAAATAGTCCTTATAGCACAGGGTTACCATGAAGATTGAATTAAATAATATATGAGCAGTGCCCTGCACAGTGCCTGGTCAAAAGTATATATTCAATAAAGGAAAACTATTCTATTGTTTTAATAATGAAGTATTATGATGAGTAATGTGTTATAGTTGCTATGATAGGAGTTTTACCTCTCGGAACTCATTTCTACAATTTTAAATGAAATGTTGACATAATAATACAGCACATACAATAACATATACATATATCATAACATTAAAATAAGATAGCATATATACAGCTTGATAAATAATACTTTTGTTGCATTTTTTATATTGAGACAAAGGGTAAATAAACAAATGGAAAAGCAAACATCCATTGTTGGAACACAACAGTGATCTTCCCAGTCTGTATGTCAAATAGCCACTCCGGGCACCTCCTTAGCTGCACAGATTTCACCTCCAGCCATATGTGAACATCTGGAAATAGGTGCATACCTCTCTGCCCTTAGCCACAAGTGATCATGGAGACGGGATGTTCCTGCAGGAAATTTTTTTTTTCTCCTAGTTTACTAAGGACAGCACAGCTTGCATCCCGTACTTAATAGGGTCACTCATTTGCTTGACATTGTCTTCTGTGAAATAGTTCCTTTCCTTTCCCACATAGATACAGAACAAGAATTAAAGGAAGTGTATCTTGATATCAAAAATTCTGAGCTTTAGTTACTAACTCAATTTCAATTATCATTCTAGAGGCAAATTAAGCAGAATTAAGTGATGGAAAAACAGAATAAATATTTTGGGTGTGTTCTGCTTTAGGGATTAACTAGTATCTAATTACTGGATACATTATTTCCCACCCACCCCTACTCAGCCCTCTTTCCTTATTTCCCTGGAGGGTTTTAAAAGCACTGATATTTTTTTCCTTCTCTGGGTATGTACCTGACTATACAGATCCCACCACATTTCCCCAGGTGTGTGTGTGTGTGTGTGTGTGTGTGGTTTGGGGTTTGTTTATTCCCCCTGGTTGTTTTACAAACTGATTCTCCTTGCAGAAATAGTGTGCAGCAATGGCCTAGGGATTAAATTTTGGAGTCAGGCAGACCTGCGTTTGAATTCTAGCTCTTCTATTTAGTAACTCTGGGATCTTAGACAAAAAGCTCTGAAATTCAGATCCTTCACTGTAGGTTGGGCTGTTGCCCATTGGTGCCATTAATCTATGATGTTAGCACTATAAATGAGCATGAAGTTCATAAGAGATCACATATGTAAACTGCCCATTGCTGCTCGCAGGACGTGCTTAGTTTTATGTGATTGTGATTGTTAAAATTTTCGCTAAGGAACTTCATGCACTTCTTGGCACATGGTTGCTTCATGAAACCTGGTAGCTATTACCATATATTACTCGTGGCTTTTAACTGCCAGGATTATGGCTTTGCTACTTGAAATTTTAATTTGTTAGTGGTTAACACCATCTTTTAGCCGTAGGAGTATGCCTCATTCTCTCTGTATCTCTGACAGTGCCTGGCACCATTCCTGGTACATAGTAGGCAGTTAGTACATAGCTGTTGAATCATATTCAGTTGAACTGAACCTCCACTCAGTGTTAGTTCAAGAGCTGTGTCACTAAATAGCTATCATTTCAAAATTGACAGCTAACCCTGACACAGACAAGCTTGCATACTTCGTAAGTCATGATTTCAGCTTTCTGCATTGCAGGCATCTCAGTTAATATTCCATTCCACTCACATGACCCTAAGAAAGAAAGGACAAAGTAAGAAGTCTCTAACTTAGAAGTTCAGAACAGCTTTGTTCTCGGTAGGTCCTGGCTTGCAGCCTGGGTCCAGCTCTCTAGTGGGTCAGAACCACTAATCTCTCTGGACCTCAGTTTCCTTATCTGTAAAAAGTGGACAATCATATCACCTATCTCATCAGGTTGTTGTGAAAATCCTGCCTGCTGAATGCTGTTCTTTTTGCATGGAAAAATCTTTCCTCACGTTTCACTTCTTCCAGAGAGCCTTCCTTACTCCCTATGGTAGGAGGGTCCATGGTTATAGTCTCCTACAGTATCTGCCAATTACCTTTTGTGATTACTTCTTCAACTACTCACTTCCTTTCTGGATGGTGAACTCCCAGGGAATGGGGATAGGTCTGGCTCATTCATTCCTGTGCCCCCAGTGCCTAAGAGTCCGTTGGTACATAGGAGTTTCGATAGACTATTTTCGTTAACTGAGTAAAATGATGACATAATGCCTATAAATAGTCTAAAATTTAACAAACTAGCAGTAAGTGGACTATGTGATGCTTAAAAGTAATATTGGTACTGTTTATTCACCTTGAGAAAACTTAACATAGTGAGAAGAAAATTTAGAGATAGGTCTTGTGAACCTAGCTCTGTATCTTGTTTGTTCTATGTGATTGGCCAAATATTTCTTTTTCTCATTGTCCACTATTAAAATGAACATAGTATTTTCACCCTGTTATCCAAACTTAACCTCATCCTTGTAAAGTCTGCCTTTTGCCAGAAAAAACCTGAAGGTTCCCCCACATAGGGGCCCAGTTTCTAGACGGAGCTTCTATACTACTGTGGTCTCTCTGCTTTTTTGGCTGCTAACTATTGAGTCCTGACTGTAGCCTTTCTGTCAAGTCCCTCCCTTTGTTACACTAATTAACTACTTCCCAGCTTCCAGAATTGAACTACACCAGGTCTTCATGATAAAGTCCAAAATGCTTAAGCTGCTCATTGGAAAATCATTTTCTCCCTACCTTTCCCTGGCCCCCTGTACTCCAGTGAACTTTCCTGAAATTTGCTGGAGGCACTAATCTCCCTGATTCTAGGCCTTGGACCTGCCAGTTTCTCTGCCTGGAGCATTATCTCCAATTTTTTTAATTAGATTACCCGCTACTCAAACTTCGTATCAATTTTTTTTTTTAAAAGGAAAGGGGCAGACAGAAATGAAGGCAAGTAAGCAGGTAGACAGGAAGAGAGAGGAGGAAGAAATTATTTTATTTAGTTGTTCATCCTGGTTGTTTCCCTGGGACATGTCTTGAACCAGGGACCCTGGGAAGTATGTGGATTACGCCTGGTAAAATAAATCTCTAGGCCACCAGGGTTTGCCCATGTCCGCTTTAACAACATTTCTTTAGGTAACATTATTTGATTTCCTTGGGAGAAATCAGGTTTCCCTGTTCTGTTTTTTTTTTTTTTTAGGAAAGGTGCAGGTAGGAATGAAGGTGAGCAGGCAGGCAGGCAGGCAGAGAGGGGAGGAGGAAACATTTTTTATTATTTATTTGTTCATCTTGGTTGCTCTCCATCACCACACAAACTGGGTTCCTTGGGATGTGTGTGGACTACGCCTAGCCAGAGACCATAGATCCAACCGCTACTCCATACACCAGGACACTCCAGGTTTCCCTGTTATATGCCACCTTCCTTTCACATCTGATGTGATATTTGTCATATCTTCACATTTTAAAAGAGAAGTTAAGAATCTGCACTTAGATTTCTCTTCTAGGGAGAATGTCTAGAGGCATTCAGAATAGTCCACAGTCCCTAACAAAACTGTACTGCCCGGAGCCCCAGTAACAGAATTGCTTACCTTTATACCAAGGTTGGGAAAGCACCCAAATTTGCATGTGGCATGTGCCCAGGCAGCCTTCGAGAAATTTGTGCTGTGAGACCTGAAGTTCTTATAATGTCTGAAACAAAAAGCATGTCAGCAGGGTGTATGGTGATTCCACGTGTGTTGAATGTGTCTGTGACAGTATCAAGTGTGCTTTCCTTACTGAAGAGCAGAAAATTGTTGTGAAAGTGTTGAAGGCAGAAACAAAGTGAGAAAGTAAATATTTCAAAACGGAGCTTTTTGAGTAATAAAAAAACCAAGGTGCACCCTGGTGGATCAGCAGTTAGGTCAATTGCCTCCAAAGGAGCAAGTCACATACCCCTGGGTTCAAATCCTGGGCCCAGGGAGAAACAACCAGTGCGAACAATTAAAATTTTTTTTAAAAAAACTAAAGATGCTTCTCCCTCCTCTCTCGTCCCATCTGCCTGCCTGCTTGACTTTATTTCCACCTACACCTTTCCTTAAAAAAAGTCAAAAGAAAAAATAATCTGCACTTAATTGTGAAATTTGTTTTTAATGCTGGCAAGTTATTTAAAAATTGTAAAACACTAAGGTCCAAACCAAAGTACCTGTATGCTAGTGACGCTTGTAGCCTGCCTGTCTGCAACCTGAGCTGCTCAACCTTTTTGGCTCTTCTTGGCAACTGTTCCTGTGTTAATCATCACTCCACTCATTCACTGTCCACTCCATGTGAGGCACTGTGCTTGTTACTTTACATAGATGAC
This sequence comes from Solenodon paradoxus, assembly GCA_004363575.1. Lineage (NCBI taxonomy): Eukaryota > Metazoa > Chordata > Mammalia > Eulipotyphla > Solenodontidae > Solenodon > Solenodon paradoxus. Next base: position 118,667 of record RJWH01002680.1, read on the forward strand.
TTCATGTAATATCCGAAACCACCTGTGAGGTCAGGTAAAGTTCAGAGAGGTTAAGACACTTGCCCAAGGTCACAAGTCATATGTGGTTAAAGCCAGGTGTTAAAAGGTCTTTCCACTGGACTACTGTGTATCAAAGTACAATTTGTCAATTTAGAATGGGAGAGGTTTCTGAAGCTGTTTCTCACTAACAGCAGTCATTTGTGCTAAGCACTTTATCTGATTCATTCCTCGGACCATCTATCCAAAGGAGCTACTGTTGTCAGTCCCATTTTACAGACAGATGAAAAAACTGAGGTATGGAACAACTATCTAATTTACCCAAGGTTTCAAACTTAATCTGATGCCACAGTCCCTGCTCCTAGGAACGCCTCTCACCAGTTTAGATTTGTGGCAGAGTTGTGGGGTAATGAGGAAAAGGGAACATTTTATGACACTTTTTCTCCAGTTCAGAGCCTCACGGAGGATTCAGTGGCGAGGGAAATCCTCTTGGGGATTTCCATTAACCCACTATTGAGAGATGTGGCCTGAAGGTGGCAGCAAAGTTCAGTCTCTAAATTCTGCAGGGTTCCAAGTTTTAGCGAGGAAACTTTGTAGGTCCAGATGCTCTCATTTGCAGTGTTTTCTAATTAGCCCAATTCATTCTTTGTGGGTTTATTGGACTTCGTTCTCAGCCGAGTGAGGACTGCGTGGTGTTTGGAGCCCTTCACAGTAGTGAAGAGAGCCTTTAGAATTTGAAATTACAGTGAAATTTTACAATCCCACCACCATTGCGATGATTTTAAACTGTTAAGTGAAACCATGTTTCAGTGGTGCCAACGCTGAGTTCCTAGCTTTAAAAAACAACAACCCTATTCCCTATTTGTTGTTTTTAAAGTACAGTAACGTATACATTTTTAAAAAATTGATAGCAAATGTTACACACTGCAAGTCAGTCTCTTGATCAAGTTTACCCAAGTGCCAGTATTTTCCCATCCCGGGAGAAAGTGTGTGTATCCTCCCAGGTGTATGGATATAAAAGTACATGCATATATCCTCCTTTCTCCATCCCTAGCTTTATTGTGGTATAAGAGATATGCATCCATCCTTAACCGTCCCCCGCAAAACACCCTAAAACTATAAACTTCTAGAAGATTTGGGGGGAAATCTTGGTGATTTGGGCCAAATATTTTTTAGATATAACATGATTCACAAGAGAATAAATGGACAAATAGGACTTTATCAAAAATTTTAAATTCGGTTTAGTTAAAAATATTGTTGAGAATGAAAAGATAAACCACAGACTGGGAAAATATTTGCAAATCATGTATCTGATAAAGGTCTTGTACCTAGGCTATATAAAGAACTCTTACAACTTAATAAGGAGAAAACAAACTCTGTAAAAGAATGAACGCAGGTGACCCTGGTGGGAGCTGTCCATATACATCCCAAGGTCCCAGGTTTGTCTCCCAGGCCAGAAGCAGCAGCATTTTAATTTATTTTATTTAGCTGTTCATCTTAGTTGTTTACCCTGCTATGGGATACAAACCCAGGTCCATCCTCAGGATGTATGTGGGCTGCACTTAGTGGGAAGCAGAGAACCAAACGTCTACTCTAACAGGCCACACCACAACCACCATTTGTTTTACTGATATTAATGTAAGTAGCTTTAGTTTAACTATTTTGCTCTTTCAATGTCACAAGGAAGACTCCTTTGTTGTTTTTTATTCCCTCCTGCAAACCACCCCGCACCCCCGCAAACCCCTGCCCTGAGTCTAGAATCTGTGTCTTTGGGCTTTACATGGTGTGAACCTGAGCTGCCTCAGCTGCCTGAGTCACATGGGTGTGCCACAGTGAACATTCTCGCACCTGTAGCCTGTGTCCTTGTGCACTGTTGAAAGCTTGGAAGATTAATAAAAAAAGAAATAAAAAATATTACCCACCATAATAGTTATTGAGCATTGTACACATATCTGGTGCTGTGCTGGGCACTTTGTATATGTTACATTAATTCTCACATTAAAATATATTTTAAGCGCTATTGTTTCCCATTGTGTAATGAGAAAACTTTTTTCCTTTATCTATTGAGATATAGAGGAAACTGAATCTTACCTCATTAAATACTATTATCACAATCTATGTTTTCAACATTATGCTCCAATAGTGCCCATAAGCCCCATATACAGAAATAATAATAGAAATAGTCTCTAATGTTAGTTGACCTCTCAGAAGATATGAGATGCCTGGCCAAGGTCACCTCCCATTTTAAAACTTATATCAGGAATATGATAATTATGCAGAAAATTTTACATATCCCAACTGATGAATTTTACAAATGGAATATTCTCATCATCCAGATTAAAATATATATATATATAAAACAAGAACCAGAAAACCTCTTTTCCCCCCTCTTCCAGATGCTGTTCTTTCCTTATGAAGGGTAGCTGCTATCCTGACTTTCAACAGAATATTTTTCCTGATTTTTATTTTATATGTGAAATCAAAGGACCATATGGTCCTTTGCTCTGATTTGTTTCACTTACTTTATTTGGAAGAACCATACATTTCATTAAATAGAGTGCACTATAGGGCTCAAAAGGCATACAGGAAAACATGCATCTTGTGAAGAATTATGAGTGCCACTGTGTCTTATCAAGATTTTAGCCAGCTGTTACTTTGAAGACTATATGATAGATTAAATCTAATGTAGAACTCGAGCAAATCTGAGTTGCTACGGTTGGGCTGGGACCTCTTTTGCCTTACCTCTTATCCTCTCAGCTTTACCTTAGATTCTAACAGTTGCAGAAAATAGTTCAGCGAGGGCTTCAACTCTCCTTACATCTTTCTGCCTCTTCTCCTGGAGCTGTTCCTGAACCAGGATATAGAACCCTGGTGGGAACCTGCTCAGAAATTTGAGGGGAAGTTGATGCCCCTTGGAACTATCCTAACCAATGGCAGATGGGAACCAATGGATCCATGACTTTGGGGCAGTCTTAGGTGGACCAAGTTGAGAGGCATTCCTAGATAAATCCTCAGATGGGTTGGTAGGATCTAGCACCAGATGCCTACAGCCATGGTCATTCTTGTGTTGACTTCTCCTCCTTCTGTATTTTCCTCTGGGCTTTTCCGTTAAATTTCGGAATCACCTTCCAAGTACCTCCCTGCACCTAATTCTACTTCTGGGGGTGGAAGGCGGGGATCTTAATTAAGATGTAAAATATCTGGTACTTAGCAGATGCTCAAGAAAATATAGCAGTTTTATGATGACAATGACGACAACTATTACTACTGTTACCACCATTATGTTACCTGGGGGTTCACAATTGCCATCCCTGTCAGTCCCCTTCTCAATGGATGATATTAAGCCTCCACAATTAGAGATCAATGGCAATGAACTCTAATTTATTGTTTTATTTCTAAAGGTACTAAGAGGCCATTGAATAATTTTCTTTATTTTGTTTAAATATTTTTTCAACTATACTATTTTTTAGGTTTAGCAAAATTTAATTGGTGAACAATAAAATAGCACATATTTAAACTGTGTAATTTGAAATATTGAAAACTCATCATTCATCATACACTTTTGAAACCATAAACACAATAGAGATTATTAACATATTAATCACCTGAGAGAAACACACATTTCTCAATCCTTTTCTTAATCCCTCTCTGCCATGCTTCTGCCTCTTTGGTCCCTAGGCAACCATTGGTCTGCTTTCTGTCACCAGTTCCTCAAATTTTTTATCAATGGAATCACAGAGTACACACTTTCATGTGTGGCTCCTTTAATTAGCATAAGTATTTTTTAATTTTTTAAAGAAAGGTACAGACAGGAATGAAGATAAGTAGGCAGGCAGGCAGGAAGAGAGAGAAGGAAGCAGCATTTCATTTATTTTATTTAGTTGTTCATCTTAGTTGTCCCAGGATGTGAACCCAGTTCCCTGAGCTGTATGGAAATTCTGCCGGCTGAAGGCAGTGAACCCCACCACTATTCCACCAGGGCGTGCCTAGTATTATTATTTTAAAATTCATCATTATGTTGCATGTATCAGCAACTCATTCCTTTTTATTATTGAAGAGTATTCCAAGAGTATAAATAGCCATTCACTATTTAACGGACATGTGAGTTGTTTCCAGTCTTTTCCTAGCACAAATAAAGCTGCTATGAACATTCAAGTTATTGTGTATACTTTAATTTGTCTTAGGTAATACCTATAGTGAAATGGATAGACCATATAGTAGGTATATATTTAATTTTTAAAGAAACTGCCTAAGTGTTCTTCCAAAGTGGTTGTATCACCTTACGATCCCGCCAGCAATGAATGAGAATTCTAGTTGCTCTACATTCTTGCTTACTTGTGATAGTGCCAGTCTTCTTAACGGTAGCCTGTTCAGTGGGTGTGTAATATCACCTCATCGTGGTTTTAAGTCGCATTTCCCTGACATCACTCATGTTTATTTGCCATCAGTTTATCTTTTTTGGTAAAGTGTCTGTTCAAAACTGTTTTTCTTTTTATCCCCGCTTCCTCTTAGGCTTTACGCAGCTTGTGCCTTAGCCGCTGAGCCACAGTGGCGTGCCTCAAATCATTCTTTACAACCGAGTCGTTTGTCTTATTGAGTTTAAAGAGTTCTTTGCACTAGTCTTTGATGACTATAGATTTTGCTGTTTCCTAGTTCATGCAGTCTGTGGTTTGCCTCTTAATTTTAAGTGTCTTAAAGAGCAATATTTTAAATTTTGATGATGTGCAATCAAAATTCTTAAATGACCTATGTATGTGAAGGTCAGATAGATTTTCTCCTGTTTTTCTCTAGAAGTTTTGTAGCTTTAGATTTTACCGTTAGGTCTAATTTGGATTGTGACATAATGGGTTTGGCATTTAGTAAGATCCTCTCGCAGCAAAGGTGTTTGGGGGATGATAGCCTGGAGGTCTGGTTATTTGAAAGTTGGAAAGAGATGATGGCTTTTTCTATGCTACGTAAGGGGAG
>RJWH01002680.1:123728-134528 GCA_004363575.1 Solenodon paradoxus
TCTCTCTCTCTCTCTCTCTCTCTCTCTCTCTCTCTCTCTCTCTCTCTCTCTCTCTCACACACACACACACCTTTTGGGGAGATCATAACTGAAATTTGGCCAGAGAGTAAGACGTTTTATAAAATAACACACTTGTATCAGCTCCAACCTTAGGCATTGTCTGGAGCCATTATTAGGGTTGCCAGACAGTCCTGGTTTGACCCAACTTGTCCTAGCATCTCTTCTGGTTGGTAATTCTCTCCCAGTTTCAATCACTAGACTACGTTCCGGTTTAAAGAGGATTTCCCCCGGGTTTGGCAATGGTGAATAGTCCCTACCCCTACCCCATCTCCACGCATTACCCCCACTGGCCCCAGTTTCACTCTAAAAAGTTATGTTAAGTCTACTATTGACCTCAGTCTTCCGAACACTTTTGCCCACTTCGGTCTCAGGAAAGGTGCCCAGATTCTTTTACACGCAAGAAATTAGCAGCGCATGCCCAGAGAGGCCGCGTGGGGCCCACAGACGGGAGCGCAAAGGGCGAGACGTTCCCGCCATTTTGTCCAGCCCGCGATGCGGACTCGCGGAGCCGCCGGAGACTACGAGTCCCGTGAGCCCTCGCGGCGGCACTTCCTACCCTCTCTGTCCAGCGCGTTGCCTGTCCCCCCTCCCGGGGCCAGAGGCTCTGGCTGCAGCCTGGCGGCCTGCGGGCCAGGTAGGATTTCCGGGGGAAACTGCAGTGGAGGCCGAGGCGGCGGGGGCGGCGGCGACCGCGACCCGGTGAGTTCGGCGCGGAAGAGAAAGTCGGCGGAAAGTGCGCGGGGATGGCTGCGGGCGTCTCGGGGATGGCTGCGGGCAACTCGGGGCTCAGGCCGCGCTCTCCACTCGGTGAGACGGGGGTCTCCCTGCGGGCTGGGTAACGGCCGGGCCGCCGTCCGCTCGGCCAGGGCGGGGCGGGCCGAGGCCGCCGCCTCCCTCCCGCGCTCCCTCCCACAGCGGTCCCGCCGCGGCTTCTCCCGCAGCGCGCCCCGCGCAGCCCCGCCCGCCCCGCCCCCGCGACTCGGGGCGCCTCTTTGTGTCCCTGCGTGAGATCGCCTCCTCGGGGGAGCCCGCCGGGCAGGTCGCTCCCGGGGACCGGTCCCTGGGGATCCGGTTGCGGTCATCGGATCGGGTCAAAGTCCAGTTTTCAAATCCTTCCTGCCCCAGACCTCTGCCGAGCGGAGGCTTGGAGCTGCAGGAGGCAACTCGGGGTCGGCTTCGGGGCGCTTTTCTCCAGGCGTTCTCCTCGGTTGGAGGATGGGCCTGTGGGAAAGGAGGAAGACCCCTCCGCGCGAACCCAGGAAGGGATAGAATTTGCTACGATTGTTTGAATGGGTCCGGGAACCCAAGAACCACTGCGTGTGGGCAGAATGGTAGTTCATACCATCTCTCGAATCTCGGAGGAGAGAAAGTGATTTTTAGGGCAGTGAGCAGCCTTTCATTCGTTGGTGTAGAAGAAGACTAAGGAACTTCATCCGAGGACCCACTTCTTTGCCCGTCTCGCCCTCTAAAAATCCTTTTATTTCAAAAGGTTGGCAGAAAACGTCCCTTAATAGAAGCATCTACATTATAGCAAAAACCGCAAACCTCGTAGCTTCTAGAAGGCAACAAATGGGACTAGTTTCTCAAGTAAAAGGAATGGAGCCAGTTTGAAGGAGGAGAGATACTAGTACTTCCTGACTGCAATCTGAATCGTGTGGATTTGATCAAATTTTGTTAGTGGTAACTATGTCCCTGTGGAAGACGGCCTTACTGGATTCTAAAGGCCGCTGCCAATATGCCGTTTGAAAACAGATTCATGAATATGTCCCCTGCCTGGGACTTGAACCCAGGTGCTTGTGATATATGCGGTCTGCGCCACTTTGTGCTTTTAATACAAAACAAAACAAAACTCTGCAATTAAGTTTTAAATTTATGTCAGTGCATACCATGAATGTGACATCAGAAACAGAAACCTGCTTCACCTCCCTTAAATTCTTAGGTATAATGCATAACATGCCAGTGGAATTGAGTCAATACAATTAGTCTAGTTTCTCTAACTAGTAGAAGCCTGCTTTATATGTCTTTTATTACGCCATCATAATGGGAAGAAACTTTTTCTTTGTGTCTTTTTTCTTTTTTGCTGTTTTATCCATTCAATTAACAAATATTTATTGAAAGTCCATTGTGTTCTAAGCACTGTTTAGACCCTGAGGACAAAGCAATGCAAACAATTTTTTTTTCCCCTCTTACACACTGTTTAGAAGTGGGGTGGAACCAGGGAGGAATAAGTGAGTACTGAATAAATAAAATTCCATCTACCTACTGTGCACCCTTGAGCTGCAGCCTCTTGAACTTTAGTTTTCCAGTCTGTAATGTGGGGTGGTGATTTCTGCTCTACCTAGCTTGCCTAGTTGTTTCTAGAGGCCAGTAGGCTAAGTATAGTCAGTTATTGTTGCAACTATTGAAAGGAAAAGGAGCAGTAGAAAAAGGTGGTTTATAAAGAAAGGGACAAAGAAAATAGATGTAGTCCCTGGTCCCAGAGTGTCTGATGTCTCATTGTGAAAGGGTATGTGCTTTAGTCACATCTTCATAGCCCTTTATGCAACCCTTTTATAGCACTTGTCAAATATGATTATTATTTGTTCTATATTGTCACAGTTAATCTGTCTTAATGACAAGGACTGTGTTCTAGTCTACCTCCTTATACTCTAGCACACTGCTCCAGGTATTTTGTTGGAACTTTATACATGGTTGCTGAATGAGTAAATGAGTAACAAAAGTGGGGGCGGGGGGAGGGCAATTTGGGAGAAATGCAAATACAATGCCCAAATGGTTTGTTTATTCAGCAGATTTTTTGTTTTGGCTCTTGTGGGCTAGAACCTAGGTTCCGTTCTAATGGTGTAAAGATGTGAACCTATATAACCTTTGCCTTGAAATGCTTGCAGTGAACACCTAATAGTGGTGAATGTTGCACAGGCATGTTGTGTAGGGGACAGAAGATTCTGTCTGCTAGACGGTGAAGGCATTACAGAGGACATGAGGAATAAATAGGAATCACCAAGTAGACTGGTTCCTATTAAGGTTATTCCATCTAGAGAGAACAGCTTGAGCACAGAAAGGGAAATGTGAAAGTGTAAGATGTGTGTCTGGGGAAGGAGGCATAGAGCCAGTAGTTTAGTAAGACGATATTGTAGGTAGTTAACTTTTTCCACTCAGATACCCGTCTAGAAAATTTGAGAACAATCCATTTTCATCCCAGAGAACTGCATATAAGCAAATAAATGCATTTATGTTTCTAGAAAGTTATGAAATATATAGAGGTTCTCCGGTTGAGTAATTAAAGAGTACAATAGCAAAAATTTTTTCATGACTATATGAAGGATTCAAAAGAAAACAAAACTTTGCTAAAGAATTCAGTCTTTATGATTAGGGAATTGCTAAACCATCAACTGTTTTTAAGCAGATACGTACATTATCTGCTTTACTTTGAAAGGAATTGCTCACTATCTTCTGGACAGGTTATAGGGCTTGGGAGAGCTATATAGGGAGTAAATGCTAAACAGAGGCAGGAATGGGGCGCCTTTTGTTTTAATTTTAAAGGCTGGAAGAGATTTGACATGTTTCAAAGTAAAACAAAAGTAGCCAGTCAAGAGGCAGATATTGAAGCATAAGAGAAAGGGGAGATAATTAAGAAGACTTAGGAAGAAATAAAACCTAAAGCTCATGGAGAGGCGAGCCTTGTAAATGAAAATAGGCACACCCCGGTGGAGTAGTTGTTGGGTCAGTTGCCTCCAAAGGAGTGCAGGCCACATACCCCTGGGTTTGAGTCCTGGGTCTGGGAAGGAAACAACTAGTGTGAATAACTAAATAAAAATAAAATGTTTCTTCCTCTCTCTAAAATAAAAAAGAAAGAAAGAAAAGGAAAAATTAAGAAAGGATGGGAAAAAATATTGCAAGTGATGGGGGTGGAAGTTGAAATTAGAGTAGAAATCAACTGCTTATTCTATCCAGATGTTGATCTAGTTACTTTTATATATGTTATTACATTCTGTTTTTCCAAAATTCTATAAAGTAGGTGGACGTTCCATTTGGCAGTTGAAGAAATTATGCATCAGAGAAATTAAATTTCCCAAAAGCTCTGTATACGTTGATAATGGATATACTTTCCACTCCAAAGCCTAGGATCATACATTTTGTTAAAGACTAATGACCCCTTTTTATCTTCCTTTCTGAAGGAAGGGGTTAAGTTATCTGCAGAATCATAAAGGGCTGGCGTGGCCTAAACGACATGAGTATTCAAAGTTTGCAGTCATAGTCCTGGAAAAGGTAAGAAATAACCAGAGATGAACAAAAATGCTGCTGAATAACAGTTAGGGCCCAGCTGAGGTCAGACACGAACTATTCTAGTCGTCTACCCATTTCGTTGCGTACGTTTTCAGAAAGAGCATTTCTTGAATACTCTTGATATGGGCTTAGAGGACACACTACAGTAGATTGTAATGGAAGGCTCCAGTGCTGTCTTCTTGAGCAAATCACAAGTCTTTTTTTTTCGTTTGTTTTAAAGGAAAGGTACAGGCAGGAAATCAGAGGAGAAAGAAACACTTATTTTAATTTTGTTGTTCAGGATCTCGGGATGTATGTGGACTGCACTCATGGTGTGTTAGACCAATAGGCCACCAGGACATACCAAGTCACAAGTCTTGTGCTACAGTTTTCTCATCACCAAGTCACAAGTCTTGTGCTACAGTTTTCTCATCTCTGAAAGGATCTGGATTAGTTGAGCTCTCAAATTCTAGGATTTTATGACTTCATAACTAAAAACATGCCAAGGGGTTTTAGAAGAGGAAGTGTGTTTAGTCTAAACTGATTTTTAGGGAAGAGATGGTTGAAACTCCATAGTTTTCAGATTCAAGCTTAGTTTTCAGCGTCTCATTATTTTTAAAGCACCAGGTTTTTATTTCTACAGCCTCAAAGTTCTCATATATTTACTCAATGTAAGTATTACCTTTGGAGTCTGAAGACCTGGGTTCTATCTAGCTCTCTCACTTCCTGGGGTGACTATCCAAGTGAGCTAACCTCTTTAAACTTTAATTCCTTTTTTATAAAATAGGGATAATAGATTCCCCCCTCCACCACCACCGAGAGTTGTCAGATGAAGTAATGATTGTGCGAAGCCTTGGAAAACTGTATAATGTTTAATAAATGAGAAAAGACATTATATCTGGCAAAGGAAAAGGGGGTAGTACTGAGAGCAGGGATGTACCAGTAGGGAGCCCTGGATTAAAATGCATCCTTTGATTCCAGAAACCTCTCAGTATGTTAAATGTCAGTGCATTTGATTTAGAAATTTTTTTGTAGTACATGATGTTGCCTTTTTTTTCAAGTACACATTTAAAATAAATCTACTCTTTGACTTACAAAATAACAAATCTTTGACGTACCAAAAACAAAAAATGAAAAACACCACTGCAGTGTTAAAAGAATGTCTCCATTTATTCTCTCAAAATATGAACTTGTTAGTCAAATTTCCAAGAGTATTTTTTAGATAAATATTAACTATATTTTATTTATGGGTAGATACAAATTTCATGATTGAGAGAACTTAAAATGCATTGCTTGACTGATGCTGATGGAACTGAGCATATTACTCCCTTACTCCCTTGTCTGCCTTTATCCTGCACACACCTGCTAGCTGATGAACAAACAAGTAAGTACTACATTCCCCTCGCCCAGCTGCCTACTCTCTTCTTGGCATTTTGGTTGGCAATATAGTGTCAAAAATTAATAAGGATTGAAGATTCGTCTTTATCTTGAGTGATTCCAAAGCACTTTGTCCTTATTTCTGCAGGGTGCTTTTCCCTCCAAGTTTGTTTAACTCTTTATTCTTCTAGTAAACAGTATCTGCTAAAGTAAATAAACAGACTTAAAGATTCCTGGATTATTTTTATCCTTACAAATAATGCTGCCACATAGATCTTTGCTCATATAACTTTTTTCTTTTAGAATGAAATGGTAGAATCAATAGATATATGATTCAGTAATATGGTGCTTGATTGATTTTACCAAACTGCCATCAGCAGTATTCTAATTTATGGTGTTATTAACAGTTTATGGTACTTGATTACTCACAACCGACCTTACTATTAATAACTTTTAATATTTAAACATTTTTTTCATTTTAATAGTTATAAATTTCATAATTATTTTAACAAAACTTTCTTGTGACTGTAAATTCTGTTCTTGTTTTTTTGCTCATTTGTCTGTTTAAGCCTGTGTAGTCTTAGCTTCTTCTGTAAATTTTTTTTTTAACTATGGATGTTAATTTGCAGGTTTATTGAAAGAGTTTCTCTAGTCTGTGGTATTTGTTTTTATTTTTGTTTTGTACAGAAACCTAAATATTTCAAGCCATAGCTATTCACTATTTCCTTTTTAATGGCTTGTGTTTCTTCCATCATTTGAAAATTATTTCTCTACAAGTTGAAAAAAGATTCAACTTCTCTGTTTGTCTGGTTTGGTTTTTTTTGTTGTTGTTGTTTTTTTTCTTTTTGAAACATCAATTTTGATATGCAGATACAGATGTTATTTTAAATTAGCTTTTTTCATATTGCTAGTCAGATTTTGTTTTTAAAGGGAAGATGCAGGTAGGAATGAGAGCAAGTAGACAGACAGACTCATAGGGAAATGGTTCTTTGGGTGAGATAATTGTTAATTAAGCAAGGCTAAAAATGGAGTCCTGAAACACTTTTCCCTGTGAATGAATGATAGGTGGAATGGAAGAAGTTTCCTAACGCCTTACCTCTTCCTCATGAGTAAATTCCTTTTAAAATGTTGTCGGTTGATACTAAAGAGTAACTGTATAAACTAATCATAAGGTGCGAAGAGTACTTTCTACATTTACTTGTACATACTGTTTTACCTCCTGTCCCTTCGTTGTGTATGAACAGATACCAATAAAATTGGGAATTTTACTAGTGGTCTTTTGCGTGTTACATGCTTACATAAAATTGGGCAAGAGGTAACTGGTTTCTAGGCTGTCCTGATTCAGTTGTGAAAAGGGTTTCTCCTTTCACTGTAGTCACAGACCACTCAGGACCATTCTCTCTCTCTTTTATTAAGGTTCAGGCAGCAATGAAGGCAAGTAGACAGGCAGGCAGGAAGAAAACAGAGAGGAGAAGCATCTTTATTTTTATTTAGTTGTTCATACTGGTTGTGTCATCTGTGTCCCACCCCCCAACACAGGACTTGAACCCAGAGATGTGTGGCTTGCTCCTTTGGAGGTGGTTGAACTAACTGCTCTCCACCAGGTCTCCAGGACCATTGTCCTAAGTGAATATTCCTTTGTATAGTGTGGCATAAGACAAATTTGAAGTTTGTTTCTTTACAGCTGTGTGAATCAGTGTACACTTTACATTTTTTATTATGATGAAATTTAACCATTTTAACCTTTTTTAAGTGTACAGGTCAGTGGCATTAAATACATTCACAATGTTGTACAGTCGTCACCACTCTTTCCGGAACAGTTTTATCATTCCAAACAGAAACTGGCCTATTAAACAGTAATTCCTGGCTCGCCTTGGCGGAGTATCAGTTGTCTATCACCTCCAGCCGAGTGCAGTCCCGTACATCCCACCACCCAGGTTTGGGATGGGGTGGAATAGGGTGGGAATCGGGGCACAACCAAGATGAACAACTAGATGAAAATAAAGATATTTCTTCCTGTCTGCCTGCCTGCTTACTTACCTTCACTCCTGTCTGTACCTTTCCTTTAAAAAATCAAAGACAACAAAAGCAAAAACTCTATTGTCCTCCCCACTCAGCCCCAAGTAGCTTCTATCTCCTGGCTCTATAATGCCCACTCTAGTTGCCTGATACACGTGGATTAATACGTTATTTGTCCTTTTGTGTCTGGCTTATTTCTTTATATTTTTAAAACTGTCATCTCCTTATGCGTACATTTTTCTATTTTGTAGAAAATTAGAAGCTCCCCTTTAGTCTCTTAAGTCTCTGGTAAAAGGCACCATTTGAATGAAGTAGAAAAGCAACATTTAACTAATCTTTAGGGCACTTACGTTAAGCAATTAATAACAAAAAATTTAGAGGATTTAGTAAATAAAATATTTCAGTATGGGTTAAGCAGAAAGGCATATACTAAAGAGTATTTACGTCTTTGGCGCTAGGTCTTGAACCCTGGTTCCCCTTTATCTTTATAGGGCCTTAACCCTTACAGGGGTGTTAAAGAGCATTTGTTGAGCAACTTCTTCTTCTTCTTCTTTTTTTTTTTTCCAAATCAAGGCAAGTTGCAGGTAGGACTGAAGGCAAGCAGGCCTGCAGGGAAGAGGAGGAAGAAGCATTCCATTTACTTCTAGTCAGTTGTACATCCTGGCTGTTCTCCCTGGACTGGGACACGAATCCCAGTCCTTGGGATGTTTGTGGACTGCACTTCAGGTAGAGACAGTTGACTATACAATTAGACTGTAAGGGTGCTCCCAACTTCTTTTAAATAAAAGAAATTAAAGGGTTATCCTCCTAAACATCAATTTTGTTTTATATGTATCATATTAAATTCCTATAAATAGTGAACCTAAATATTTCATGAGGAAATACTACTGCTTAATCATATCAGTATTTTCCAGTGATACATGAAACTGTTTTAAATTCCTTTTAAGTCATTGATCATTTTTACTTGATTTCTAGCACAGTGTTGATGCATATATGTGTATTATATGTATATATAATAAATGAAGTTTGGTGTGTGTGTGAGTGTGTGTGTGTGTGTGTGTGTGTGTGTGTGTGTGTATATTCATCTATTTAGAAGAAATTTTCTTTACCTAAAGTCCAGCTTTAGTTTCTGTTATTTTAGGAGCAGAAATAAGTTAATTCTGATCTGTAAATCTTAAAAGTTGTTTTTGTTTTTGTTTTTTAAAAGGAAAGGTGCAAGCAGGAATGAAGCCTAGTAGGAAGGCAGGCAGGAAGAGAGAGAGGAGGAAAAAGCATTTTATTTTTCTTCAGTTCACGTTGGTTGTTTTCCCTGGACCCAAGACAGGAACCTGGGTCCTTGAGATATATGTGGACTGTGCTCTTCCAGAGGCGGCTGACCTAACTGATATTCCACCTGGGTGCTCCAAAAATAATTTTCAAATTGTCAAGGAAATAGGCAACTAAAAATTCAGGTCATGTAAAAGCAGATATTTTTATATATTCTCAGTCCAGTATCCTCCAAACTTCAACTAATACTGATTAACAATTTTGCTAACTGTTCTTGTTGTTATGTAACTTCTTTCTTTTTTCTAATTCAACAGTGTGTTGAGTATGTGCTTTTTATATCATAGTAGATATCCTCATTCTTTCTAATGTCTACTAATATTTTATGTTTGAATGTTTCATACTTTAACCATCTTTCTGTAGACAGACTCCATTAAATTAATGTATTTACCATTAAAATAATGTCTCAGTATCCTTTTTTTAAAAAAGGAAAAGTGCAGGCAGAATGAAGGCAAGCAGGCAGGCAGACAGTAGAGAGAGAAGGAAGAAGCATTTTTAAATTTCATTTTATTTAGTTGTTCACACTGGTTGCTCCCCCCGGACCTGGGACTCAAACCCCAGGGGCAGCCTGAGCTCCTTTGGAGGCAGTTGACTTAACGGCTGTTTCACAGGGTCCACTACCTCAGTATCTTTGTGAATAAAGTTAGTGCTTCTGTAATTAGAACTGGAGTTTCTGGGTCAAAGTGTTTTATTGACACTGCCAAAATGGCCTTCAAAGAGACAGACCAGATTACCTTTCGATTCATTTTATGTAAGTGTGCTTTTCTGTACATTAGTATTATTCATTTAAATGAACATGGATACTTTATTTTTATTTTTTCTAGCTTTATTGAGGTATGATTAACAAATAAGAATTGTATGTACTTAAGGTATACTTTTTTTCCCTACAGAGATTACTTTCCATTTTTAGTGTAAGTATGAAAAAGTCTCAAAAAAATAATGATCACTATAAGAATTTAAAAAATTTGCTGAGACTTAAATAAAAATGAAAAACACAAGTAAAAAAAGCATTAAGTGGCAAATCAGAAAGGACAGTTTCAAAATCCTTATGGAGTAGAATAATCTACATAATATGGGAGAATCAACCTTATCTGATTGTTGTACACAGCAGTATTTTCTTTTAAAAAAATTTCAGTGAAGGAACATTTCATTATAACATTATGTAAATTTAAGATTTTCATCATAATCATCATCTGTATATAGCACATTAGGTTCGCCATCAGCAATCCAGTTCTTCACCGTATAATTAACCCCTTTTACTTAATTTGCACCCCTTCACCCACCAGCCGTTTTGGTAACTACTAACTTGGTTCTATAGACTAAAATTGTATCTTTGTTTGATTTGGTTCAGTTGTTTGATTTCTCTATATGCTTACCACACTTACGTGAAATCATGCAATGTTTGCCTTTCTTCTTACGACTTATTTTTGCCAAACATAATTCCCCCTTGGTCCAGCTATGTGGTTGGACATAGCAGTATTTCATCTTTTAAATGAAATGACTGAGTAGTATTCCATTGTGTTTATATGACACTTCTTTATGCATTTATCTGTCAGTGGCTCTTAGGTTGCCTCCAGCTCTTGGCTGTTGTAATTAGTGCTGCTATAAACATGGAAGTACATAGATCTCTTCAAAGTGTTTTTGGGTGTGCTTTTATGGCTCAGTTGAGACTGCTGGGGTGTGGACAGTGTAAAGCCTAAGGACCTAGAGGTGTGTGTGTGAGTAAAACAAGTTAGCTAAATAAAAATACTGCTTCTT
>RJWH01002680.1:134628-182968 GCA_004363575.1 Solenodon paradoxus
GGGGCGGGGTGGGTGGTCCTCAAAACATGATGTATTTAATGCCAGAAAAAAGCCATGCTCATTTTTCTCTCCTAGTTTTCTAGTATAGTTTTGTCATTCATTTCAGTGATGGTGAATTGCTCTAAGATGTTAGTATTTTTCCTGAAAGTAATGCCCCTATAACTCACTAATGTTATTTCGTAAGAGTGGTTTTGCTTATCAGTGAGCCGCAATTCTATTTTAAAAAGCTGATGCATGCCTTTCAGTGGCAACAGAAGGACGTGTTTAACTAGGAAGAAACAATTTTCCTGAAAGGAGAAATTAGTCCCATTTTTGTTTTCAGCCTTACGTATTACATTCGATGTTAATTGTTTGTGCTTACAGGTAAACTTTTCGTGGAATAGACTTTTTTTTAAGAGCGCACAGGAGAGAAGGAAAAAGCATTTTTATCTTTTGTTTATTTTGTCTTTTCATCCTGGTCCTGGGTCAGAACCTTGGTCCTTTGCCGCCTGAGCCACCCGAGTCACAATGGTCCAGACTTTTTACTCAGACATTTGTGGCACATCCTGGTTTAGTAGGGATTCCATGCGACTACATGCATCCCAAGGTCTCCAGTTTCCCTCCTGGGACAAGATGAACAGTTAAGTAAAGTAGGTAAAATGCTTCTTCCTCCTCTGACTCTTCCTGCTGCCTACCTGCCTGCCTCTGCTCACCTTCATTCTTGCCTGCACTTTTCCTTTAAAATAAATAAATAAATAAATAAGCAGACCTTTGTTAGAACTCCATCTTTACCGAGAGCGTGATTGTAAATCTCATTGTTTCAATTTCTTTGTCATAAAGCCCCCCCAAAAAATTATTTATTAATTGATTCGATTTGTATCTACAAAATTTCTCTGCAGAGAGCAGTTTATCCTTAAACAACTGTGATTTGAACTGTGTGGGTCCATTTACTTATACACAGATATTTTTTCTATCCTTGAATTTCACATTCAGGGATTCAACCTACCCAGGGATGTGTAACCACGTACCCTTGAGCCAACTGTAAGTTACTGGCAGATTTTCCACTGTGCCTCTGATTCCTGCACAAACACACACACCCCATATTACTCAAGGGTCAACTGTATTAACAAAAGTAGTTCAAAACAGACACACCCTAGTGGAGTGGCGGTTTCGTTTGCCGCCTCTGGCTACGGCGTACTCTACATATATCACAAGAACTTGGGTGTGCGGCCAAAGTGAATGATTAAATAAATAAAATGCTTTTTCCTCTTTTCTCTTCCTGCCTGCCCCTGCTCACCTTCTTTCCTTCCTGTACCTTTCCTTTTAAACTAGCAAAGAAAGTTATTTTACAGTACAGTAGAAGTTTTCTAAAGCTGTCCAACTTACTGTCAAAAGGGTAGATTTTCTGGAAAAGACACATTTATATTATAGTGTTAACTTGGGATGTTAAGGTATTAGCAACTGTCTGAACAACTGTAGGTAAATCTAAAAGAGCAGGTGATGTACTGTTCATTAATTTTGTTTATTTCTCTAATGATGTGTTTTTAAATCAAGTCCAGGGAGTACGTGTAAATAATACTTTCATTGTCCCTTCTTTGGCAATTCAAGTTGGTTTCATTATCTTGGTAGTGTTTTTAGACATTATGGGTTTTTTTTGACATTATGTATTTTGATCAGGTTTAGAATTAGGATAGACCCAAAATCTACTTTGAGTTTTATTTTGGAACTGAAACAAAAGAGTGGGGGGTAGACTTTAGCACTTACTGACAAGTAATGTGATCATAAGGAAGATGAGGGAACCATCTTCTTTGCTACCTGTGTTTCCATTATTACAGATATCATATTGTTTAATACCTATTTTTTAACATGGCCATTTCTTCTCTACCATTGTTGCTTCTTAAGGGTAAAGACCATAAACGTACTCACCTTTGTATGCTGCATAACGTGGTATTTGGTATTTAATTAACTCTTAGTGGATACTTGATTAGCTGAATGATTATAAAATACTTGCTGTGTTCAGAAACAGCCCATTTTCACTCTTTCATTTTTACACAATTGTTATTGAAACTAGTTTGTGCTGATTTGTCCAATGAAAGATAATCTGAGTTCTCTTGACTGTTTACTCAGTAAATTTTGGGTTTTTAGTTTTTGTCCTAGTTAATATTTACTCGTTAAGCTTTTTCGGGAGGGAGAGAGGTTATTTTGAAGAACATGGGTTAGTGTTATAGAAGCAGCATAGAAAGTAATAGACAAAGCAGGATAATCCTTTCATTCCTTTTTTGTTTTCCTTTAAGAAAGAAGGAAGGGATTATTTGTTTTAGTTGTTCATTTTGTTTTTTTCAACCTGGCCCTGGGTCTTGAACTGGGTCCTCGGGCAGCATGTGGTCCACACACCAGTGTTTCAGCTTTCTAAGCCGCAAGAGCACGCCTGACTTTTCATTCTAGATGGTTTATATCTTCGTAGACTAATTCATAGATGTATTTATAACTTGAGTCTATCTGAACACTCAGTATGAAACAAAGAATGGAAGCTGGGCTGGACTACAGTGATTGACAAGAATTTTTTTTGCTTTTAATATCCGAAGTAATTTACATTTAGCATATGGTTTTTGCATTGCACTCACTGGATTGACCTGACCAGAGTTAACAAAACTTGAAGAACTGATAAATATGAAAGGTTTCGTTAAAGCTCTGAAAGGGGATAGAGGTATTTCATGATTCTCATATACTAATATTAATAATCAAGACTGTGGCCAGTAGGCGCAGGCTGGTGGAGTAGGGGTTGGGTACAATCCATGTATATCCTAAGGTCCCACCCAGGTTCTCGTCCTGGGGCTAATGGGAACAACCAAGATCAACAACTGAATAAAATAAAGTGCTTCTTCCTCTTCTCTTTTCCTGCCTGTCTCTGCTCACCTTTATTCATACCTGCATCTTTCATTTAAAAAAAAAAAAAAAAAGGCTGTGACCATCATTAACAGATGCATAAATATCTCTTGGGTGATCTGTTGACCAAGACTTTTAGTATTACGGATGTAAAATAAAGTTAAAATAATTTTCTTTCTTTCTTTTTTCTTTTTTTTTTTTTTTTAAGGAAAGGTGCAGGCAGGAATGAAGGCAAATAGGAAGACAGGAGGAAGATAGAGGAGGAAGAAGCATTTTATTTTATTTCCGTTTTCATTGTTCACACTGGTAGTTTTCCCCTACCCTCAAATCCACAGGTGTATGGCCTGTGTGCTTCAGTGCTACTCCGCTACCTAAAATTATTTTCTTATTATCTGGCCTTGATTTTAGGGACATTGTCACAACTGCAAGTTAAATGTAAACCAGACTGGTGTACTTGATGGTTCAGGCGTTAAATCTCACTGCGGCATAATCCATGTTGACATTTACAAGGACTCAGGTTTGCAGCCCAGGACCAGGGGAACAACCAAAATAAACACTTAAATAAATAAAAAATGTTTCTTCCTCCTCTCTCTCCCTTTCTGCCTGCCTGCCGTCTTGTCTTTATTACTACCTGCTCCCTTCCTCTAAAAAAAAAAAGAACCAAAGTAAACCAGATTGTCAAATGTTTCATACACCTCTAAAATGTTACTATTTATTTATTTTAACATTTTATGAGGCAACTTTGATAGTAGTTGATTTACCTTGGATAGGCTACTTAACCTCTCACATACCCTAAATTCATCTTAAAATGGTGGTAATAATATTTATCGTAAGTGGTTTTAAAGATTAAGTTCATATACCAGGCAAGTCATTTATTAAAAATTCTCAGGGGGTGTGCCCTGGTGGAGCAGCGGTCGGTTCAATCAGCTCCAAAAGAACAAGCCACATACCCCTGGATTCCAAGTCCCGGGTCTATGGGGAAAACAACCAGCGTGAACAATAAAAATAAAAATAAATAAATAAATATAAAATTAAATTAAATTAAAATTAAAAATCTGCTTCCTTCTCCTTTCTTTTCCTGCCTGCCTACTCACCTCATTCCTACCTGCACCTTTCTTTTTTGAAAAAAATCTCAGAGATAGCCTTTGACACCCCCGCCCCCCCAGAGGAAATGAAGGAGTTACTGGAATGAAGAAGAGTTAATTTAGTTCTTCTTCTTGGTTGTATCTCCCCCACCCCCCTACCCCCCAACATGTGCACCCAGGTCTTTGGAATCTATGTGAACTATGCCTGAGCCAGCAGACCTAACCACTATACCAGGTCAAGCTGACCCCAGCCCCAGGTCTGCAACCAGGCTATGGCTTTCATAGCCTTGCATCTTAGTCATCTGAGCTAAGAGGGGGCTCATTTGACTTTAAAATGCCTTTTTTTTTTTTTCTGGTAGTTAGACTATACTCCTTTTATTTCCTTTTTAGTCGTCGTCGTTGAAGAGTACAGATTAGTACAGGAATAAGGGTTTATAATTGACACCGAGAATACATAATCTCTCCTAGGATATATACTCTTTGAGAGATTGTATGGTTATCTGTTTCGGAAGCAAGAAAACAGTGGAGCTGTATCTTCAGAACACTTAAAGAAAACACCTGTCAGCCTAGCATTACTTATCCTATAAAACCAAGTTTCAAAAATGAGTTGAAAAGAAAGAAGTGTCAAAGAAAGAAACAGTTTCACTACAGAATCTCACCAAAGGAATTAACTTCTGAAGTGTTACTTTAGGAAGAAAGAAAAGTGCTTCTTGGAAGCTAGGTCTCAGATATAAAGTCCAGTGATTAGCAAAGAACATAGTGTACATTTTGGAAATTTTTTTTTTTTTTGAAGATAGGGATTTTTTTAACAAATAATATTTGTGTTGTTGTGTTGAAAGGTGCAGGCAGAAATGAAAGCAGGCAGGGAAGCAAGGAGAAGAGGAAGAAGCGTTCGTCTACTTTATTCAGTTCATCTTGGCTGTCTCCCCAACTTGGAGTCCTGAACCCAGGTCCCTGGGTTGTATGTGGACTATGCCAGCTGGAGGCCATGGACTTAACCATTTAGTCACCAGGGTGTGCCCATTGGGCAAAACCTTAAGAACGTTTGACTTAGTGAAACAATAATAATGTCTTATGATGTAGATATGAAAATAAAAACTGTCCAAGCAAATAAATAGGGAAGGAGTTTGGAGTAAAAGCATTCCAAAAGTTCCTATATAGTTGAGAGGGGAACCAGGATATTAACTTTAGACTTCAGGTAAAACATGTTAGCCTTTCAGGAATAACAGTAAAAGAATAGAAAAGAATAGATATTAGTAGAAAAGGGAATGAGAAAAAATTCAACAGAAAGCGAGAAAGGAGAAAAAGGTAAATGGAGCAAATGAAAATGGAAAAGAGTGGTGGAAGAAATAATATCTTTTAATCACAAAAATAAATTAGATCCAACTAGTTCTTCAAAAACCCTCATCTTGATTGTTTCCTTCAACCCAGGTCCTTGGGATATACTCTTTGCCCAAAGGCAGCTTTGGACTGTGCTCTTGGCTAAAGGTGAATTAGCAAACCCCAACTCTACCAGGGCATGCCATCTTCTTTTTTAATATAGGTATTTGCAGCTATTTATTTCCTTTAAGGCGTTGTTTTAACTGTATCCCATAGGTTTTGATATTTTGTTTCTTTTTAAATTTTTTTAAAATCTCATCTACTTTAAATATGTTTGAGAGTACAGCTCCCACATTCTTGTGGGCCTTTCTTTGGAGATACTTAAAAATGAAAGGTTAGTGTGGTGAACTGTATCTCTTGCTACTGCAAATGGTCTCAAGTTTATAGCTGATAATTATTAACTTCCTCTACTCTTTCAGAGTCCCTTGCCCTTTGCTACTATCTCTGCCAAATCTCATCCTGAAGGGATCTGAACCACTGGTTACCATGCTTAGGTCAAATTTTCCAACTTGTCTGGTTATTGTTCTGTCAGAATTGGGGAAGAGAATATCAGTAAGTATTCAAGTGGATTATCTCTGTTCCAAATATAGTCACTGTACCCACTGTGAACAGAAACCTTACTTCTTTCTAGTATGTGAATTTGTTACTTCTGCCAAGCTGGGAATTCCTCTTCTTACCTGCTGATCCGTGAGAACCCAAGTGGCAGCCACAGCATATCATCTCTTGCAACCCTTTGGTGCTGTGGAAATGTTCCTCTTTTTGGTGATCAGGATCTAACTTTACAGAACCCAGAGTTTCAAGGATAAGAAGCACAGATGCCCTCTGTGGGTCTTTGGGATTGATGAAAAGCAGGTGTGCCCTTTCTACCTCTCATTTCCCAGATCCACATATTCATGCTGATGCAGACATAGCAACACATAGAAGTCTTTGATTTGGTGTATATAATGCATCCTGGAGGGTGGCATTCTCTTCTCATATTGTGTTGAGTTGGTGCTTCAGCTGCATCCCTATCACACCATTCAGATGCTCTTGTAGGTTAGCAGCTTCTAGACAGTGCTGTGTGTATACTATCAATAAATTCCAAGGTCCTCTCCTGCACACACTTTATTATTTATTTATTTATTTTTCAATTCTTGCAGCAACCTGCTCCTGCACTTACTTTAGTGCTGATTGGGTCCCTTGTCATGAACTGCTCTGTGGAATGATGCTTACTGGTAAATTAAACATTTCATCTGAGTTCTCATGTAGTGATTTTCACTGTAACTCTGGGGCAGGAAAGGCAAACCTATATCTAGAATATGTCCCTTCCTTTCAGAATAAATTCTTCACCTTTCCCCAGGGTGAAAGGGCCCAAATATAGTCAATTTGCAAGCAAGTGGTTTGGTTTCTTTAAAAGATGGTACCATTTTGGGAGCTTAATGCTCATCTCTGTTGTTGGCTGTTTGGACTCTAGGCGGCATCAGTAGCTGGAACATCTTTGGTAAATGAGCGTTCATGCTATTGTGCACAGATAGTTTATAGCTCTGTCACCAGGCCCCCCTTCTTTCATGTGCCTGTTTTGTTGGCACTGGATCCGCCATGACAGAAGATAACTGACATAAACTGGTTGAGTCACTGTTTACTTGGTTGTTTAGAGCTTCTTTAATGGTAGATGTTCTCTGATGGCACCTGCTACAGGGATCTTCACATGTAACATCCACTCATTTGTCCTCTGTATGCTTCTACCCTACTACCTCATTGTCCTCGTTTCCAGTCTTTCTGCTATTTCCTCCTGACCATCAAGTCAAGACATTTGTCTGTGAGTCTGCATATATATATATATATATATATATATATATATAAACTTTTGCACAGATGGCTACCTATGGGTACAAGTCAAAAATAGACAGTGACTGCACTTTAGTCTCATTCAGGGGGTGGCACTAAAGATGGTAGAAAAGGAAAGGGGCAGACCTTCAGGGAGTACCCTGTCTACTTTGTGTGGACAAAGTGGTTTGCGGTGACAGTGCACGCAGGCTCTGGTGTGTCCTGGTGGAGCAGCAAGGAGCAGGCCACATACCCCTGGGTAAGTGTGTGTGTATATTTATTTTAAGGAAAGCTGCAGGCAGGAATGAAGGTGAGTAGGCAAACAGGAAGGAAGAGAGAAAAGGAGGAGGAGCTTTATTTATTTTTTTAATTTAGTTGTTCACCCTGGCCCCAGGTCTTGAACTCTGGACCTTAGGGTGTATGTGGGACTGCTATGAAGTGTACTAGACTGCCAGGCCACCAGGTCGTACCCAGTCACTGTCCATTTTTGACTTGTACCCACATATAGCCATCTGTGTGAAAGTTCAGGGTTTTTGGTTGGTTTTTTATTTTGTCAGCTGACCATAAGGACCCCATACATGGCCAGTGGTACATGCTGAGGGAGAAGTGCTTGTTCAGCAGTGGCAGATGACATGAAGATTTGGGCTGTCTACCCATGCTTGTGACTTTTGGTCCTACTTCTGCTTGATCTCTGTGAATCACTTTCATCTGCTGGATTGTCACTGTGTCCTCCCAACTTTATGACTTGGTGTCTTTCAGAGCCCAGATCATTTAGGGCACCACAGTCAGATTCTCTGTATCTGTTAGGACCCAGGAGCATTCCTGGAGTTACTCTGCATAAGAACTCCAGGGGTCTGTGCAGTGTTTCCCATAATACTATATGATTTGCCAAGTTACTTACATCACCACCTAAACTTGCAGAGTCCTTTTTCTTGTTCTGGGCTGCCCTCAAAACTGGCTGCTCTGTATCACCTGGTATAAAAGCCAGAGCAATATCCTCAGGGGTTGTGTTTCCCTCTTAGTGCTGGGAGATGCAAGATGCAGTTATTTGCTTGGATGGCTTTACTCCAAGGGCATTAATTATTATGATTCTGACTTCTGGACCCATAAAAAGTTTTACTGATGTAATGAGTACCTGAGTCTTTGAAGCATTCATTTTTCACCCTTTGGAGTGCTTATGTTCTCTCAGGCCTTCAGTGCGCTATCAACCTTTGGCCCAGTTAGCATGATATTATCAATACAGTGGTTCAGGGCGTTTTTCTACGGGAAGTCCATACGATCTGTATCTCCTAGGACTATATTATGTGCAGGGTGATAAAGTTGACCTAGTCCTGTCAGTGTTCGCTATAATCCATTCTTTGTGAATGCGAATTGTTTCTGATTTTTTTTATCTTTCTATTTTGTCCTTAAAAATGTTTTATTGCACTAACATTGCATACTAATAATATATACATTTAAGGTGTACATCATTATAAATCAACATCTGTATATAGTGCATTAAATTCAAGTCCAATTCTATCCTCATCATACAGGTGACCTTTTACCTGATTTGTTCATCACCCTCCCCCCTTCTGGTAACCACTGTTTGTTCTTATGGACTAATAGTCTGCTGAAAGTCTGTTTTTGTCTTACTTGGCTTGTTTATTTGGTTTCTGTAAATACCACGTATACGTAAAATCAAATGGTGTTTGTCTTTCTCCATCTGACTTATTTCACTAGGTCCATGTTGTTGTGAATGGCATGATTTTACCTTTTTTTAAATAGCTGAGTAGTCTTCCACTATGTATATAGACTATATTTTCTTTATCCACTCATCTGTTAGTGAGCACTTACGTTGTTTCCAACTCCTGGCTATTATAAATAATGCTGCAGTAAAAAGGGATGTATATAGCTCTTCAAATTAGTGTATTTACATTTATGGGGTAAATTACCCAGAAGTGGGATAACTGGATCCCATGGAATTTCTTTTTTTAATTTTTTGAGAAATCTCCCTGCTGCTTTTCCATATTATCTGCACTTAGTTTCTTTCTGACCATATCGTGCACAGCATGATTGAGTTACGGATTGAGTTATGCTGTGACCTACGAGTTAAAGACCTAGTCTGGAGGCATAAAGGTGGCAGATCCTGAGTGGGCATGGACAGAGCTGAGAGGCCTCTGCATTATGTTCAAGGGAGCAGAGCGTGCTGATTTTTTATAGGGAGAGCGGTCTCTTTTGTTGTCTCAAGGGGCTAAGAGTATGTGGGCATTGAAATTCTGGAGCGGCATCAATTCAGTTGTTATTGTCTCATGTACTAGGGTCACATTCTTTCCCATTCAAAGTCCTGACTGTGGAATGGCATGTCCTCCTTGACTGAGAGTGAACGTTCTGAGGGACTGGGATATCTGATGATTAATTCCTTGGCCTGGTCCTCAGCCTTTTCTGTCCTCTAGTTACCACAAAAAAGAGCCTGTTTGTGTTATCAAGGAAGCCCATGGCTTTTATATTTGACTTTCAATTTACTGTAAATCACTTTCAACTTTTTGTTATCTTTTTCTGGAGCATCAATGGAGTTAAGCAAAGTCGTTGAATTCCATTGTCATAATAGTTACTGTTTCCTGCCTACTCGTCAAGTGCCTGATATATCCAGTCAGTTACAGTATTCTCTTCCACAGAGACAATCACAATTCACCATGGTGAAAGTTTAAGAAATGTACCAGCACCTTTTGTCAGTTATTATTTGTGTTTTTACCTGCCACTGGCCACAGTCCTTGTTGTCATCTAGTTTGTGAAAAGTTCAACTCCAAAATCTTCCTGTACTTCCAATTTTCTTAGATCACTCCTGGCACCAACTATTAGTAGGTTGTATTCATTGAAAAGCAGACTGAACTGGAATTTAGTATTGAGACTGTTTATCAGGGAATCAGTGCACTTGGGATCAAAATAAATATGAAAGTGATAGGAAGCAAGATTGAGCAGATTGATCTTCATCTTGATTAAGTGAGAAGGTTTGGATATCTATGATTAGTGAAATAATAAAAGGTGATGGACTTTACATTTTATATCATTTGCTTTTTTCTCTTTTTAGAAACAATACCTGACCCCTCCCTACACTGGTTAATAGTGATATGGAAGATCCTCTTGGTGAGTGTCACCTACATTTTTCTTGGTAAATGAATGATATGTGTTTTGTCTTCACTTTCATTAAAACTTCGAGAGTAATTCTTTCCATGTTTAGTATGCTACTGTCTACAATAGTGATTATCAAATATCTTGGTCTCTGGGTGCTTTTGTACTCTTTAATGTAATTGAGGGCCTCAAAGAATGTTGTTTGTATGCTTTATTATAAATGAAAACAGAAATTTTAATAGTATTAATTCATATAAAGATAAAATTAGCAAATATATTGTGTCCTATAAATAATATTTTTATTGAAAAATAACTCCCAAAGTAAAAAAAAAAAAGTGAAGAGAGTAGCTTTGTTTTATATTTTTGCAGATCTCTTTTATGTATGGTTTAAGATAATTGAATTCACATCTGTTTCTGCAGTTAATCTGCTATCTTAGGACATTTCATAGTCTCTGGAAAAGTGACTATACAGTCCAGAGATAGCGAGATGAAAGGACAAATAGCATCTTGGTATATTATAAAGCATAATTCTAACCTTGCTATTTGGGATCCCCCAGTGGGCCCCAAACCACATTTTGAGACTACTCTGGACTATTACTTCAAATAAAACTGGGAGCCATTTGGAAGTTAAAATAAGAAAATTTTATTTATCTTGAACATTTGGCAACATAGATACTTTTATTTGTTTGAGAGTTTAGTTCTGTTAATATTTCTAAAACAAGTGTGTTCCATAGTGCTTCATTATTACTTGGCCAATGAAGGGTAGTATGGAAGTAATCATAATGGTGAGATGGATGCTATTTCCAGTATTTTGCCCCTACGTTGTATTGTATCCAACATGGTTAAGGACCTATAAATATTGATATACAGAGGTGTACCATCTACCTTTTTGGCTTAACAGTCGTTTACTGTGTTTTGAGTCTGATTTTCCCATTAACTCATTTCAAAAAGAGATACTGCCCAGAATTCCAGTTGTTTTTTTTTAAACCATCGCATAGTCTAAGAACACTAGTTAGAAAGTACTTCTATTTAAAGTATGCATCAGCAAAGAAAAGGAACCAGAGAATTTTCTTTGTTTCACTTCAGCGAGCTGGAGGAATCTGATGTAAGCATGTTGTGATTCTTTTCCACATGGAAAGTTTGAACCTTCTTTTTTTCCTTTATCTTCTGTCCTGGGGTCTTGGATTTTACATGGCTTATGACTTAACTGCTGAGCCACAGGGGTGTGCCTTAATCTCTCTTTGTGCCAGTGTGTCTTAAAGAAATAAAATTAAAACATTATCAGGCTTACTT
Source organism: Solenodon paradoxus (assembly GCA_004363575.1). Lineage (NCBI taxonomy): Eukaryota > Metazoa > Chordata > Mammalia > Eulipotyphla > Solenodontidae > Solenodon > Solenodon paradoxus. The sequence continues at coordinate 146,166 of RJWH01002680.1, forward strand.
TCATTTCATGCTGAAATACCATAGATGGCTGAAGCTAAGCTCTTTAATCGAATAGCTCAGGTGCATAGCAGTCGTCTAGCTGTGAGAAGTCTGCTGTAGAAAACCTTTCAGGATCAGAATTTCTCCTCTAACTGTTTTAACGACCGATTGACTTCTTTAGGACCTTGACTTTTTTTTTTTTCCTCCCTGAAGGGGTTTTACATTGTTTATCAGTGAAATCCTTAGTTTGAACACTAGAGGGTAGTCAGTACTTTATTAACAAATTTATAGTTTATTATCAAGTAAATTATTGAGGAGATTATTTATGAACAATTTGGTAAATCAAATTCATTTTTGTTGCCTGGCAACAAATCCTGAAGAGCATGTTCATATGACAAACAAGAGTAATATGTGACATTTCAAAATGTTTTTACTAGAAACATGTTTTTTTCCTCTAATCTCCATTATTTAAATGCATTATTAAACTAATAAAATAAAATTTAATTTAAATGTAACTTAAGTTTACTAGTGATTACTGGGGGGCAGTTGCTATGGAAGTTATAGTTCAACTATAGTCAACTGGAACGTAAATTGAAATGTGCTGTTATCACTTGTATGAGAAAGTCTGTGCTCTGTGCTAGAATTTTGTACAATCCCCCCCGCCACCCCCCCAGCCTGGCTTCCTGGGTTTTGAAACCTGGTCTTTGGGCTTTTCATGGTCGGCACTTCAGCCACCTCAGATGCCTGAGCCAGCTAGGTGCACCTGATTTTTTTATTTTTTCATAGCTGTTTGCAGAATATACAGGTGATAAGAATTTGGTTTATGGCATGCCCTGATGGAACAGTGACTGAGCGCAGTCCACATACACGCCAAAGACCTAGGTTCTTGTCTCAGAGCCAGGGGGTAACCACAATGGACAATTAAATTAAAAATATTTCTTCTTTCTCTCTATTCCTGCCTGCTTGCCTACTCGCCTTTATACCTGCCTGTACCTCTCCTTAAAAAAAAAAAAAAAAACAGAACTGATTTATAGAAGTTATGGTCTGCTCATGCCATTTGACAAAGAAAATAATTAAAACTTTTTTTTACAGTGATAACTGCATTATAACATTGTATATGTTTCAGTGTATATCATTATAAATCAGCATCTCTATTTACGACATTAAGCTTACCACTGATGGCCCAGTTACTGTACAGTCAACCTCTTTTACTTGATTTCTCCCTTCTCTTCTGGTAACCACTATTTTGCTCTTAGAGTGTAAAATATTTTTGTTTATTTTATTTCTCTGTATGCTGAATGTGAATGAAATCATACAGTATTTATCCTTCTAACTTCTTTTACTAAGCATAATAACTCTCTAGGTCCATTCATGTTTTTGCAAATAAGAAAATAATTATGAATATAAAGTAAGTTTGTTTTTAAGAGGGTGGAGTTTCTATAAGATGAGGTGAAAATTTTGTTACAATTAGATTAACTATTATGTAACAGTTATGTATATAACAAAAAGGGATTGTTATAGTCTTAAAATAAAAGTGAAGGTTTTTTTAACCCATAAAGTACCAGTGGCATAACATGTTTACACATATTATATATAATACTTAAAAATAAATTTGTTAATACTGCCACAGGTCTAGTAAAAATCTTTAAATGATAGGAAAATGTCATTCTCACTCTGGTGGATGTTTTCCGAAATTTGAATTTTCTCTTGAAATCTTGACTGACATTACTGGCGGGTGCGCCATGGTGTCCCGGTGGTCTGGAACACCTGGGAGCAGTCCCACACACATCTCAGGGTCCTGGGTTCAAGACCCGAGACCAGGGGGAGCACAAAGGTGAACAACTAAATAAAAATAAAGCGCTTCCTCCTCTGCTCTTTCTCCTCTATTCTCCTTCGTTCCTGCCTGCACCTTTCCTTCCCTTTCCTTTAGAATAAAACAAACACTGGCAACAAGAACTGGCAGCTTTCATTATAGGGCCAGGTCCACATCATTCAGTTTTGAGAAAATATGTCAAATAACTAAGCTGGAATAACATAGTCAGTCTTTCAACTGTAAATTGGTATTTCTTTAGAATAAGCTGACTAATTCAGCTTGCAACTCAGTCATACAGTGCCTTTTCTGAAGATGACCATTGTACTTAAATGTTTGCATTAGTCATATTTACCATTTTATCACACAGAATAATGAAAAAGACATGGATTGAAATTTATTAAAGCTAATCATTTTTACTGCTTTTTTCAAGGGCATTCTTAAACTATAACTGGCATTTTGAACTACACTAATACAGCAGTGAAGAACGTCAGTCATGCTATAGTTTGGTGCCTTGATTTCTGTTAAGATACCAGTTTCGCTCACCATTGCTTTTGTACCATCAGCTCAAATGTCAATACAGTAAAAAAGGCAAATATTTTACACTGTTATGAAGTGTACAGTTGTACTTCTTAGACTCCTCAAGGATCTTGAGGATCTCCAGGGATTAGTGAGTCATACTTGCTTCAGTTTCCTGACGTTCACAGTTTCTTCTGCGGAAAAGAGCTAAGTCAAGACAGTCCAGGAATTGTACTACTGGTAAGATGCCACTGTGGGTCAGGTCTTGAACATTTGGCAGAAATATAATCAGAGGGAGTAAGCAACTCTGGTTTCTCATAAATTGACTTACCTACCTGCAGCTTTTAGGTGTAGGTTAAAGAACTCTTCGGTGAGGGTAAAAGGAGTATTCTGACTTTATGAGGCAGCTGGGTATTTTGTAAAGAAATTCATCAGCATTTAGTCAAGACCAGCGGAGGACTTGGCTCACTTAAACACCATGTTCTTGTCTTCAGAAAGCAGCAGAGATCCACTCTGGACTGTGTCTCTGTATAACTGCTACTTTGGGACATCCGGTTCACTTAGGGATTCTGCTTCTCTCCTCTGTGGATTCTTTTGTTTCCTAAATCCCATGTCATCCTCTCTCTTAGTTGCCAGTAGCTTCTTGATGTTGGACCTTCTGGATTAGTTTTCTAATTTTCATCTCTCTTTTGACTATCTACAGGAAGATTACTTTATCTTTTATGAATTTTTCCTTTTCTAACTATTATGTTTTTAATTTCTAGGAGAGCTTTTCTATTTTCTGATTGTTTCTTTCATAATATCCTTTTATTATTTTAGCATATTTTCTTTGCCCTGCATTAGGCTCTTTTCCTCTAAAGTTGCTTTTCTGTTTTGATCTCTTTTATGTTAGAGATTTCCTCTGATGTCTAGTAATAATTAGCTGTCTGGTCGTGATTAAGAGTGGGAAGCTTTAAATTAAGAAGCTTTAAATGCATAGGCTGGTTGCCTTTGGGCCTTACTATAAGGTATCTGTCTGGTCCCTTTGTTGGGAAACATCCCATATCAGTATCAGGATTCTAGGAGCGGTATTTCCATGACTATTTTGATGGTATGGGGTGAAGAGGACTGAGGGATTGCTTCATTCAGCATTAATTATATATATATGTCCACTTAATTCCTTTTTTATTTAGATAACTTTGTTTTACAACACAATATAAGTTTTATATGTACAGGTCTGCTGTTATCAAATATGTAATATAACACACCACCAAATTTCTCATAGTCCCCTACCAGTGTTCATTAGGCCCCACTACTCTTTTTATCCCCCTCCTCCCAGCTCTTCTGCTCTCTGGTAACCTCAGTTCTGTTGTCAGTGACCAAGAGTTAGTTTTTGTTTTGTTTTGTCAGTGCCTTTGCTTTGTTTCTTTATGTTCCACATATGAGTAAGATCTTCAGTATTTGTCTTTCTCCTGACTTATTTCACTTCACATAATCCCCTCTAGTTCTTTTGTTGTCACAAGTGACAAAATGTAACCCCCCTTTTTTTTAATTGCTGATTTTAGCAGCCATTGTGTCTGCAGACCGCATCTTTATCCATTAGTCTGTAAATGGGCGCGTAGGTTGTTTCCATTTCTTGGCTGCTGTAAATAGTACCGCAGTGAATGTAGGAATGCATAACTCTCACTCTCTTTCGCGCGCGCTTGCGTGCGTGCGTGCGTGTGTGCGTGTGTGTGCGCGCGCGCGCCTTCCCCTATCCCCGCTCTGGTTTCAAACCTGGGTCCTTGACTTTCATCATCTGTGCTATGGCCACCTGAGTCACAGGAAGAAACTGTATATATCTTTTTGAGTTAGTGTTTTCATATTCTTTTGATAGATATCTGAAGTGAAATTGCTAGATCATACGGTAGTTACATTTTTAATTTTTCGAGGTTAATTCCTCTCAACTTTTAGTACTATATTCCTACCATCAACTGCTTTTTGTGACCCCCTCCCTGTCCAGAGACTATTTTATCCCTTCCAGAAAACAGATTTCTAGGATTCTGATAGATTGGTGGTGTACAGATATTCAAACTCATGGAGTGGGGAAGGTGATGGAAGAATCAAACAGCTTTTACCGTGATTGTCCTTACTTTATTCCATTCCTTTTCTTTACCATTTCATCCATTCAAAGGAATCTGGTAGAAGACAGTGAAAGTATTGTTAATCTATTGCTGGATGCTACTAGTTTAAAAAAAAAAAAGTAGCGGATATATAGTACGTAAGTACTAGGGAAGATGGGGAAGAAAGGACCCAGGGAAGATGTGGGTACAATGTATGCTGCTTCATACCCTATTACTTTTTAAAAATGACTCATGCCTGCTTTCTTTCTTCCTCCCTTCTCAGCTGTTTATGGATTAACAGTCACTCTCTTGTAGCATGCTAGAGAAAAAGGGACTGAAGCTCTGGTATAGGAAATGTCTTCTAAAGGTTTTGAAGGGTAGGAAAGAATCTGTTTTTTGGTTATTATTTTTTACAGGAAAAGAAGGTGCCATCAGGAATGAAGGTGAATAGGCAGAGGCAGGAAGAGAGAGGAGGAAGAAGCATTTTATTTATTTAGTTGTTCATCTTGGTTGTTCTCCTGCCTCAGGTTGCAAACCCTGGTCAATGGGATTGTATGTGAACTGCATCTGGTGAACTTAATTGTTAAACCGCTAGCACGCGCTAGGATCTCCGTTTTAAATAGCATTCCCAAAATGTTTTAAATCTTCTGACAACTTCACTAAATTTCTCTGTATTCACAGAAGTGAATATGATTTGTTGAAAAAAAATTTTGTTCATTTGTGTTTGATGAAATAATATCTTTTTTTAAGAGAGGAGCGGAGAGGAGAAAGATACACTTTTATTTATTTGTTTGTTTGTTTATATATTTATTTGTTTATTGTTTTTGGTTGTTCCTTCTGGTCCCAGGTCTTGCACTCCTGTCCTTGGACTTTACTTAGTCCACATCCCACCTGTCAGATCCACTTAGCACCTGATTCACTCTGTGGTTAGACTGCACAAAACCACTACTCTACCAGGCATGCCGATATCCCCTTTAAGTCAGAATTTATGTTACATAGAAAATATGAGAAGCGCTTTATTGAGGTAGAAACAAAAACTGCCTCCTAGCAAAGTCAACTCTACTCAGACTGAATTTATAAACCATTATTATGTTATAAACGGGTTTTTCAAAGGACTCTTGTTAAGAAGCCATGTTCAAAGTTAATGCATTTCACTTCAAAGTTCTTGGGGAACATTTTTGTGATGTTATCATGTTGTTACCACTTAAAGCTCAGAGTGTATTAATAACAGACCTTCCCTCCCTCTTTAAGAATGAAAGACAAAATATGAACTTAATTAGTTTTTAGCTCCTTAGCATGTAGGAGAGAAATTCCTTTAGAATTAAGCAGTGCCCAAAATGATATTAGTTCTATTTTTTCCTGTGCTTTTTGAGTAGAAATTTAATATAGTATTATATTTATTATTATAATATATCATATATTAATAAATATTTTTATTATAAATATATTCAACATAGTCTGTCATTTTATTTCTCGATAAAAGTATAAACTTATGGTGGGGAAGATCATTTTTACTGTTATGTTCTCTGCCCAATAGCAAGTACACAATACATATTTGTGTGTATTCCCTACTATAGTTTAAAATTTTCTGGTGTGCCCTGCATGAGTATCAGTTAGCCCTTTGGCTGATGTGATCCATATACATCCCAAGGACCTGAGTTTGATTCCCAGGATCTCGGTGAACAGTCAAGATGAGTAACTAAATAAAATAAATAAAAATTCTGATTCCCCCTCTCTCTCCCTGCCTATCCCTGCTCACCTTTATTCCTGCCTGCACCTTTCCTTAAAAAAAAAAAAAAAATTTCTAAGCTAGAATTGCTAATCTTAAGGAAGTTGAGTGCAGAGAACACCATGTTCTCTAACTTGTATAACACAGATACCATGTAATTATTTTTTGTCAGTGGAAAGAGATGTACAAGCCTGAAAAGTAGTCATACTGACATTGTAGACATCTCCCACATCCTCTTCTCCACTTTCATAATGTTCGAATGCTGCTTGCTCCCTAGAAAACCATAACAGGGTGATAAATTGACTAAATGTATGGGCTGGTTTTCCTTTTTTTCAAAGGAAAGGTGCAGGTAGGAATGAAGGCAAGTAGGCAGGCAGCAAGAGAGAGAAGAAAGAAACATTTTACTTTATTTTTATTTAGTTGTTTACACTGATGGTTCCCGGCCCCAACCCCAGACCCAGGACTCCAGTCCAGTTGTATGTGGCCTGCATCCTTTGGAGGTGATTGACCTATACCCTGTTCCACCAGGGCTGGCCATGAACTTGTTTAAATTTAAATTTACTTCTGCATGCTGAACCCTATCACTGTGTAATGGATACTGCATAGGTAATAATTATAACAATTAAAAATGATTGATAGGAAGGATGGATGGCTTTCACTTATTTTGTCTTCTCTGCTTTGCATTCTCTAATTATGTATATGATTACTCTTAAAAATGTAAATGGAATTTTATCTGGGTTGTGAGGTTACAGACATTTTTGTTTCTTTATATTTCTCAGTGTTAAAATATAAAAAACTTATTTATTAAAGGAGATAAAAGAATAAAAATTGTAGTTAGAGGGAATTAAATGCTATAATGATTATCCTGCATTCATAGTTTACCTTCCTATATTTGAAATAACCAATTTACATCTCACTTAATAATATGGCCTTTTAAAGTATAACTAATTTTATTCTTTCTGTGAACAAACTACCCTACCTAAAGCTAACAAAATGTATGTGTTCCTCACCCATTCATTTGTTCAGTAAACACTGGGTGAAATCAGCAAGGCTACGTATCATAACAGTTAAGCCCTCAGACTCTGGAATCTAACACACTTGAGTTCAGATCTCAATTCTACCACAGTTACTCTACTCTCTGATCTTCAGTTTATCTATAAAATAAAGATATGGTATAGATTTTACCTTTCTTACAAGGTTGTTGTAAGAAAATGAATATTTATAATGTGTTTAGCATGGTGCCAAGCACATAATAAACATTCAATGGCTCTGCTATACTAGGCACTAAGGGTATAAACATGAATAAAACATGATCCCTGTTCTTATAAAACTTTCAGTATCTGTTAAACATGGCGTTCCTAGGATTCCTTCTGTTTTCTAAAGCAGAAGGAAGAGAGAGGAGGAAGAAGAAGCATTTTTAAGGAAAGAAGAAAAGGAGAAAGCACTCTTTTTTTTAATTTGTGGTTGTCAGAATAATCCCCGCCCCAACCCCAGGTTAAGTAGTAAGTAAATAGTCTTCTTTTGTTTATTATGTCATTTTGGTAAAACTAAGTTTTTTAAGATCTCAAGTATATTTTGTACTACATGTTCTGTTCTTTTGAGCCATCTATCAAATTTTAAACCAGCTCTTCATTATGTTTATTATTATTATAGTTATGTTTTAAGGTCTTAAAAAAAAAACCCATCATTATTCTGTCTTTTCAAACTTTTCTTTGCTTTTTCCTAAAGATTAACCTTGATAAAGAACAGTGTGCACAACACAGTGTTTATGATATATTTCCATTCAAAAATGTACTATTGTTACTTTAAAACTGAAATTCTTGGTGCACCCTGGTAGAGCAACTGTTATGTCAGTTACCTTCAAAAGAGCAGGCCACCTACCCCTGCATTCAAGTCCTGGGCCTGGGGAGGAAGGCATCTGTGTGAACAACTAAGTAAAAACAAAATAAAATAAAGATGTCTCTCTCTCTCTCTCTCTCTCTCTCTCTCTCTCTCTCTCTCTCTCTCTCTCTCTCTCTCTCTCTCTCTCCTATCACTTTCATTCTTGCCTCCACCTTTCCTTTAAAAAAAAAACTACTGAAATTCTTAAAATACTTATTTTAATAATAAGTGATAAACTTCTTTAATTAAAAAGCATTTTTTCAATCTTGCTTCAAATTCAGGTTAAGTATGGTCAGTGGAATTTAAAAGTTGATATTGAAGCTTTTGTGAATCTTTTCCATTAGTCGGGGAACCATTAGTTTCAAACAACCTCAGAGGTTGGCTTCTTGTGCCTATTCAGGGTTCTGTCATATTAAAATGACCTTTCATAATAGAGTGTTGACTTGACTCAAAGGCGGAATAGTTTTTATGGGATTACAATTTGAAACATCAGTGGGGTGTGAAACGCATGCACGTGTGCACACACATATACCTCTATTGGAGGCTTCCATTAAAAGAAGTTAATAGGAATATAATAAGCCATCTTGTGAAATGGTGCTGATGCCCTTCAGTTCTTACTGAATTTTGTTGCTTTTTTCCTCACCAAACTAGGATTAATCTGTGGGTAGTCAGAATGACTTCATGTCAGATTATAGTCTATAGTTACAGCTTTCCTTTTTTCTACTACATAAAAAGATTAAATACTACGTTTGATCTTACTATTTAAACATTTCAAAATCTCATACTTGGACATGTTGTAGCTCAGGCACCTGAGATGCCGGGGTGCAGACCGTGTAAAGCTCGAGGACCTGGATCTGAGACCCAGGGTAAGGGAGAAAAGCCAAAAATAAAAGCGACTAAATAAAGATGCTTTTCCTACTCTCTCTTCCTTCCTTTCTTTAAAAGAACAGCAACTCATATTGTTTTCTCTGATGATTTTCTTTTTCTTTTTAAAGAAAAGTGCAGGCAGGAATAAAGGCTAGTAGGCCAGTAGACAGGAGATGGGGAAGAAGCATTTTTAAATTTTGTTTTTATTTAGTTGTTCACATTGGTTGTTCCTCATCTCCCACCGGGCACTCCAACCCAGGGGTGTGTGGTCTACACTCCTCTGGAGGCAATTGACCCAACTACTACTCCACTAGGACACACCCCTTTGATGATTTTCTATACCTTCTGGTTTTCTTTTGTGATTTTCCAAAAGAATTTAAATGCTCTAAAACACATGTATCTTCCGTCTTTTTTTGTCCATTTTTTCCCCCAGAGGTTGATCTTTTCTTTTAGAGTTCAATAATCAAAGGATTTCAATAGCGAAAATTCTTAAAAATTGTTTCTTAGCTAAAGAAAACAGTGGCACCAAAGAAAAAAACATTATTTTTAAGATGAGGAGCTTGACTTAATGTTCTGTGTGTGCTTGTTCAGTTCTGGTTATAATCTCCTGCTTCTAGAGCCGATGGCTTAACAGTGATTTACAGTGAAGTCCAATTAGATTGGCTTCTAATTTATTGGTGTGCTCGGTGTCACTGCATGCTCTAACCTGAACCAAAAGTTGAAAAAGTAAGGTGGTGGATGGATGACTGACTGGCTGAGATTATTTATTAGCCCATTCACTAAATTTTTGTTTGCACCCCATCCTAGCTGCCATGAAGGAAAAGAAGAATAAGGTAGTTTCAGCTCTCAAAGAGGAGATTAAAAATTACTAGTGTGAGCGAATAAATGTGTTTTTTATACAATTGAAAATAGTTACTTCATTGGAATTACATGCCATGTTATTCATCATAACTTGAACGTAAGGATATTATTTTTAAAAACTTGCTTGTCTAGCATCTATATTTCCTTTTTTATAACTATCCATTTTGAACAGTTTAGTGGTGATTTATTTTTTTAAAGGAAAGGTGCAGACAGGACACGAATGAAGGTGAGCAGAGACAGGCAGACAGGAAGAGAGGAGGAACAAGCCCTTTATTTATTTTATTTAGTTGTTCCCCGCTTCCCCAGGACATGAACCAGGATCCCTGGGTTGTGTGTGGATTGCGCTCTCAACCAGAGGCAGTGGACCAAACCAGCTGCTCCACCAGGGCATGCCTAGTGATGGTTTCTTTAAGGAGGGTTTTTTGTTGTATTGTTTTTGTCTCATTTCTCTCAGGAGAATTTGGTGAATGTGGGAAAATAGCGAAAACTAGGGATTTCTAACTGCAAATTTCTTTATAATACTAACAATAATGCCTCCAGGAGCATAAATGTGGGTTAAAGGTATTGTAAACTTGTGCTTCAGTAATTTGGGTCCTTATGAAACATGAACTCTGGAGTATTTTTATATAGATTTAATCTGAGGAAGATTACAAATCTAAATTACAAAGTGAAGTCTTCGTCCCATATAGCTAGATTGTCCTGATGATGAACCTTTTATTTTCTGAGAAATTTCTTTCAAAATTGATTTTGAGCTAATCAGTATCATTCTTGTTGATGACCATAATGAAAATATCAGGGATAGACTAAAGGGAACATTTTTTTTAGTTTAACTAATTTTGGACAATTTGTGTAACTGCTCTGTGCCTGAATTTTAATTTTGTTGAAGTAATACCTCTTGAACTTTTTATAAGTTTAAAAAGAAATGTCTTGGCATGCTCTGGTGGAGTAGCAGTTAGATTCGCTGCCTCCAGCCTAGCTTGGTCCGTATACATCCCAAGGACCCAGGTTTGTGTCCCAGGGCCAGGGGAATGATCAAGATGTACAACTGAAGTAAAAATTAATTTTTTAAGTACTGCTTCTTCCTCCTCTCTCTTCCTGCCTGCCTTTGTTCCTGCCTGTACCTTTCCTTTAAAAAAGAAAAGGTTTTTATTTGAACATCTAGCAAGTATTAAGTGATTTCAAAGTGTATTTAGGTCCTCAGTGTAGTGTTTAGTAGAGATTTGCATCCAGAATTCTCAGATATGAACCCTAGTTTTGCCATTTATTAGCTACGAACTTCTTGGACAAGTTTAAAACTGTGTGACTCCGTTTCCTCATTTATTAAATAGGGATAATAAATAGTGTACTTCCTATAGGCTTATTATAAGAATTGGATAATTTAATACATGTAAAATATTTAAAATCATCCCTAGCATTATTATAATGCTCAGTTAATATTGAAAATGGAGAGAAGAAATGTGTGGGAGAAGAACTTCACTATGCTTTCCTAACGTTTTAATGTGTTTCACTGTTACTTTTTAAAAAATAAGTTAGAAGCAAAATGTCTAATTCAAAACATAATTTTTCCTTGAATTTAGAAGTTCTGTATATGATTTTTTTCTGAGTTTTGTGGTTGTCAAAGATTGAGGGTTTCGAGGGCAAGGAAGGGTATGAAAGACTTGGGTATTTCCTGTGCGGAACACAAAGAATAAGGTGCATTTGAGTTACTGGCTGTGGCACGTTTGACACAGGCAGACAGGAAGAGAGGAGGAACAAGCCCTTTATTTATTTTATTTAGTTGTTCCCCGCTTCCCCAGGACACGAACCAGGATCCCTGGGTTGTGTGTGGATTGCGCTCTCAACCAGAGGCAGTGGACCAAAAGACCTTGGTTCTTTTGCAGGAGTTGCTGTTGACTCAGTGTAATCAGGTGTTGATTACTCAGAATTTTTATTTAATAGTAGATAAAGGCTGTATTCCACTGTATATGTCTGAAAGAATGTCGTTTAAAGAGATTCCTCGTTAGAGATTTCTTAATAACTTTTACAGATGTTATAGTTATCATTAGACATTTATTGTATTCCCTCTGAATATGTGGCTGAGCATTGGTCATATTTAGATTTCTTACTCATTTAAGTGAGTTAAATTGAGCACTAGATGTGTTAGAGTGATGAAAGGGAGAGAAGGAAGGTTAAGTGGCGGTACTAATAGTCATCTCTCTGAGTCACCAGCAGTGAATGTCACTTTACTGGGGTACATTTAACTTGTTTCAAAACCCTGTGATGGGCAGCTCCTTGATTTGTGACTGGTTAGTTTCTATATATCATTGATACCTCCTGATTCCCTGATAGAGGCTAACTTGAACTTCGTTTTTAGCATATGTGATTTTATAAAGTACTTTTTTTCTTGGAATCATTTCAAATAGAACTCTGAACTGGTTAAATCAATTTGATTCACAATGGAGTTTCAGAACTACAAGGGAACTGAGCAATAATTTTGTTCAACTGGCCAATGTCACATAGGGATTAAAGTTCTTCAGTGTCATTTATATCCTCCTCTTACCTCGCTTTTCTCCTCATCCCCACAATCTATGAGGTTTTTTTTGCTCAATTATTTTCTTCCCATGAACTTTTATCTCCAGTTAGCAAATTCTTACTTTCATCTGGGCCTGCCTTTCTCAAGGAATTCCCCAAGTCTATAACCCAGCCATAGAAAAAAAACTGTTTTCTTAATCAAAACTTTCCTATTTAGAAGCATCAAATAATCCCCCAGGACATTCTGAGGAACTTAATTTTCTTCAAAACAAAAACTTTAATAAAAAGCAAAAAGGCAGAATCTCTGTAGCTCCAATTTCCTAACCTGAGGTCTTATATTCCCTTGCCTACAAAAGTGGTCCTGATGGTATAATTTCAGTTTCTCCTGTAAATACAGTCCAACATATTGTGGGCTTGTAAATATATCTGTCACTTCATGCCTGCCACATATATAGCCACTGAGACATAAAAGCATATCAGAACTTTTTTTTTTTTAAGGATAGATGTAGGCAGGCAGGCAGGAAGACAGAGGAGGAGGAAGCAACTTTTTTTTAATTTAATCCTTCACACTGGTTGTCTCCCTCCCATACCAGGAATTCTAACTCAGGGATGTGTGTCTTGCATCCTTTGGAGGCGATTGACCTAACTGCTGCTCCAGTAGGCACGCCAGAACCTCCTCAGTTTTTCCTCAAGAACTGTGTGTTTAAATTTAAACTTGGGGGGGAGGGGGTCATTTATGTAAATATGTAAGTGGGTCGAGAGGGAACCAAATACATTTAGTACATTCAATCAGAATTGTTAGACTGCTTTTATTTAATTCTTACAACAATATGAGTAATTACCTTCCTTTTATAGATGTGGAAACTGAGGTTCATATAAGTTAAGTCACTTGTACAGAATCACCTAATCAGTACATGGGAAAGTTGAACTTTTATGCAGCTAAATTGGGCACCAAAGCCTCTGCTTTCTTCCGCTGGTAAGCCATGCTGCCCTCTGGAAATGGGGGCAGGCAGGGAGTACATACAGTGTTTCATGCAGAATAACAGGCAGGTGTGTTTGGTTTTTCATCTAAGGAGCCAGCCACAGAAAAAAGCCAATGTTATTTGGGGGTAAGTAGGATGATTATCTCATGATACCAGTGAGCCTCCCTTAACTTTAACCTTCTGTGTCTCTTCAGCCTGTCCTTCAGGCTAATTCACATGTCGTCCAGATGTCTTCTACTGAGACTCTTGAGCCTAATAGATTGAGAGTTTAAAACCATCACCAACATGACATTTCCCCCTCTCCACAAAGTAAGAGTTTCATATTAATTCTCAGCATTGTTTGGGATGATAAAATAGCACATGGTTTCCACATTTCTTGCAGCCTTTGTCTGTGTCACTTTTTACCTTAATTGCTTTTTGTTACTAGATTCTGTGAGCAAACTTACAACTGAAGAATATTTCTTCCCCTGTATTCAGTTAATATTTGTTCCATATCTACTGTGCACTAGACTGTGACAAGCATTGAGGATTTAAGAGTAAGTACATTATGTTCCCTGCCAACAAAAAGTTTCTTGCCTATTAGAAAAGTCTGAAGATCATTGTCATCTATGGTTGTATGTCCAGCACAATCAGTCATGATCAGCTCTTCAACTCTCCAGTCTTACTTCTTGATGCCTATATATTTTTTCACCTGTCACTCGTTCTGTGGCTCATATTTTATATTACTTCGTTGAAGATGTCTTCTCTGATCTCTGTGGATAAAGCTAGACACTCCCACTCCCACCAATATGTTTTTACATAGTACTTAAGTATTCATCAATCTCTACTGTAGATCCCATTCCTTGAACTATAAGCATCTGAAAGCAAAAACTGTTGTTTGTAAGCACCAACATACTACTAGGCACATAACCAGTGATCAGTAAATCTTTACTGGAATTCTGCTTGGATGAGTAAGGAAAGGCTTATTATAGTAGAAGCAGCATTTGAACTGGTTCTTAAAGGGTTGTGTAGGAGTTCCCTAGATGGATCTGGGAAAGAAATTCCAGACCAAGAAATCAATTTGTACAAATAGAAGAGATGATAAAGAATTTATAAATGACTATCAAGGCTAATTTCCACATAGAGTTTAAGGCTATTAGTTGTAGAACGTTATCTCATAACTGTTAAGAGCTAATCAAACTAGATTAGAATAAATCATAGGGTAAAGAATATATCCAGAAGTTGAATCGTAGTCTTTGATTTAAATATGTATCTGTGTGACCTGTTAATAATTTTTCTTGGGAATATAACTAATTTCCTAGAGGAAAGTGACTTTCTTCTTAATCTAGAAGCACACCTAGAGCTCATTTCCTTGAGGTATCTGAATTAAGCAGAGGGAAATATAATTAAAATAGCTTAAGAGCTTATTCTCCTAGGCAATCCTATATATATTGGTACTTTAGCATAAAAGTAAATGTCAGTGAAAACGTTATACTGTTATGATTGATCTTGTAAACTGTCAATTGAAAATATAAAGCATGTTCTCATTTTAGCCTAGAGATGATGTACTTGTCAGCAAAAAGTTTTAGAATTGTGAATGTCACTAAAAGTTTCGAGCTCAAACTGTCTGCCATTGCAGTTCTTTAATAAAATTAGAGTCTGTTTAGAAGACTTCAAGTGCAGTAATCTAAGCTGTATCTTAAATTCCTTTGCCTGTGAAACTTTGTTTTTATAAACCTTTCTTGATTTTCCCCTAAATAAAAGAGAAAGAGATTCATGCCTTTTTTTTTTTTTTTTTTTTTTTTTCCCCAAAGAAAAGGTACCAGCAAGCAGCAAAGTGAGTAGGTAGGCAGGCAGGAATTGAGAGGAAGAAGAGGCATATTATTTTATTTAGTTGTTCATCTTGTTTGTTCCCCTTGCCCCATTCCAGGATGTGAACCCAGGTCCTCAGAATGTGTATGATTTGTGCCAGCTGGAGGTGGTGGACTGATCTACTAGACCACCAGGGCACATGCCAAGATTCACAAATTTAATGTTACTTTCCCCTTCCCTTGAAGGTAGTAAGCTGCAGAAGAAAAGTACTATGAAAAGATTTTTTTTAATTAGGTGACAGGTAGAAATAGTTGTATACTTCTTAGAACAGTGAGATTTCTCTTTGTAGTTCTAAAATGTAATTCATGAAAAACTAGATGAACTTAAGGCTTATACTGTCAAATTTTAAAGCCATCAACAAGCCAGTATCTCCCCCCACCCCATTTGGCCCAAAGTAAATATTGATTTCTTAAATGAGACTGAAACATGCTGGTCAGGGAACATGTGTTGGCTTGGTACATAGGTTATAAAATTAGCATTTCTGGTGCATCCATCCTGGTGGAGTAGCAGTTGGGTAAATTGTCTCCCAAGGAATGCAGGCCATATACCCCTGGGTTCGAGGCTCAGGTCTGGGGGTGATGTTGGGTGGGGGTGAGGATAACCAGTGTGAACAACTAAATAAAAATAAAATAAAATACTTCTTTTTCATCTCTCCTTGCCTGCCTACGTGCCTACTCTTCTTCATTCCTGCCTGCACCTCTTCTTTAAAAAAAAGGAAAACAAAGAAAGAATTAGCATTTCTGAGAGATCTGTTGTAATAGAGGATGAATTTTTCTGGGAAATGGATATGTCTTTTGGAAATAATTATTTCCATGACCATGTATACAAGAACTAAATTGAATTCCAGAATTAGAATGAGGACACCTGGGTTTTAGACCTACCTCTGAGAAAGACATTTAAGCTCTTTGATTCTCAGTTTCCTTCTTCTGTAAGATATAGGAGATTGAGCCAGATGATCACTAAGAATCCTGTCAAAGTTTTATTGCTACCTTCACAATAACCCTAGAATCAGCAGTGAGCCAAGTCAAGATGGGCATTTCAATTTGGTAGGTGATAAACTTCAGCTATACCAGGATCCTTAAATCTATTTGTCCTTTTCTTGTTTGATCCTGTCTGATAAACTAGATTCAATGTATTGTTTCTGCCCTCACACACGTGCAGGTTCTCTCACTCTCTCCCTCTCTCCCCTTCCTCTTCCCCTTCTCCCTCTCCCTCTCTTCTTCTCTTCCTCCCTCCCTCTCTTTCTCCTCCCTTCTTTCTGTGCGTGTGTGTTTATTTTTTTGCCTGGCCCTTTACATCTTGATGTTTCTGTACACCGACCGATTGTGTTCAGACTTCCTCTTTGGTCTGCTTTTTCCAGTTTATTCTCTCTGGATTCATAATACAGAAGTGTCATCTTCCGTTTCTGACTAACCTCTTCGTAATCACTGAGTTTTTGTCATGTACTATTGTCTGGCTGTTCCTGAGCTGACCTCTCCTTTCTTGACTTTTTGTTTGTTTGTTTTTTGCTATAGCCACTGTGGTAATTATTGCTTGCATTTATTGAGATGTACCAGGCACATTGCAAAGTGTTTTATTTATGTTCCTGTCGTTTAATCCTTAAAACTACCCTCTCCTGGAAAGTATTGTTATGCGCATTTACAAATTAGAACACTAAAACTCAGGTAAAATAACTTGCCTACTATGTAGCAATATATCTGAAATTAGATTCAATCTTGTTGCACCCTGGTGGAATAGCAGTTAGGTCAGTTGCCTCTGAAGGAGTCCAAGCCACATACCCCCTGTGTTTGAGTCCTGGATCTGGTGAGAAGCAACCAGTGTGAACAACTAAATAAAAATAAAATAAAATGCTTCTTCCACAACTCTCTTCCTACCTGTCTACCTACTTGCCTTCCTACCTGCACCTTTACTTTAAAAAAAATTGTTTTTCAGTCTTCTTCCAAAGCCAATCCTCTTAAGCAGTATATCTGCAGGGTGCTGGTTAGTGCCCTTACCACCTTTTCCTCCCCATCTAACAGTGTTGGAAACCGCTATTGCGTATAGTCTGCTTTTAGGCTAATAAATGTAAGAGTCCAGGTTTGAAGGTATTCTTAGATTGGCACATCCTTTCAATATATTTTTCCTTTTACTATCTTTCCTATTTTAATAGTCAAAAGTCGTATGTATGTATATGTTTTTTTTTTTACTAATCCAGTAATAACAATTGGACACTGCCCAAGTATTTCTACACCTTTTTTTACTGATACCCTAACATTGTCATTTTCTTATTTGTTACTTTTGGTGGGGGGCATTCTGTCAAAAGCAGATAATGTGGACAAGATAATGGAGGAAAAGGTTAAAGGGCTAAGAAAAGATAAATGGAAAGTTCGCTACTAGATTTAGATTCTCAGTTGGAAACAAAGATTTAAGCTAGAAACTCCGTTTGGTTGGTAGTTCTCATTTGTTGAAGGAATTTTATTAGGTCTTCCGCATTTACGGAGTTGGTAATGTAAGACACAAGATTTCAACTTCACCAGCCTTAGTTCTGTTATCTGGTGATAGGACACATAATAGATCCTTCACAGCTTATGGTTAGTGGTGGTGATGATGAAGCTCCTTCTTAATATAGAGATCAGAATTGTTAGTTCCCCATTTTGCCTTCAGGTATTAGTGAAATAATACAGAGGATGTGGCTAACCAATGTGGTAAAGTTTGTTATGTGTGTCTTTTTTTTTTTTTAATTTAATTTAGAAAAATCAATGTTAGTCATATAGTTACATCATACACAGGTATGTAAGTAAAAAGTCATCAAGCTGTGTCCTTAATACTTATGTATTTGACTATGTGCAAATTAGGTATATCTTAATCAAATCAGTATTCATGCTGTACCTTCAGTCACTGTATATGATTCCTCAAAATGATACGGCAGTTATTAAACTTTAGTAGAAAAGAGAAATAATGTATAATACCTTCCAAATAAGTAGTTCAAGTTTATTATTTTGGTAAGCAGTTTTCAGAAACATTTCTTTTTGATATTTAATCCTAAAATATTGCTCCTAGTGTTATTAATTTCCTCCTGTCTTGGATATTCCACTCATAGGTTGGAAATACAATTTTGGATCAAGCAAATAAATGTCAGAACAATCTGATATTTTTGAGACATTGCCAGTATCTAAAACAAACCTCTGAGTGAACTTTTCTCATTAGCATGCTACACATAACCCTGCTGATTTTTGTACCATTAAACTGACAGATTTCTTTGGCAGACTTTATTTGTAGATCAAGCTCCCTTTCTTTTCTGTGCCTGTGAGTAGAGTTCTAGCCAAGCTCAATGTCAGGAAAAGTAGGTGTGGGCTCTTAGGGCTGTGCCGCTCAGCAGCTAGATTGTGGCTGCAGTCTCCTCCCCTTCCTGCACTTCAGCTCTTCACAGTGTGCACTCTGGAATGACAGGCATTCCTGGTGAAGCGAGCCAGCGTGAAGACATATTTATGAGAACCCAGGTGCCCAGGCCAGGATACAGGGAAGCAGAAACTCCAGCAGATTAACTGACCTCATGCCATTTCTTGATGTTTGGCAGTGACACTGAGAGAGGAGTGTGTGTCCCCTCCTTATGTGGATTTATCTTTTAAGAAAAATTTGCTTTGGTCCGGGACAGTTTGTTGTCGTGAGACACATCCGACAATATAATCATGGGGCAAGCTGACGTCTCCAGACCGGTAAATCCAGATGCAGTTGGTGAGTAATTGAAGGCAAAGAAACAAAATCTTGAAAGAGGCAAGGCAAACTGTGGGTGACACTGAATACTTTGTAGAATTTGAATGCGAGGATTTTGATATTTATATTTTGGAAGGTTTATAACTTAGCAATTGAATAAATGAATGAAAATGTAAGGTTTTTTTTTTTCAATTATATTAGTTTACCACTCGGTTTTGTTTTATTTGATCCTTTGGTGTTTTGTTTTTTATCTAATGTTAAAGGAAACCATCTGTTCATTTCTTTCCCCTTGCAGAAGTTAAGTAAGTGCTATAGGAGCTCTTATTTAGAATATGTGATATTTTGCTAGTATGCATATGTATGTGTGTTCGTATGCATACCTGTATACATACATACATATTTGTGTGTGTATGTGTGTGTGTGTATATAACAGCTAGGATTCTTTAAACAGGACCTTTTTTTAGTTAAGGAAAGGTGCAGGCTGAATGAAAACGAGTAGACAGGCAGGCAGGCAGAGAAAGGAAAAAGAAGCATCTTTATTTTATTTGTGTTTAGTTGTTCACACTTGTTCCCTTCTGGGCCTGGGACTCAGACCCAGGGGTATGTAGTCTGCACTCCGTACGGGCAGGCGACTGACTTCACCGCTTCTCCTACAGGGCGTGCCTAGACAGGACCATTTTTAAGAATTGACTTAATTTTTTAGACTCAGTTATACACTTTCCAAATAACTTTTTCCTTTGTGGTGGTGTTTTCATTTCTCAGAAGGCAATATAAAGGTTTCTGAAGTCAAAGATAGCCAGAGACCAAGCTGATAATTCTAAGTGTAGGTCAGAGTTTCAAAGCTTATGGGTGAAATGGAAGTGTCACGGTCATTTTCCCCAACCATTTGGGTTTTAATATAAGATGAAGTTGTGGAAAGTAGTTTTAAGGGGTTGCTTAGAGGGTTACTAAATATAAAGTAGGGGAAAGCCTGTGAGTCGTTTTTTAACATTATACTGTCTTTTAAAAAAAGATTTATGCTTTCTCTTTGATTTAGGAATCAAGAGAAAACATGCTCAGTCCTAGACTGTATTGTTTTGTTTTTTCAGTAATGAAAAAATGCTGATTACATTAAAGAAAAGTACAAAAGTGTGGGCGCACAATTAACACTTGTAAATGTATCTGATGATTTAATGTGATTTAGTTTCTAAAGGTATGTTTTCCCCTGAGAATGTGCCAGATGAAATACCTACCAAAGCATTTCCCACATTTTAATGAAACTGAAGTACACAGATCACAACCTGACTCATTTAGCAACAGATTTTTAGGGTTGAAGTTAGAACTTGACTCACTTTTCCTTGATCACTAGGGTTGGGTTCATATCGATTCCGATTCAATAGCTAACCTTTTTAATGAAATGTTTCATGCATCAAAAAAAGCAGAGGGAAAAATAGAACACTCTGGGGACATTATCCAACTTAAGAAAATGAAATTAAAAACAGAAGTATATCCCATTCTACTTCTCTCTCTATGCCTACATTCCTTTATGATGACATTTTGCTTCCCTGCCCTCTCCTGAATTTGGTAAATTCACTTCGGGGCCACTAAAGTCCCCCGTGATTTCTACTGCAAAGATTCGTTCTTTGTTAACACGTTTTATAAGAATCTAAATCATGCTAGGTGTTTATCTATGATATGGGAATGAAAGGCCTTAGAAAAGAAAAAGATGATTAAGCTGGTACAACTTGCTAATGTATGATGATATTTATGAGTTGTCCAACTAACGTTGATATACTCACAAAAATTTTATTCTGAGTTGATAAAGTTAGGGTTTTTTAGTTTTTATTCTTTTAAGGAAAGATGCAGACTGATAAGTAGAGACAGGCAGGAAAAGAGAGAGAAGAAATACTTTCATTCATTTTATTTAGTTGTTCTTCTTGGCAGTTTCTACCCACCTGAGTCATGAATCTTGGACTTCAGGATATATATGGACTATCCCTAACCCATACTCTACAAGGCATGCCAAGTTTTATATTTTTCATGCTTAAAAAAAAGGTTGGTGACTTAATAAAGGGTCCCTAATAAGCGATCTCTAAAGAAAGAGAAATCACCTATATATCTAAGATTTTTAGGTTCTCTGTGTATGTAATTTAGGGGTTTTGGTTCCTATTACTTAGATCATTCATAAGTGGATGTAAGCTATTTTAATAGACAGACTCCATCAATATTATTTGTAATTCGGGATGTATTCTTTTTGAGCAAATCAGGACCAGGTTCTGAAGTCTTACCATTGACATCTTAAGGACTATTCCATTGCTTTAGAGACCTTTACCAAACTACAATTTCTTAATGAAAGGCAAAAAGTGTTCCAATGGCCAGGAAAGCCTTACCAGCTTCTTTGGAAAGATAAATGTACAAATTAAATTAAGAAATACTCCTTTTTAAAAATTAATTGAACTCCCCTGGCTTAGAATGGAAGTCCAAAGCTGTTAACCAAGAAGAATCTGCGTTCAAACAAATAACCTTTGCATGAGGACTCATACAAATTCATGAGATGTGATGACAGTATCCAAATAGAGTTTTTACCGAAAAATCTTTCTGACTAGTAAACTAATAAGAATATTTGAATAGAGAGTAGGAATTAATGTTGTGGTATCCATTCAAAGAAATAAAGAGTTATCCTCAGAAGTTCATATAAAAAATTATCCTTAAGTGAAATATGTTCATAAAAGAGACCTGGATATTTACTTAGATAAAACTTTGAAATAATATTTTGTAGTTTTTGATCAACATAAAAGTTGTTTCTGGGTTCACGAGACTCTTTTATAATGTATCATATTAAAACAGATAGTTAATTAGTGCATGTCCTTAAATTAGACACAAGACCAAGAATTTTAATAAGCTGTACCCCACCAGACTAAATGCCTGTAACTTTCCTTCTCTCTGTCTTTCCATTCTCTACCTCTAGCTGTTTTTAATTACTTTTTTGTCCCTTTATATACCTTTTATTCATTAGCCTCTATTTTTTTTTTACTTTTATTTACATAGGAATATATTACTTTTTAAATTCCTATATTATTACATTCATCTTTCCTACAATCCTTTTCCATTACCATTTGATTAATTTTGCTCTGAAAAAATTTTTTTTTAAGTTTGTTTCTTTTAAAAAGGAAAGGTGTGGGCAGAAATAAAGGCAGAAAGACAAGCAGGCAGGAAGAGAAAGAAGGAAGAAACAGTTTTAATTTATTTTTATTTTTGTACATCTTGGTTGTTACCCGCAACCCTGGGACATGAACCAGGTCCTTGGCCAGAGGCAGCAGACCTAATCGCTGCTCCACAAGGGTGCACCTAAACTTTGGTTTTATTGGTTCTGAAATGCATGATAATGGGAGTAGTTTTGGGAAAGGTGGCTTAAACATAGATTAAATTTCAGAGGCAAAAATCAGTAAAGATGTATGAATAAATTTTTTAAAGGAAAGGCACAGGTAGAAACTAAGCAGGAAAAGAGAGGAGGAGGAAGAAGCATTAATTTATTTTATTTAGTTGTTCATCCTAGTTGTTTCCCTGGCTTCCTGTATCAAACACAGGGCCTTGGGATGTATATGGATTGCATCTGCCAGAGGCAGTGGAATAACTGCTAAACAACCAGGGTGCAAAAGGATGAATAAAATATAATGTAGTTGTAAGATAGTATTACCATAGGAATAAATAATAGATAGGTTAATTTAAAATAAGCTACTTCATAGGACTTTACAGGAAAACCCAGGATTATTTAGTTACCAGAAGGATCAGAGATTTTTCTTATACCTCTGTAGGTTGAACAATAAATACTTCCAAGAAGTCAGGTGTACTTCTTGTCATGTAATTCAGAAGTCAGGAGGAAGTGGCAGCCTATAGGAGTCTGTTATGGGCTCCTTAAAGGATTTTCTATTGTTATTAAATGTGGAACAGCAACCAAAAGTTATTATACCCTCTCCCTGCTCCAGTAGATTTTCTGAAGAGCCTGTTGTCACAATAATGTATCCTTCTTCTACTTGCAGAAAACTTTGGAAAGTTAAAGGTTTTTTGCTTTTGTTTTTTCATAAGAGAATGTTATATTCTGGCACCTGACTATATAAACTTACTCTCAACTTGGAATCTTTATTGAACAAGTGTATACATTAAGTTACCAAGGATTGAAAAATAAACAAGACAGCATCACTTCCAATGTAGTCATGATCAGAAAATTGTATTTTCCCAGAGCTGGAATCTCACACCTAACTGTACCTGCAGGTACAGAGAGAGACCATCACCCTATCTTCCGAGTGCTTTGCCCAATTTTTTCTGATTCCTAAAGGTCAGAACTATGTAATATTTTCAAGCGAAGTTTTGTGCCTGCTTAAGACAAAGCCTGCTTTGTTCATTAGTGGCAGGTTTTGCTTTCTGTAATTTTGTTGCAGTTTTCTAAAACAATTTTTTAAATCCAATAATAATCCTCTTTTAGAAGGCAAAAATAATAAGTGCAATAGTGTAGGTACCATAAATTAATATTCTCCATTTATAAAGTTCTGATTCTTTTAAAATGCTTATATAAAGCAACATCTGTTTCAAGCTAAATGGGCATAACATTTTATTAAATCATTCAATTACAAAGGTAATTGATCATTATATTCAAGTTAAGTCATTATGCTGTACATCTTAGGCTTTACAAACAAGGTAATTGGACCTCTTGATAATGGAATATATGGAGTATATATCTTGTTGCATAAAGCTGTATCTTTTTAAATTTTGACCAAATTGATTATGTAAAAGTTTTGTGGGTAAACTGGGAGAACTTTATATATTTTAACTCTAAACTTTTTTAAAAACTTTGCTAAGGTATAGGAAATAGAGGGACAACTAAAATAGACCTAATAATTTTGTCATTTATGCCAAGCCTAGTGAAAGGGAGAAGGTAGTGAAGGCTGTGTTGAAAACTATGTTTTCTATGAACTCCAGTTCCTCTTCCATACTTGTCTTCAAAATAGATGGTTAAGAATCATCATGTTAATTCTGTCAATTTGGAATGGGAGAGAGATGGTCATAAAATCAGAGTTGTTGAGAATAGATGATAGATGTACAAATTTTCTTATAAACAGTTTGAAACTCACCTATCTCAACCCTTTATGAGTACAGAACAAATTTGAAGTGTAATTGTATCATTAATAGTAAAAGAAATGGATTATTTCTGGATACCTGAATATACTTTTTTGTTATATGATTATTATGTTGTTTCCCTTTTTTTCTACTGGTTTTTTTAGGTAATGCAATTGAATTTTCTTCCTGTCAGATAAATTCATAGTAAGAAGCCAGAAGTAATATACCAGTTCTAATTAATCCAGGAATGCTATGGAGATTAATGACTTCAGTTAGATCTAGTCAACCACTGCTATCAAGGATTGATGCACACTTTAAAATCCTTTATTCTACAACTTAAAAGATTACTGTACTTGGTGATTTAGATCTCCATTAAATTTGGTTTCTAACTCCTTTAGTAGAAGATTGTACTAGGGAAAAAAAGAGTGTTGTATATATATCAGCCTAGAAAGTGTTGAGTTATCTAATCTACTCTAACGTGTCTCTATTCCAAATGCCATAGTAATATATCCTGAGTGGTTTATTTGCTTAATATTTTAGACTATGATTTTTATGTGGAGGATACTTCTTTTTTTGTTTGTTTGTTTTTCCCCTGGCCCCAGCTCCAAGCCCAGGTCCTTGGTCTGCACCTTAGCTGTCATAGCTGCCTGAATCACAAGGGTGTGCCTGTGATACTTTTTATAGAAACCTAATGCTTCGTAGGAAGAATTGTTTTCTTTCATGTGTTTATGTATATGCTGGGATTTATTTTTTAACTGTCATGGTTCGAAAGCTCTCATTTACCATTGTAAAAAGTAAACTTTTTCAATTACAAAAATATAAGTTCATTGTAAAATGAATACCCATGTAGATAAAGAAGAGACACAGATCTATAATTATACCATCAAAATTTACATTTGTGTAAATTTGTATTCTGTTTTTAGCTTAGGATTATTAATTGCATTTCTAGTTATTTCTCACCCAAAATAACACTTTGAGAAATAACATCTTTCAGCAGTCTCTGTCTTCTAAAGCTGAGTTTTCTAAACTTCTACATAAATATTATGAGAACTTAGAAAATTCTTATATAATTTATACAAAATTGGAATTAAAATTTGAATAAAAATGTGCATGACCCCGGCCTACTATTCTGGTTACAAATAATACCTGGTTTGATGATAAAAGAATATTCGTCAAATAGAATTTGATAGTGGGAGACCAGTTTCTTTTTCATTCCTCCAAGTCAAATTTAGGCAGACTGCTGAATAGTCTTTTCTAATGGATTTCACCATAACACTACTTTCAATCTGCTACCTCCCCTTCTTGAAAATACTCTTGAGCCTAAGTAGAGAAGGCTCAACTTCCTTCCTCCCACAACCATTTAAGTGCTTGAAGGCTCTCACCATTCATATGTAGGAATTTTAATGAAATCAAGTTAAAGAATAGAATTAAAAGGTTATAAAATTCTTGCATTGTTCAGAAAATAGTAAAAGTACTAACTTAGATTATAAATGTTGAGGATGCACAGAAAAATGAGACAAATAAAAAAAAATATCAATGTGGGAATATAAACCCAACTGTCAGTAAAAGCATTAAATATAAATGGACTAAGCATTTTTAAAGACAGTTATCAAACAATAAAAAACAAAATCAAGGTAAAACTATTACTAGAGTAATAGAGGAAATTTCCTAATAATAAAAAAGTCGATTCAACGAGAAGATATAAAAACTCTAAAAACTTTATATACCAAGAAAGCTTCAAAGTAAATGAAGCAAAAACTAGTAAAGCTAAAAAGTGAGACAAAATTCACTTCCATAGGTTGAAGTGAATTTAATGTTAAGATACATCTCAGTAAGAGACAGAACAAGCAGACAAGTCAGAAGTGTTGTTAAAGATTTGTTCAAGTTGGCACACCCTGGTGCAGTAACGGTTGGGTCAGTCGCCTTCAAAGGAACGCAGGCCACATGCCTCTGGGTTCAAGTCCCGGGTGTATTAAGGGGGGCATGAAACCAGTATGAATAACTAAATTAAAAATTAAAAAATAAAAAGACGTGTGGAACATGGTTTACCAACCTGACTTAATTGGCATATTTAGAATTCTGTACTCAATAACGATATAATATACTTTCTTTCCAAGTATACATGGAACATAATATATTATAAATCTCAGAAAAAATAACTGCAAACCAATTTAATGTTTATTTTTAAATTATATCTCAGACTTGGAAACAGAGGGGAGACCATAACAATTCTGTAGGAATACTTGGCTTGATTAGAAACATTGGAATGAAGCCATGATTTTCTAGTTTATTTTTCTCCAACAAAGAATTAGGTTACAGGTAGAGAATGTCTGCCTCGATCTCTTTTGATATTCATAAATTTCCAGATAATAATCTAGCATTGGGCTTAACAAACCTGCCTAATCATAAAAATCACCTGGGAAGATTTTTTAAAAGCAGATTCCTAGGCCCCACCTCCTTGAGAGGGTTTTTTTGAAATTTTGAAAAATTTGAGGATATTTTGAAAAGGTTTGGTTTGAACAGATTTGGAAGTCACTGAAATAATGTTCTGTTTGTCAGGGAGAAAAGGGAGAGGAAGGGAAATAGGGAGAATACAAGAATTTGTGTGAATTTGGCGTAACTGGGTCAGAGCTGGGTGTGGCATGAGGCATATCTATTTCTTAAGGTTTTATAAACATGAAAAATAAGCATATTTGCATATAGCATCAAAGGAAAAAACTACTCTCTTTGCATTCTGTCACTGTATCAGTGACAGCCTTTATATAGAGAAAGAATCTATAAGCAATAGATGTGATGTATGACTAGTTGGTATTTTGCATATACGTTGTACTTTTTAATATAAACCGAACTTCTTTTGAGTTCATGTGCTAGCATTTCTAATATGTTTGAAAGGCTATCTTGAGTTTGTTATTTGGAGTTTATAAGAGAAAGAATACATTAATATAGTTCAATATATTGAATTAAAAGGGATGGAGATAACAAGTCATACTTTAAAAAGTGGTTAGATAGCTAAGAAGATAATGGAAGAAGGCTAGGTTGTCTATATTTCATTTAAGAACTTTATAGATTAAAACTTTTCTGTGACTATCTTACCATCTAATGTTCCTAAAATTTTTGGACTATTTTTCTTTGTAAAGTATCATATATCACAACACCTTTCATATTGCTACTTGGTTTTTGTTTGTTTTGGGGGCGGTTATTAAGGACCTCCCCTCAATTATCTTCCGTATTACTTTTTTAAAGAAAAAAAATGTAGGCAAGAAGAGAAAGGAAGAATCATTTTATTTTTATTTGGTTGTTTATCTTTGTTGTTGTCACCCCCCACTTCCCCACCCCCACTCCCGCCAACCCCAGATCACAAAACCGGGTCTTGCGACATGTGTGGAGTAAGCCCAGTGGACTTTACCGCTCAGTCGCCAGTATGTGCCTTCCTACTGCTTTTAACCAATCAGGCATTTTCTTACATCTTGAAACTGAATGAAGTTCACTCTGGGCAGGTTAGCAAAAGATTCCGTCCCTCTTTGCCTCTGTAAGTAAGGCTTCTAATTGAGAACGAGCAAGTCAGGAAGAGAGAATAGGAAGAAGTATTTTATTTTATTCATCTCGATTGTTTCCCTCCGCTTGCCCCGCCTTCCCCTCCCCAGGTCTTGAACCAGGGACCTTGGGATATATGTGGACTATGCTCAGTGAACTCAACCACTGGGTCATCAAGGCTGCCGAGGCACCAGCTTTTAAAAGCAATACCATGTGTTCACCCTAGGGCATTTCTTGTTGATCCATCCAAAGGTACCACTGCAGGGAAATTGTTACGACAGGGATTCTTCTAATGTCTGGTAACTAAACTGTAACAAACACTGTCCAGACGTGCCCTTGTGACCTAGTGGATAAGGTCACCAGACCTAGTCTACATATAGCCCAAGGACCCAAGTTCCAGACATGGGGCGGGGTGGCAGAATGGCGGGATAGCGGGGGTGGTAGGGGGACAACCAAGACGAACAGCTGAGTAAAAGAAATGTTTCCTTCTCCTTTCTCTTCCTAGCTGCCTGCCCACGTGCTTTCATTCCTACCTTTACCTTCCCTTTAAAAAAATTGTCCAGTGCTGTAATCAGATATAGTTGCAGTCCATGTAAAGAATTATAGTAGTTGAGACCCAGGACGTCCTCCAGTGAATCGTGAATGTAAGAAAAGATTCATGTGCTGTATCATCTCTGTCGCACTTCAGTAGCTAGGACCCTCATTTGCCTAAATCATCATTTGCACAGCAAATAATGCCATCAGCAGTCATGGCCGCAGTTGCTCTGATAATTGCACCTGTAAAAATCTGTAAATCTTACCTTTATCAACATGCTTCCTTAAACTCTTGTCTGTCAACTTAAAAAGGTTGAACTTGGCATGAGTTTCTTAAAAAGTTATGAATGCTTTTTGGTTGTGTATTTCTTATGAAAAAATATCTGCAGTGTTAAAAGATGTTTTAGTCAATATATTATGCTGCTTTATCCCCTCCCAAGCATTATTTACTTCACATGTGAAATTGTTTGCAATAAACATATTAATTTGTTGTGTGTGATAATATAATATGTTGTCCTTGATGTATTTCAAAATATAAAGGTTCCAGTTTAATTCCAGGACTGTTATTCCACATGACTCTTTTTTCTTCTCCTCTAGACTTCTCCAGAGAACCCTGGGACAGTAGGTGGAGTGCAAAGCTGTATTGTGTTGCCTTCCTGCTTTTTTTGTTGCCTTCCTGCTTTTTTTTTTTTTTTTTTAATTATTCTTGGCCCAGTCTTGGCTGCTCCTTTCTCTGCCACTAAAGCTAACTAACTAGACCCCTGCATGTGTGGTCATTATGAGGGATCCATGGCCTTTCATTTCAATCCTGTACATTTACCATGTCAGTTACGTTTATTGTCAAATCTTTAAAATCATATTGCCGCTAGAGCAATATTGTGATAGGCGAGCTGGAATCTTACTCCTACATGCAAAAGAAGATAAAATAAAATAAAAGTTCTCCATCTTAAAGCTATTTTTAATTGCCCTGCCCTCTATTCTAAACCCAAGTATCTAGGATGTTTTTGAGAAGGGAGAAAATAATAGGATAAATAGATAGACGTGAGATGTTAACACTTAATGTGTTACTCCCTCCCTGAACTATTTCTGTTTTGAAAGAGGAGGGCAGGGAGAGGGCAGTGTTTAGTAGAGAATAATGACTCAAAGAGGAGGGCAAGGAGAGGGCAGTGTTTAGTAGAGAATAATGACTCACCTACTGTGGTGGAATTCATTGACTCAGGATGCTGTGTTGACTGGGAAAGACCTTCCCCCATGCCTAGAGGATGAGTGGCAACAGCAAGACATTGTATCTGGGCAAGATTTCATGCCTATTGAGAAGAAATCCACATTTGCGTGTGTGTGCCTTTAAGAGATTTTGAGCTGGTTATGATCATCTCATTGAATTTTTTTCACTAAACTGATGTCAGCTTGGTTTGGTTCCTTTTTCTTCTTAATAATTTATCTTTTACAAATTTTGACATTTGATGTCCATGTGATGGCAAGGAGCCTGACTGTCTGCATGATTGTTTATCATTACTTTGATCCTCTCCCATTGCCACAGGAAGGAGAGGGGAAGGGACGTTTTCGAGCTTATGCTGAAATAATAAAGTGACTTTTCTCTTCCCTCACCATGCAATAGAAGAAGCAGGCCAGCCTACTGCAGACCTAGGCATGGTCATGGACAGTGTGGAAGCAGGAGAAATAACGCCTCCCACCAAAAGGAAGAGCAAGTTCTCGGGTTTTGGCAAGATCTTCAAGCCCTGGAAATGGAGGAAAAAAAAAAGTAGTGATAAATTCAAAGAGACATCAGAAGGTGAGACTTAAGATTTTAATATATGTTCATAGTTTAAAAGTTATCTTTTTGGAAGTACCTAGTTTCTTCATTCTCTTCCCAAGCTTCTGGTACCCCTGTTTGAAGAGGGAATTGAATCTTTTAAAATTGAAAAGCCAAGTAGTCATTCACTAAACCTTATATACTATACTCTAATTCCAGGGTTGGTGTTTGATGAGATTAAAGTGTATCCGTTGGTGGTTGCTATTCCTGAACAGTACTGATCTCAAGAACAGAGAATCGAACCACCTATTCTTTCACCTATAGAGTAGTTGGAATACTTAAAGTTGACCTTTAACTCTCACATTTCTGAATGCTCTTTTCCAACTTAACGTTAGTTTTAGAGCGAAAGATATCTATGCGAAAACCGAGAGAAGAGCTGGTTAAAAGAGGGGTTCTGTTGGAAGACTCTGAGCAGGGTAAGTTTGCAAATAAATAGTATATTCCTGTCTTTCTATACTTGGTCTTTGGTTCTTATTAGGTATTTGAATTTTCTTTCTTTTGTTATTGCTGTTGGGACTTAAAAAAAAATCTGTTCACACATCTAGAAAATATTTAAAAAAACCTTCTAGGTTTACCCAGTGGAGTAGCAGTTTGGTCAGCTGCCTTGGGCCAGCTTGTGCAGTCCACATGTATCCCGAAGAACCAGGTTTGTATCCGAGCCAGGGGTGGACAATCAAGATGAACAACTCAGTAAAATAAAGTGCGTCTTCCTCCTCTCTTTTCCTGTCTGCCTGCCTGCCTCTGCTCACCTCCGCTCCTGCCTGTACCTTTCCTTTAAAAAAAAGACAGCTCAGTAGGAAAGTCTACAAAAACTTTGAACAGACATTTCATTAAAGAGTGCTTAAAAATGCGCAACAAACAAAAAAGGTGGTTTTTTAAATTTCATTAGCAATTAAGGTATACAATTAAAACCAAAGTAAAATAACTGCCTGTAAACAAGAAAACTTAAAATAAATTAAATAATCAAGAGCAAGTGTTGGTGGCAGTATGAAGTAAGTGGACTTCACGTACAGCTGTTCATGGAAGTGTCAAAGTGGAATAATCACCCTAAAACAGAGTTTAGCATAAACTACTAAACACTGGTTAACCTGTGAAACCTGGCGATAATGTAAATCCATGTGCAAGTAGACCCAGTCCTTGGTTTACAGCCAACAAAAAAGTGCATACAAGTGTTACAGTTGTTCAGCAACAGTGTTTACTGACAATAGAGCAAAACTGGAAATAACTCTAATGTATATGTAACTTGTGGTACAGTTATTAAAATGAGCTATTATAGAGCAATAAAAACTATGTGGACGTATGTGGTCTAGTAAGAATCTCAAAAGAAATATCAAGCAATTGTTATCAATCGTGAAAGAGTATACATTATATCATTTTTATAAAAGTGAAATAAAAAGCTGGGTGCACCCTCGTGGAGCAGTGGTTAGATCAGTCTCTGTGACCTCTGAAGAAGCAAGCGACGCTCTCCTGGATTCAAGTCCCAGATCCAGGGGGAGACAACCAGTGTGACAGCTAAAGAAAAAAAAAAAAAAGAAGCTTCCTCTTCCTCTCTTTTCCTGCCTGCCTGCCTGCTCGCCTCCATTTCTGCCTGTACTTTTCCATAAAAACAAAACAAAAATCTCACAATATTAAACTGCAGTGTTAAGAAGATATATGCAAATACTTCAACTATAATAAAAAATTTTTTTAAAAAGGATTATCACAAGAGTCAAGAACGTGATTGCTTCTTAAGAGAAGG
Source organism: Solenodon paradoxus (assembly GCA_004363575.1). NCBI lineage: Eukaryota > Metazoa > Chordata > Mammalia > Eulipotyphla > Solenodontidae > Solenodon > Solenodon paradoxus. The sequence continues at coordinate 177,644 of RJWH01002680.1, forward strand.
AGGGGTATGTTACTAAGGAGAGAGGGAGATTTCAGAACTCTGGAAATATTTTCTTTCTTCTTCCTTTTTTTTTTTAATAGTTTATTTTTATATTGAGATAGGGAACATTTTCTTTTTGTTCTTAAAGTAAAGATACAGGCAAAAATGAAGGGAGGGAGGGAGGGAGGCAGGCAGGAAGAGAGAGAAGGAAGAAATATTTATTTTATTTAGTTGTTCATCTTGGTTGTTTTCCCCCGCAATCCCAGGTCTTAAACTGGGAACCTCAGGATGTATGTAGACTATTTCCAGTGAGCTAAACCACTAGGCCACTGAGACATATCCATGTTATTTCTTAAAGTCCATGATGATCACACAAATGTTCTTGTAATATTTCACTGAAATGAATATCTATGTCTGTACATTTTTTTCTTTATTGGTATTATACTTGACAATGGAAAAAACTAAATAATAAAATGTCTCTATAGAATTCAGTACCATACCATTAATTTAAGGAAAGAAAATATTTTTTTAGAAATGAAAATAATGAAAGAAAACTATTAAAATATAAATGAAAATAAGTGATTTTTTTTTTTTTAAAGAAATCCCAGCTTAGGGGTATAAATATCAAATGCTTTTATTTCTTATAATTGCCTCCTAATTTCCTATATTAGAAGTCTATTTCTTCCTGGGAGCAGGGGTACTATTCACCTTTTCTTCCGAGTGTCTGCCTTACTTGGCTGTGGTATTTTGCTCTGAAATTGAGTGAGGGATCTCTGAGGCAAACATTCCCTGACTCTCTTTATATCCTTCGTGCCAACTGCAGTACCTGCTGTGTGTCAGTTCTTTTTGTGCCAGATTTGTCTTCAGACCCTACTGCTGCTATAATCTTAGGTTTGTCTGTTATAAAGACCATATTTTAGTATTTTAACCCTCAGTGGTGGTTTAATAGTATCAGTACTTCCTCCACTGTGACTTTTATGGAACAGCTAATGGGAGGAGTAAGACTTGAGTACATTGCTTGTGCTTCATTTCTCATTAGAATTACTCTGTATGAACAAAAACTGAAAGTCAAGTTTTTTAAATATATTATTTGGACAACAAGAAAAAGGCACCAAAAATGGAGTATTATACTTATTAGGTTTTGAGTCATGAGACTATATTGCCTTTCAATTTAATTAAGATTAAAGTTTCTACATGTTACTTGTGAGCATGTATAACTTTTGTTTTTTCATGAGTCTGTTTTTTTGTAATAGGACATAAATCTTCTAGGTATTTAGTTGTTCACTCACCACAAACTCCATACATTACTTCTTTCTTGTTTTTCGCCTTTGTTCTTGTCCTGTTGTTCCTTTGACTCTTTTTTTTTTTTTTCTCCCTCAAAGGAAAGGTGCAGCAGGAATAAGGGTGTGTAGGCAGGCGGTAGGAGTGAGGAAGAAGAAGCACTTTATTTTTATTTAGTTGCTTATCTTGGTTGTTTCTTCTGGCCCCAGGTTTTGAACCAGGAACCTTGGGATATATATGGATTACCCCTCAGTGGACTGACATTAGGCCATCAGGGCACACCTCCTTTGACTGTTGATCCAAGCTGTTTTTAACCTATAAACTCAAAGGTCCAATTGTTAAATGAGTTACAGCCCTTGGACAAGATGCCAGTCTGCCAACCAGAGAACTGAACTAAGCTTTATTCTATAAGGAGAAATTCAGAGAGGATTCTGAGGGCCTGGCTTGTCTCCAGTTTAAGAATCCTTCATACTCAAAGTTGATTTTTGGCTTGATTATGGTTCTAACTCAACATATATGTATATACATATATATTTTTATTTTTATTTTTTTTCTCTTTTTCTGAATTGGGCAGAGGGCATTTATAGCTGTTAAAGCTAAATACTACTCTGTTAGTTCCACAGGAACCTTTTGAATTAAATAGAAGAAACAATGCTTAAAAGAAAACAATCCTGATTGAGTAACTTTCAAGGAAATTGATTGCTTTTTCATTTATTTTGCTAGTGTGTGCTAAGTAGAAACCAATTAATATGTCTTAAAGTTTCACTGTATGTTTTTCATATCGTCTTTGTTGGCTTTGAAATGATTGTTTTATATTCTTGAAGTCCTGGTTTTGTTAAAGTTGCACTATATTAATAGAAGCAGTAATTTAATATATTTACTTAGGTGTTGTAATCTTACCCCATCCTCTGTAGTAATCAGAATACTTTAGTATGTTCTCACTTAGTGCTTATTGCCTTAGACGCTTCGCTACTTTCAACCCAAGTTCATCTCCCACAGAGACTGCGTGCAGGTTGATCCTGCTTAATCTCCTGGTAGTCGGTGATGGGTTGAGGTGAGGGAGACTGATCAGTGAGAACTCAAGGGAATAACTCAGCAGACACTAAAATAATACAATCCAAAGTGTCTCACTATAATCAATGAAGAAGGATGACATTTAGAATGCAGGTAGTTCTGGTCCCTGTGACATTAGAAGGTAAGAGAATTAATATCTCTGTCCCCACTCCCTGTCTGAAGTAACTGGGAAAGTTTCTCTAATTGCTCCATGAATTTACCTTCCCTACAATGTTTATAGCAATGAGCAATTATCCCAAAGCCTCCAGTGCAGTAATCATTTCCTTAGTTTACTTTATAGAAATTTGTCCTGTATATGTTTACCTCTGATCTCTATCTGTTCTACCCCTTGTGCTCTAGGCACCCTCTGCTGTTTCTCACCTGTATTCCAATAGTAACTCTAATTAGTTTTTCTGGTCCAGTCACACCCATCTGTTATCTGCCCTTTCACAGAACTCAGATTTAACCTTCTAAAAGATAGCATTTTAGTCCATTGGGTGTAGTCCACATATGTCCCAAGGCCCAGGGAGACAACCAAGATGATCAAACTAAGTAAAAATGAATAAAATGCTTCTCCCTCCTTTCATTTCCTCCTGCCTGCCTACTGGCCTTCATTCCTGCCTGTGCCTTTCCATAAATAAATAATTAGATCAAATCTCTCTCCCACTCTAATTCTTTGACTTCATTTTACCTACAGGATTCAGTCTATTCTATGCTCTTTTTAGTTTTTTTAGGTGTTTTTTTTTTTTTTTTTTTTAAGTTGTTCCCCTCAGTCCCAGGCTGTGAACCCAGATCCTTGATCTGCATGTGAATGCAACCCAAGTACAGGTTTAACACCCTCGCCACCAGGGTACCAGTCCAGACTCTTGACATGGTGTTTGTACCCTTTGTAGCCTGGTTCTTGCTTGCCTTTCTCATCCTAGCCATACTATTTCTTAACATTCATCTATTCTCCTGCTGGACCAAACTAATTGCCAGTTCCCAAATATGTTGAATAATTGCATACCTCCATACCTGCTTTCTTTTTCTTCCTAAATGAGCTATCTTTTCTCATCTTTTCATCCTCCTTTTTAAGACCTAATTAATTTACCACTTTTTTGTAAACTTTTCTGAACCCCATATCCACCCTAAGAGGATTGTCTTCCTCATTTATTATAGCTCCTAACATTCAGTATTATAATTATTTATGTATAGTAGGTATATCTTATTCATGATATTCACCCTAAGAGAATTGTGTCTTCTTCATTTATTATAACTGTTAACATTCAGTATTATAATTATTTATGTATAATAAGTATACCTTACTCATGTAGCGAGGCATCTGACACATAATTAGCAATCACATGTTTACTGGAAAAAGGAATTATTTGTTTCCATTGCAGTGATCCAAATCATCTAGGTTCAAATAATAAGCTAAAATAGGAAGTTGCGGAGGGAGGCTAGGAGATAAGAGAGGTTAGAAATCACTAGTTCTTCTCCCTGTCTGATCACAGCAGTTCCATCAATTTGCTCTTTCCCTTTTAACATTGCAGGTGGTGAGGACCCAGGGAAGGTGGTCCCTGCCATGTTAAAGAATGGCCATACCACCCCTATAGGGAGCACCGGGTCTTCTAGTCCAGTCCAAGGAGAAGAGGAGCCAAGAAGAATAGCAAATCTTAGGAAACCAGTCCCAGAAGAGGACCCAAAGAAGCGACATGGTGAGAAACAAGTGAATGTTTTAATTTACAAGCCATGGGTCAGTCATTCTCATTTACCTCAAAGGTTTACAAGAGAAACCCAGAGGGAATTCCTTTCTCTTTTAGCAATTCTCGATTAATTGTCTTTCCCCTCTCTCCTCACGGTCACAAAATACTTAAATTTGTGATTCTCTAAGGTAGAAGAGGTATCACATATCCGATAACTGTAGGACTTTTTAAGCTGTACATTCCACCCATGGAATTTGTATGTACCTCCTCCGGTTGCCTGGTTCTTATATGTAGAAACACTACCATAACCAGCCTCTCTTACTGATTGAGAGTGTCCTGAAGGATGTTGAAGTTGAAAATCTTTTGCCTGTAAACTAATCTATAAATTAAATAATTGATGACCTTGACCCAAAGTCCATAAAAGTGTGAGCCTTTTCATTCTGTCTGGTACTCTCTCTTCCCTTTGAATTCATATCTGTTATTACACAGGCTCCACCGGAAGCCAGCCTAGCTCTGAAGCAGTGTTCGTTCCTGAGAACGTACCCAAACAGCCTTTACTTCCCCCTAAAAGGCCTTTGTCCTCTTCTCATGAACCAAATGAAGGGCAAGCAAAGGATGCCACGTCCTCTGGCAGCACAGCAAGGTCCGTCTCTTCCACTGCCACCACCGCTGCCACCACAGCACCTGCCGCTGCCACCGCGGCTGTCATGACTGTCGCAAAAACTGCAAGTCCCTCTGTTCCTCCTGTCGCAGCACCCAGAACTCTGCCGGCTGCTCCTGCCAGCACTGGCACTGCTGCTGCCGCGGGCCTCGCTCCTGCGGTCCCTGCGAAGCAGCCCCCCCCACCTCCCCCTAAACCCGCTCACAGAAATAGCAACCCTGTCGTTGGTAAGTACGTCTTTCCGTTCCCATTGTTGGAACCTGATTTGCTTCAGGCTGGTTATTTTATTGGATAGCTGGTACAAAGTCTGGTTGGGTCTGTGAGAGCGTTCGCCATGGCTTGTCTCTTTAAATACCCCCAGTACAGAGAAAAGTTTTGAAAGCAAGACAGATAACTGTTTATTGAAACAGGCTGGAAGCAGATTTCACTAAAATTAAGTTCATGTTCAGGTAGAGTCATACCTTTTTCTAAAACAATGTTTCTGAAATACGCTTGACAGTTGGGGAACTGGATATGTGAAACCCACAACAGGTTTGACCTGTATGGAGAAAAGTTTTTCTTAAGCCTACTTTAAACTACTGGTGTCCTCCTTCCTCATAAGCCCAGTAGATAAGATGATTGTATTCAGTGGAACTTGTGATTCAGTGTATGGCACAATATCATCAC